>CM053769.1:95184826-95276609 GCA_028658325.1 Potorous gilbertii | reverse complement strand
CACTTAGCTCTTACAAAGGAATATTTTCCTCAGAAGAGAATAAGAATATGAATCTATTGTCTCTAATGCCTGGGTGACCACTCTCCCTGTCCCACCTGAGCCCTGAGAGTGTGCTGAACTTCAGAGCAGTTTGACAGACACATAACCCGTGGAGGGACTGCTCCTGCTGGGCTGCCCTCCCATTCACTTCCATAGGGTCAAGCAGGCCCCTTGGGCTCTCTTCCTTAAAGGATGCAGTTGTTGGAAAACTTGAGGGTGGACTCCTGTCACCAGACCTCTTAAGGCTTGCTCTTCTGATCTTTCATAACTCAGAAGGTTGAATCCTTTTCGAATACTCCTTTACTTAGGTCGGGAAGAAAACAGCAACAGAGAGAAGCCTCAGCAGAACCAGGTGTTTATGGTTTCATGGACACTCCAGATGGGGCGGGGGGCATGCGAGTGCTTTCTCTCCCCCCGCCAAAGGCGTATGGTTCTTCAGTCCTCACTTGAATGCCATCAGGCAGAAGGAAGCGTAATGCGGCTCCTTAATGTCCTGTGAATATATACCCAGGCTAGCTCAGCAGCCAATGAAAAGTCCATTTCTTTAGCCTGTCCTAGCACAGCAGAGTCAGAAAGTCCCCAAGGTTGGTTTGCTTTGAAGGGGAGAGCTTTCCACCCTATTGCATCACATTTCCAGAAGCAGGTTCACCCTGCCTGCCAAAATGGCTTGGCATCAGACCCAGCCTCTGTGCATGCTCTGAGGGAGATTTTCTGAGACTTCATGCCAGACCCCTTCAAGAGTGGGCTAAAGCCATGTTTGGGGTGGAGAATCAGAGGCTGTGGAGGGGATTAAAGCTGTCTCACAACTGCTGTCCTTTGCCTTGATCTTTCCCAGTCCCTGTGATTGTAGTATCAGTCCCAGGGTCCAGAGCAGCTCTGGAGGGGACCTTGACACCTGTCTCCTCCTCCTAGCCCCCACACTCTGATCGTGGCTACTGGTTGGCCCGGAGGGATCTTGGAAAAGCGGTGGGCTGTAATACCAGTAACAGTGATATTTAGAGCATATTTACATGGCATGTTTTATGTGGCAGGCACCGTGCCAAGTGCTTTTGACAAATGGTCAATCATTTTATCCTCACAATCACCCTGGGAAGGAGAGGCAGTTATTGGCCCCATTCTACAGTTGAAGAAATGGAGGCACACAGAGGTTAAATGACTTTTCTGAGGTCATACAGCTAGTAAATGTCTGAGGCCAGATTTAAGGCCATGCCTGGGCTCTGGGAAGTATTGTAGAGCCTATCTTGCAGGTACATTTTTTATATGCTGCTGCCCACATTGGAGCATATGTGCCTTGAGTGCAGGGGCTGTGCTTTCTGTCTTCCTCAGTTTCCCCTGGGCTTAGCCACAGTACTTGGTGCAGGGCATGACTTTATCAGAATCTGTTGGCAGTTTTGGGATGGCTCTCCTGGCTAGCAGGTTTCCCCACCATCCAACCTCAGTGGGCTTCTTTGCAGCCTATACACATGGCTCCTGGTTCTGCTCTTCAGGCCCAAGCAAAAAATGAGCCCTCTTTATGGGACAGTCCATCCTTGACTTCCCTGTCTGTAAGATGAGGGAGCTGGTCTTCATGGGAGTGCTCTCTGGCTCCACTTCTGGTCAGCCAGGCCTTGGCAGCAGATACATTACCTAGCCTCCCTGACAGCTAGAAGGCATCGGACCTTCCAGCTTGGCCCTCAGAGAGGATAAAGGTCTATTTGTCTCTGAATATGCCTCCACACTCCCCCAAATGAATGAGGGTTTAATTACCTCTGTTCATTTCCTAAAAGGAAGCCCTGTTTATGAGGCCCCTAGACTCCCCTGGCCATCTGATCTGCTCAGATAAGAAGGGCCGGGCCTGCCCAGGGCTGGCCCAGCCAGAGGAAATGTGGAGGGTCCTTTGGGCAAGTGGGCCCAGTCCCCCTGCGGCTACCCTGAGAAGGGAGCGGTGGCCAGACTCAGACTGGCTGCCCAAGACGACTGAGATTTGAAGGTCCTACCATCAGTGATGATGGCAGATGAGGTCCCTGCCTCAGGTTTGGGGGAAACTTGTTAGAAATAATAGCTAAGAAGAGCTGGTAAAGGCTGTGTGTCCAGCCTGTTAAGGTTGGCAGAGCACTTTACATGCTACCCCTTTTGGAAGCCTTGACATGCTAGGGAAATGAGAGCTATTACTAAAGAGAAACAATAATGGTGGAATTTCAGGCAGGAGGTCTTTCTAACACCTCCACAATCACTCTATTGAGACAATTGCCTGCTCTTAAAGTACACACACACACAACACACACACAACACACATGCACACACACCATACACATGCACGCATGCACACACAACACACACATACACACAACACACACAACACGCACACACACAACACACACACACACACACACACACACACTCCTTATTATAGGATCCCAGACAGAGATCAGAGGTTGAGGCCAATTTCCTCATTTTGCAGATGAGAAAACAGGTCCAGAGAGGTCTCAACCTTGGGTATCCTGACTCCTTTGAGCCATCCCCCTTCCTTCCATGAGGCATTTGCATACAGGGGCAGACAACCTGCTGATTCTGAGTGGGTGATTCTTGAGGGGCAGCCATTGCTTTGAGAATCCTTGTGAAGGAGTCATTCGGGGTCCAGGCACTAGGGAGACCCTTTGCATGGGGCTCTCCATCATTCCCTCTAGGCTTCTGGCTTCTGGGGAAGCTGTCACAGACAGAACATGAGGTAGATGAGGGACATTCCCAAGGGGCTTTGTTCTGGGTCCCTTTCATTCCCCAGTCAATAAAGCCCAGATCTCTGCAGGCACGATAGGGGGTGAGGTGGGCCTGCTGGGGTGGGGACTGGGGGGTGCTAGTGTTCTTTAATTCTTCTGTTGGAAACAAAGGAGTCAATTCACTCCTCCAGTAACTTAAGAGGCCTGATCCTCCTCTCACAAGTCAAAAAATGTTGTCTGGCCATGGGATCTCATTATCTACCTCAAAAACCACCAAAGGAAAAAAAAAGAAAAGAAAAAGGTTATTTCACTTGTTCTTGCCTCCCTTTCACACATGGCTGAGATGGTGTGGGCAGTTTCCTCTCCATGAATAGGTTTCAGGGAACTACATCAATCCTGGGGTTTCAGGACCAAATCATCAGCTGAGGAAGGCAGTATCGATGGAAGGGGGCTGGGGGCAGAGCGTCTGGCCTTTGTCTTGGGGAGAAGAGAGTTGGTGGGCTACTTCACAAGGGACTAAGGTGGCCTTTCACACGTTGGACTCTAGTGGAACCTGCAGAAGTTTCCAGGAAGCACTTGCTATGTCTTCAGAGAAGCAATGAAGATGGTGATGGTGACGGTGAAGGGGACAAAGGCAGTTTTGATCATGGTGATGATGGTGGTGATGGGGAGAGTCTGTTCTTTTAACACCTGAAGACTCAGAGAACCCTTTCTTCCCAACAGCCCTGGGAGGTGAGACCCACAATATGGCAGCACAAAATCCATCCCTAAGTATCAACTGTGTTCCTCTCTGCTGGAGGAGATGCAAAGCTCAGGTAAAGTGAAGGCCCTGCCCTCAGGGAGCTCAGCATAGATACTGAAAGAAATTATTTATCACAGTAGGGAGGCAAGGGAAATTGAGATTTGCATTGGTGGATGAAAACCTCAAACAAAGGAAGTGGTGGATTATTGGAAATGTCAGATGGTTTAAATAATACTAGTAACTAGTGTTGGTACTGTAAGCAGGAGGAACATTTATTAGGCATCTATTGTGTGCCAGGTACTGTGCTAAGTACTTTACAAATATGATCTCATTTATCCTCAGAACCGGTGTGCAAAATAGGTTCTCTTTATTATCCCCATTTTACAGATGAAGAAACTGAAGCAGAGTTAAATGACTTTTCTAGGGTCACACAGCTGGTAAGCATCTGAGGCCAAATTTGAAGTCAGGTCTTCCTTGAGTGCTTTACATATGAAAGAAGGTAGTCCCTTCTAATGTAATAATAGGTGGTCCCTTCTAATTTTGAGGGGGTTCTGGTTTCAGGGGAAAAAAGACTTAGCTATGTAAAAGTCTCAGTGTGGGAATTAGCTAAATTAGAGAGTAACTATTCATGTTCATTGGACTCCTTCCTTTACAGAAAGATACATAAGCTGAGTTCCTTTAAGTGGTAAGTTCCATGTAGTACACTAAAAATAGGAAGTGAGACCAAAAAGGGAAGTTAAGACCTCCTGCAGACCCCATCTCTGGTGTAGATGTCACAGAAGGGGCGAGAATGGGGCCAAGCAAGCCTATCTGGTCAGTTTGACAGGAACAGAGAGGAAGGAGGTGAAGCTTCCTGAGGTACAGGTCACTCTTGACTCAGAATCCTTTAGGCCCCCTTGTTGACTGGTGACCTCTCCTTGGGGGACATTTGAAGCCTGTCCACAGCCTGTGGATGTAACCTCCCATCCCACCTTCTCTCTCCATTTCATGTATTCTACACTGCCAATGATGCTGAGGATTTCCCTCTGCTACCTGGGGACATCCTTGTCAGCCATCCCTCTCACCTGCAGCCCCAGCTTCACCAGTCAAAGTCTGTGCCTTCAAGGCTCAGCCCACCTCCCCCAGAAGCCCTCCTTGATTCCTTCATAGACAGTCATTTCTCTTTCTTCTGAGATTTTCATAGAGCACCTTGCTTCTCTCATCCCATGCTGTTTTTTTTCCTTATTCTGGTGTGCATGAGTGTGTGTGTCCCTACCTCTTGTCTGTTCCTTGAAGCCAAGACTGTGACATATGTCATCTTTGTACCTTCAGTGCACATGATAAGAAGCTGCATTTATGGTTTGCTGAAATGAAAGAACCAATTGCTGTAGCCAGGTTTGAAGGGCAGCCCAATGGGAGTCATTGGTGAAGGGCAGCCAAGAAGATTGATGTCCCCTTGGGCAACAATAAGAGAGATCAAGCTGCCAGTCAGAGGGAAGTGATTGTTCCACAGTTTGCTGTCCTCATTGGACCACATCCATGAAGTACCATGTTCAGTTTGGGCACCAAGGTTTAGGTAAAGCATTGATAAGTTGGAGAGAGACCAGACAAGGGCCACCAGGGTGTTGAAGGATCTTGAGTTCCAACTATATCAAATAATCAACAAGGATTCATCAGACACCGACTTTATGCCATGAGGTAGACTTGGAATTGAGGAGACAAGAATGAAACAAACCTTATATTCTTAAGTTGAAAAATGGTCAAGAGATATAAACAGTTAATTTTCAGAAGAAGAAATCTAAACTGTCAAAACTACATAGAAGAATGCTACAAATCATGAGCAAATGAAAGCAACTCTTCTGTTTGACTGCACACCTCTTAGCAGGAGGAAGCTGACCCAAGAGGAAAATTATAGAGGTTGGAGGGGCTGTAGGAAAAAGTGCATATTAATGTACGATAATGCATGATGGTGGAGCTGTGAACTGCTAGGCTTTTACCCCAAGGAGATCAGAGGAGCCAGTTGTACAAATGCTCTCACAGCCCCCTTTCTGTGGTGGCAAACACCTGAAACAAAGGAGGTATCCATCGCTTAGGGAATGGCCACACAAATTGTGTTATGGGCATGGGATGGGATGGGATGGTATTGTGCTGTCAAGAAAGCTTGAGGAGGACAATTTAAAAGAAACCAGGAAAGATTTGTGCATACTGATTCAGAATGAAGGGAGAAGAACCAGAACTGTGATGTGAAAACAAATCACTTTGAAAGATCCGAGACCTCGGATCAATGCACAAAGAAATGGGGATTCCAAAGGACCAATGAGGAAATAAGTTGCCTGATGGTTGACAGATGATGATGGAGGAAGGAATTCAGGTGAGACGTATTTTGAGGATGCCACCCATGTGGGCATCTGTTTTGTTTGTGAATTTTCGTTATATGGTTTTTATTTTTCTTTTCCGATAGGGTGAGAGAAGGTGGATTTTTGTTAATTGAGGACAATTAAAATAAAAAAAAATAACAACCTTTACAGACGATCTGTTGGAGGTATGAGAAGTGTTAGACTGACAAAAAGACACAAGGGGAAATAGAAATAATAATAACTGATGTTTATAGAAAATGACCATTGAACATGGCGGCAGTCTTCCAGGATTTGAAGGCAAAGAGAATTCCCACTTACTCTGGCTTGGCTCCAGAATCGGGACACTGGGAGACAGGGGACAGACATTCAAAGAGTAAAGTTTCTGGAGTCGTCCAAAGGTAGGCTGGGCTGCCTTGGGAGGGGGTGACTTCTCCTCCCTGGACCATCTTGCTTTCCGAGGGACCCGACCCTGTTTGTTCCCGGTTCCAAGATCTTTCCCAGAGCTGACCCTCTTTGTTCCGAGGGTGGTCCAGTTTCTTTTCTGGGCTATGAGAAGAGGGCACCCCTTTCGGCGTCTCTCTGTTCCCTGTTCTGCGGACATAAAGCGAAGGGAATCTTCAAGGTGGTGATGGAGAGAGCCCTGGGTTGGGGCCTCTGCCTGGCTTCGAGTTCCGGCCCCGGGCTCTAGGGAGGAGGCACAGAATGCTGGCGTTTAGACCAGCCTGACTGTGGTCGCAGGAATCGTCGGGGAGAAGCCGGACTAGAAGCCAGGTTTTGTCCCGCGTCCTCCCCACGCTTCTCTTGCGACAAAGCCGTGCTCCTTCTAGAGATGCCTAAACTCCCTCATCTGTAAAATGGGAAGAGGGAGAGATGGGCTGCGATGGCTAAGACAATTTCTAGGGTTAATCCCGGACAACCCATTGGCCAGTTATTGAGTAATGGGGCAGGGCTCTCCACTCCCCCGGCCCCAGCCCCCTCGCCCCTCCCGCGGTTGGCTGGCTCCTCGCCCCTCCCTGGGCAGGCCTGGGAGGTCCAGGCTGGTGTCCGGGGCAAGGGGGTGGGGGCTGGGTGTGGTGGGCGCCTTTCACCAGCGCCTGACATGCTGTATGGGAGTCTCATTGTTCGGCTTCCCGTCTCCATGGCAACCGGAGCAGCTGCTCGCTTCTGGCCTGTCTCTTGTCTCCGCCCGGCAGCCCCATCCGTCCAGTGTGATCTGCCAGCTAATCACCCTCCTGCTGCCTGCCCGTGGTGGCCGCCAGCCTGGGCGAGAGACTGTTTACTAACATCAGCCACATGGCTCCCTCTCCCCCACGCCTCTGCCCAAAATATGTCAGGCCCAGGCGATGCCCAGGCGCTGAGCCAGCCCGTCTGCAGCCTGCTGGGGAAGCCTGCGCAGGGAGCCTGGGGCGGGGTGAGAGGGGCCAGCTCTGCTCGTGGGAGCGAGCCCGGACGGGGCAAAGCCAGCCTCCCTCCCTCTCTCTTTCCTTCCTTCCTTCCTTCCTTCCTTCCTTCCTTCCTTCCTTCCTTCCATCTGCTATGTGCCAGGAATTCTACTTCATTCTGGGGATAAAATGACAAAAACAAAACAGCTCTTTCCCCCAAGGAGTTTAAATTTTATTGGGGCAGGGAAGGAACAACACGTACACACTGACAATGGAAGTACACATAGATTTTAAAGGCAGGGACAAGGAGGACAGAGCAACTGGGGACCTGGGAAAGACCTCATGGAAAGATAGCTTCTGACCTGTTAGAGGAAGGGCATGGGGGAAAGTCAGGGCAAAGTCTGAGGGGCAAGAACTGAGCCCAGTAAGTAAGCCATACGCTTGTGTGTTAGGGAGTGATGTACAATAAACCTGAAAAGGCAGAAGGGAGTTAGAGGAGTTTCTTGAGTGGAGAAGTGACTGGTCACAGTATATTGGGGGAGCTGACAGGTACTGAGTCAGCCAAGCTGCACATACCCCAAAAGAATTCTTATTGCAGCCAATGGCAGGAATGCAGGCTGGAATGGTCACCTGGCCAGGTGTCCATTTTGGGAATATCACTCTGTCACGGAGCATGGGTTGTATGTAGACAGGAGCTCCCTGGGGGAACAGGGTTGGATGGGTCAGGGGCTATGTGAGTGGAGGGAGTGGAGATGTTCTAAGACAAGATTTAGCCTACATGGCTTTTGGGGGCCTGTGAAGGAGAGGGAAGTGGCCAATGAGGGTCCTGAGGTGTATAAACCTTCTGCTCCAGCGGAGAAGACACCCCCCCCCCCCGCAAGCTGGGAGCCAGAGAATCTGGGCTCCTGGACCAGCTCTGGCCTTTAGTGCCTGGGTTACCTCAGGCAAAGGGCTTCATGTCTCTCCTCTGTTTCCTGATTGCAAAACCAAGGTGATGAATTGGTGACCTCTGAGGTCCTTATGAAATGAGGAACCTGGGTGTTGGGAAGGACGATGGTATCCTCAACAGACTAAAGACTTGCTTGGAGGAGAGACAGGTTTAGCAGTAAGGAGAATGAGTCTGTTGTGGAAATGTCCAGTTTAGGACATTCATGGGAGATGTCCAGAGAGAGTTTGGTGATTCAGGACTGAAGTTCAGGGCAGAGACTTGGGATGGAGAGAGACATTGGGGAGTCCTCAGCAGAGGGATGAAAATCCCTTTTATTGATGAAATTGTCAAGAGAGACAGTTATTAGGAAGTTCCAAAGTGATAATTTCCCCCTCTCTTCCTCTCCCTCTCCTAGTGCTTTCCTCTTCCCCATCCGTTCCACTCTTCTTTGGAGATCATCCAAACACAACAGAAGCATACCCAGGCCCTCTGCCCAGTTCGATTTTCTCTCTTGCCCTGGTGATGATAAAGCTCTGAGCAGCTACATCTCCACATATAGGAATATAAACAGTTTAACCTTGTTTAGTTCCTTATGATTTCTCGCTCATGTTTACCTGTTCATTCCTCTCAACTCATCATTGTCAAATCTCCTCAGCTCTGGTCTTTCCATCAGGAATGCTGGGGGTCCTCTATTTAGTTAAAGATTCATTTCTTCCCCTGTCATGTTACACTCAGTTTTGCTGGGTAGATTTTTCTTGGATGTAGGTCTATGCTTTTTGCCTTCTACAATATTCTATTCCAACCTCTCTGCTTCTTTAGGTGGTGTTTGCCAAATCTTGTGTGATTCCTGTTACAGCTCCTCAGTACTTGAGTTCTTTCTCTCTGGCTGCTTGCATTATGCTTTTCCTATTCGGCTATGATATTCCTGGGAGTTTTTATATTGGGGTTTCTTTCAGGTTTCTACTTTTGCCTTCTGGTTCTAAGATATTTGGTCTCCTTTTGTGGATGATTTCTTAAAATATGATATCTAGGCTCTTTTTTGGTTCATAGCTTTCAAGGCGTCCAGTGATCCTTAAATGATCTTTCCTCAGTCTGTCTTCCAGGTCAGTTTTTCCTATGGAGTATTTCATATTTTCTTTTATTTTTCAATCTATTAACTTTGTTTTATTGTTTCCTGATGTGTCATGTAGTTGTTAGCTTCCATTAGGTGAATTCTAATTTTCAAGGATTATTTTATTCAGTGAAATTTTGTACCTCCTGAAAAAAGCTTCTAATTCTCTTTTTCTTTCTTTCTTGGCTAGCTCATGCCTCTTTTCCCTTTTGTTCCTCTACTCCTTTCATTTGGATTTTAAAATAATTTCTTAATGCCTTATTTCACACTTGCTATAACTGTTCCGGAAATTCTTGCTGGACTTGTGTCCCAGCTACATTTTTCTTTGAGGCCTTTATAAAAATTACTTTGACAGCTGAGTGGAATACACAGGGAATGGGGAGAGAATTGAGGCAGACAGATAAGTAGAAATCTATTGCAATTGTCCTGTCTGACCGAGGTCCTGAACTAGTGTGGGTGACTCTGAGGATGGAAGGAAGGGGATATGCAAGAGAGATGTTGTGAAGGTAGAGATGACAAGCTTTGACAATGGATTGTACATTTGGGGTGAGTATAAACCATTAAGGATGACTCCTAGATTGCCAGCTGGGGTGATTGGAAAGATGGTGGTGCCCTTGGCAGTAATAAGAAAGTTGAGAAGAGCGAAGGTTTTTGGAATGGGTCATGAGTTCCATTTCGGACATGCTGAATTTGAGATACCTATGAGACATTTAGGTTAAGATGTCCACAAGGCAATAAGTAAGTGATGGCAGACTGAATTCTGGAGGAATGTTAAGACTGGCTATATGGTTTTGAGAACCATTAGCAGAGATGATGAGCTCACCAAGGGAAGCAATGTAGGTCAGAGTCGTGGGGGACACCTGTGGATAGAGGATGTGATCTGGGGAGGATCCAGCAAAGGAGGCAGAGAAGGAGGGGTCAGAGAGGAAGGAGGAAAATAGGGAAGGGAGGGTCCTGAAAACCTAGCCAGAAGAGAGCACCAAGGAGTGACCAATAGAGTCACAGGCTTCAGAGAAGTCAATGAGAGTGAAAATTGAGGAAAGACCATTGGATTTGGCAATTTAGAAGAACAGGAGTAACTTTCTAAAGAGCAGTTTCAGTTAAAGACATTGGAAGTGAGGCTGCAATGCGTTTTGGAAGATGGTGAGAGGAGAGGAAGTTGAGTCCTCCAGCACAGTTGGATTTTGCAGAGTTTGGTCAAGGAGAGGAGAGATATAGGGCAGTGGTTAATGAGGATGTGCTCCACTTCAACATTAGGGTTCCTCCCTCCAAGTCCAGTAAGCTCACCTTAGATGATTCCCAACTTTCAATGGTGGAGGGACCAAGTAAGTAAACTGTGTTTTACAGTGCTTGGATTCTCCACCTGAGATTGGTAGCAAGGACAGAGCTTGGCACATCTCATCCCCACTTGTCCTTCCTCTTACTGGCTATGTGACGTTGGGCGAGTTGCCTCCTTTCATTCTCTGTCAAATGCGAGGGTTGCATTCCATGAGATCCCAGGCTGATCTCATACCCTTGTCCAGCTTTAGGAAGAGGAGGCCCCTGGACCTTTGGAGAGCTCCTGGCTGGGCTTCCCAAACAAGTCCTATCACCTAAGTAGAATGAACACTTCACAGCCTGCTTCCAAGTTACCTTCAGATCTAGCAAGGCCTGGGTTCAGGACTTGCCTCTGTTACATGGATAGAGTGCTGGACCTGGAGGCAGGAAGGTCTGACCCCCGATCCAGCCTCAGACACAGCTAAGTGTCTCTGGCTCTTCTGGAAAATGGGAATATACATGTTTCTCAGGGTGGTAGGAGAGGTGATAATGCCTGTAAAATGCTTTATAGCCTCAGCCCAAGCCCATCTCCTCCAAGAGGCCCTCTCTGATTGTTCCTCCACAACACCTGACCATCTTGAGTCTGTTTTGTACGATCCTTAATCCAAGGCATTTACCTATGACTCTCCTCCTTGGTGGAGGGCCTGGGGTGCCTTTGTAGTTTGTCCGTGCCCCCTCCACTAGGCTGGGAGTCCC
This sequence comes from Potorous gilbertii, assembly GCA_028658325.1. NCBI lineage: Eukaryota > Metazoa > Chordata > Mammalia > Diprotodontia > Potoroidae > Potorous > Potorous gilbertii. Next base: position 95,265,362 of record CM053769.1, on the reverse strand, counting down.
TTGAGTGCAGGGGCTGTCCTTCCCCACACAGGTGTTTTGTAGACCCGAAAGCCTCTGGCCCACATCCAAGGGCTGCTGGGGGAGGGCTTTTATTCCTCTTGGGTGGGAGCTGTCATTGTGAAGGCTTCTGGGCTTTCTGAGCCAGAGGGTCTGCCCAGATGCCGCCCTTCCAATTGGGTTATTATCGATCTCCCTGCCCCTGTTGACCTCTCTTCTGTTTAATTCTGGCTCAGTCCTTTTCCCCCAGTGCCTTTTGCCCCAGCCTGAATCGATTCCCAATTTCAAAACCTGGAAGCTAGACAGACAGACAGACAGCTGAGTGGAGAGCTATGACTAGCTTAGTTTCATCAGGATAGAGCTATGACTAGCTTAGTTTCATGAGGATAGTGCTCTGGGGCGGCTTCTCTTGCAGGGTTGTTCCCCACATCTAGGTGTGACTCCATATCCCACAAAAATACACCACAGATTGGGGATTTTTCTTGCTCCTCTGAGAAGTGGGGGCATTATGCATAGGGGTGGGGAGGCCCCAAGCCCCTTTCCCTCCCTTCCTGGCCAGTGACCAGAATTTCACATTCCTCAGAGGATTCACTTTTCTCTTGAGGAGGGAGTTCAAATATCTAAAACAAATCCCATGAAATCCAGAACTCTGGTGCTAATGAGACAGGACTGTGCCATGTGAAGCTGTCATTAACTCACTGAGTGATCCCCAGAAGTGTCTTCCTTAGTCTGACCTTTACTTTCCTCTGCTGTAAAATGGACTGGTTGAGTTACAGCAACCTTTACAACGTCCATGTTCCATGTTCCATGTTTTAAGGTTCCTCCTGGCTCTGACATTTTACATTTGGCGTTGTAGGGTCCTTCATAGCTCTGACCCCCTTCTCTATTTGAAGGCCTCTCCCAGCTGAGATGTTTCCTGTTCTAGGGTTCTTCCCAGGGTTGACATCCCATGCTCTGTGTTCTGTGGCATTCTATGTTCTTAGAGTTTTGATATTCTACGTCCTGCAGTCTAATATTCCTCCTATTTGACATCATCTGTTACTTCAAAGCCATAGCAAGAACATATATTTTCCTAGACCCTGGGCAGCGAGTTTTCTGCAAAAGGAGCAGGTTTGGGCTTATACCTTAGCTCCGATTCCACATTCTACTGATCCCACTAAGTTCGTTGGTCTCACTAAGTGTGCACTGGATACTGGTCCAAAGTGGTTACCTAGAACCTGAGGTCTTCAGAGCCTAGAACAAAGACTGACTACATCACCTAACTTGGAATTCTGGACATCCAAGCCCTTGTGGCTCAAGCCCCCAGGCTGCATTTGGGACTTATATCCTGCACTTTGAATGAAGGAGAACAAAGGGAAAGGGCAGACCCTTACTCCTGGGCTCCATGGCCAAAGTGGAGACAAGAGGAAGAAGGAGAAGGCCTTCAAGGTGGTGAGGCCCTAGTCAATGATGGGTCAGGCCATTTTGGACACCCCCAATTCTATCTGTGTAGGCAGTGGAAAACCCTGCTCCTTGAGTGGCTGACACCCCATGAACAGTGCCCCAGTCCTCCAGCCTCCCAGAAACAAGGTCCCCAGCATCTTCCATGTGGTCTGCCATCTTAGATTGTCTAGGCACGCACCAACTCCCCATCACATTCTCCACATTCTTCTGTCCCCCATTTACTGGTTCTGACATTCTGTGTTCTAACATCTGTCCTGGCTGTGACATCTCAAGTTCTTTGTTTCAAGGTTTCTTCCGGGTTCTAAGCTCTGGCATTCTTTGCACTGTACTCTTTGGTATTTTCTGGTTCTCCCTCCTGATTGGGCTATCTGTCTCTATGCCCTCTTGACATCTATATCCAGTATTATTTGGTAAAGAATTGTTTACAGAGGGCCTTCCATGTACACTAGAATTGTCTGGCAGCCTAAAGGCTCTTAGGGGCCTCAAGCTCTATAGGTTTTGCTTGATTTCCCCAGTAAGTAGCACCAGGACTGACTTGAGAGACTGGGAAAGTGATTGGCCACCTACATGGCAGAGATAGCGCAGTGCTGAGCAAACTTTCCTGCCCCCAAGCTCTCCCAGACATTTTTTCTTGTTGTTCTCCTTAAGTTGCAATCAGAGTCTCTCTCCCCACGAGCTCAGCCTGTCCTCCCTCAGGTGCTTCTGGTCTAAACAGTGCAGGACTGAACTGGGGAGTTACAGACAGGAAGTGTAACCTGAAAGCAGCTACGAAAAGAGAAGGGGAGAAGCAGAATGCCTGAAGTTTATGTGTGTTCTACCCTCCCTGGGTTGCCCCTGAAGTACAGCCTGTGTGTGTGTGTGTGTGTGTGTGTGTGTGTGTGTGTGTGTGTGTGTGTGTGTATTACAACATTCATTATTCCTTACGGGGGTGGGGGAGTGGGAGAGAAGCAGGGATAGAGATACAGAGAAAGAGAGACAAATTAAGAGAGAACCACCCAGAGATAGAGACAGAGACACACACACACACCGAGAAGGCAATGGGAGATCCTCAGCACCACAGGCATTGGGGAAGAGCCCGCACCCCAACACTTCCCTTGATCCCCAGGGCTTGTATCCCCGGTGACTACTAAGCTCGGTGTTCTTGGGTGAGATTATTCCCTCCTTGGTTGAGCTGAGACTTCCTCGCAGAGTCACCGAGAGCCTTTTCTCTTGTGTTACTCTACCACACAACCACCCTGTTTGACTCCCCCAACTTCTATTTTATTGCTTGCTTTGAAGAATATTCGTGCTCACGTTCCATAATTGTCTTTATTGGTGGGAGGGCAGCTGAGCTGGCCAAGATTAAGCTGTTACCCTCCTGGGTATCACTTCCTCCCCAGAGTAACCAGGGAAAGTAACTTTATCCTAAACACCAAACAATCTTCAGATTCCTAGACTGATAATGTCTGGTATATAGTAAGCAGGTGGAATTCTAGATACAATACCACTCTTTTAAAAAACTATTTATTTTCAAGGAACAAAAATCAACTTTATTCCTCTACCACTCTACCCCTACTGTTGAAAAGAGAAAAAGAAAACTTGAATCACAAATGAAATAATAATATTCCTTGAATGTCTGCAAAGCCTTTTTATCTCATTTTAGCTTCACAACAAGCCTGTGAAGGAAGCTTATCCTTATCCCTACTTTACAGTGGAGAAAAATGAGGGAGGCAGAGGGCCAGGGCCAGGGCCCTTCAGCTAGTGAGTAACTGAGGCTAGATTTGAACTTAGGGCTTCCTGATTCCAGGTCCTGCACTTTTGTCCACTGAGTCATCTAGCTCCTCTAGTAAATATGCATAATCAAGCAAAGAAGTTCCCACAATGTCCATATAAAAAACCCAAACTAAACCAAACCATCTCCTTCTGCACCAAACCCATCCCCTCCCTGTCTGCAGGTGGGAGATTTACTTGTTCATCACTGACCCTCTAGACTCATGGTCACATTGATGCCCAGTACCTCCTCTTGAAGAAGTAGTTGAAGGCGGGGTCTCCAGTCATGCCAGCCTATCCCCCTAGAACTTTGGGCTGGGGCAGTCCACATCACAGATCACAGCTCTGGGTGCTAATGGAGCTGCCCAGGTCCCAGCGGTTCCATGTAACCTGGGGAAGGGGAGATCTTGGAGTCTCCAGAGCACTGATTTACCTCTGAAAGGGGCATTAGAGATGGTCTTCTCCTAGTCCCCTCATTTTCCTGAGGAGAAAACTGAAGTTTCCCTCCAAACCAGATCACCCGAGTCTGCACTTACTGGTGCAGCCTTCCCTGCTCGATCCAGGTCATCTCCTGCCCTTTTCTCTGAAGATGGTGCCCAAACCACCTCTTCCTCTGGCACTGGGAAGAAGGTTCTAGCTTAGTGTGCCTGGGTCTTCCTCTTAACACTGCTGTGATTTCCCAGAGAACACCCCTCCTTTTTCCTTCCCCCCCATATGTGGCAAGGATTGCTTCATCTGTAGTTTCATTAGTATACCCAGCACAGGCTGATACACAGTAGGGGCTTAATAGATGCTTGTTGATCGGTTGGCTATCAGCTGGAGGGTGATCAACAAGAGAGGCTACCTCCCGCAGCAGTGAGGGTTCCACACATTCCTGATCTTTTCCTGGCCCCACAGGGGCCTGGCTTTCATGGTGAAGGCCAGGGGGCCCCTGGGTTGTGTGTGAGGGTCTGACTGTATGGTTTCCAATGGCTCAGCCTCTATATTTCAGCTGCTCCTTCTCCAAGGGACTGACGTCGAGTGTAAAATTGGAAAACTGGGCAGTCATTGTGTGAGCAAAAGCAGGCCCAGCGGGGTGACCACTCTCACACTTGCCTGTGTGAGAAATGCTAGTCCCTGAACCTAGCAGTGAAACCTCTTGAGAAAGTGGCTGTCTCGGGCAGGCCAGCCTCTTTCAAAGGCTTCTCTCGAGAGCACAAAGGCCAGGAGATGGGGTGGGCTTGGGGGGAGACGTCTGTTTTGGAGGCTGGCGGATCCACTGAGGTTACCTGCTTTTTCTTTTTCTTAAAGTCTTCTATCCCCTAAGTTCTGAAGGGAGCATCGCCATTGGAATCTTTCTTGCAGGCATCCATAGCTCATGGGGTGCTGGGGGACCACCGAGCCCTAGTTGGGAGCCGAGACTCAATCTGCTCCCAAGACCGGTTGAGCCACATTCTCCGAGGCCTCCCTTGTGAACAGTATTGGTGTCTCACAGCATGGCTGGGATTATGTGGAAGGGGAGGTGATTTCAGGAGTCTGGGGAGGGTCCCCTTCCCCTCCTACTCTCACCCCTCCTCTGCAAATACCTCTGCTGATCCCCTCTGCCAAGGAGACAGAGTCTGACCGTGCCAGAGGGAGGGCCCCTCGCCCCCAAGAGAAGTGTGTGTGGGGTGGGGGAAGCATCCTGGCCCTCGGGCGGGGTGGGGGGGTGTTGGCTCAGCTCTCTTACTCCCTCCCTGCCTGATCTTGGGCAAATCCACATTTCTCTCTCGGTCTTATTTTCTTCATCTGTGGAATGAAGTTTGCGGGTGGGGGGCTGGAACAATAATAGATAATGGTGAGAATAGATGCCATTTACTACTTGAGAGTTTGCACAGCAAACCCACAGAGTGAGGACGAAGACACTTCTTAGCTTGGTGACTCTGGGTAAGACCCTTCTCTTTTAGCTTCAGTGTTCTCCTTTGTAAGACGGGGATGACAATGGCTTCTGCCTCCTGGGGCTCTTGGAACATCACCTGCATGTGTCCAGAAATGGGGTTGGCCTCACAACCACCCTGGGAAGTAGCTTTATTATTGTACCCTTTTACAGTTGAGGAAACTGAGGCAAATGCCCAAGTCATATAGCTAGTTCCTGTCCGAGACTGGATATGAACTCTATCCACAGCTTCACTAACCATCATGAATGTGCCCATTTTCCTGAAACCAGTATTTGACCTTTTCTTTTCTGTGAGGTGGAACCTTAGGAATTATTTTTCAGTTTTGTAAACTTTTAAGTGCTGGAGACATTGGATGGGTTTGTGTTTAGAAGCTCCATAAGGTTGGGTCCCTTGGGGAGGGGGTGCAGAGTAGTGAGATGACCCCCTGCTGAGGACGAAGGCTATCTGCCCTGCAAATACCTTCGATGGCACTGGTTTATTCATTCATGCATTCATTTAAAATGTATTAAGGCCATACTTTTCACCCAGCACTGTGCTCGACACTCAGCAGACAAATCAGAGCAAAAGCATTTGCTGGCTTCAAGGATCTTCAATTCTATTGGGGAGTCAGCATGTCCATAGATAGTTACGTGGTGATATAGGAGGGACGCTAAGCTCACCAGCAGGGGCACCCCCAAGGGACGTTGAGGCTGGAAGGGTGTCAAAGCTTCTCAGAGGCAGAGGCGATGAGGGGAACGCTCGGCTTCCAGAACTGCCAGTGCAAAGGTGTGGAAGTTGGAGATGGCATGTTGAATGTAGAGAAGGCCCTGCAGACCAGTTTGATTAGAATACAGAATCCAAGAAAGAGGGGCTGTGTTGGAGCCAGACATTGCTTGCCTGCCTCGCTCTGAGCCCGTGTGCCTGGCATGCAGCTGCCTCAGCACAACTGGACCCACAATCAGCTTCTTGTGGAAGCAGCCAACTGTGCAACAGATGCCCTGAGCAGCAGCTGGTCTCCTGAGGGTGTGTGTGTCTGGGGAGGACAGGGTGCAGAGGTGAGCGAGTCCTTCCGGACTCTGTCCGCTCAGGAGATCCCAGCCGGCCCCCTGCTCCTTCTGCATTGGCTCTCAAAGCCCCTCCCGGGTTCTGGCCCAGAGCTGTCAGCCTGCCAGGCTGCACTTCAGATGGCTGTCCTCCTTGTTTCTTTTTCCTTCCTTCCTTCCTTCCTTCCTTCTCCTGTTAATACAGAGCTGTTAGCACGTTGCCTCCCCAGGGACATTGTGAGCACCGTGAGAGCAGAGGGTGTTTTTACCTTTTCATATCCCAGGTCAGAAATGAGAGGGTTGAAGCTTTTGTGCCAGTCAGAGTTAGGCTGGGTCCATGCTTGACCGCTGCCCCTACAGTCTAGGTGACATAGGGACACAGAATCTCACGTACCTACCCCTCTGTTCTAGGCACTGGGCTGTGTTGGGAACACCCAGAATTTTCTGGAGATGAAAAGCGGTGCCTTCCTTTGAGGATCTTACCACAACCACCCAATCCAACCAGCTCACCACTATTTAATGTGCTTACCTGTCATTCCCAGTGTAGGCTATAAATACAAAGATGATGCAGTGACACCTGTCCTCAGGGGGCTTCACTGGCTGTGAGGGACACACAGATTCCCAGATAAGTGACTCCCAGTGTAATGGGGGGTGGTCCATGAGGTCCCAGCCACATGAAGAGCCTTGGGGACCCTGCCCTGGGCATGGGTGGCTGTCCAGTTCAGGGCTTGCCCCTGATGACTGTTTGCTGCCATTTCCCTTTGTGGGGATGAGAAGTCTTTTCCTTGGCTTCTGAATTATATCTGAGTGTGTACAACATGACCTCTCTCTTTCCTGGCTGTGATAGAGGCAAGGGTGACTGTCGGCCTCTGGACAGGAGAGAGCTAACACCAGTGGTCCCCTCTCACCACCCCTGCTAGGCATGGCAGGGCTCTTGGTCTCTGCTGGATGCCATTTTTTCTGATCCTAAGTGAAGGAGTTTGGGAGGGAGCTTCAGTCTTGAGATCTGGCTGCTGGGGTCCGTACTGGAGTTTTCCAAGCCCTGGTTAGCAAGCTGCTGGAACCTGCTCAGCAGAGGATTGGCACAAAGATGCCAATCTGAGGGAGGGATCCTCCCTCAGTCCAGTGGCTACTCTGGCTCAGAACTGAACTCAGTGTATCTAAATCTTTGCAGCTCAAGTTTGAACCCACTCTTTCTGGACCAGGGAGGTAGGGCGAGACAATGTTTCTGGTGTTGGGGGAAATGTGGGTAACTCCTCTTATTGTTATGTCTTTTCAGTAAAGATCCCTTTGTATGAGCTAGTTTAATTGGCTTGCTGATAGTGGGGGCTCATCAGTAACACTGAAGAGATATTAAATGGTGAAGACACACTGGAATGGGGGCTCGAGGTGACAGCTGGAGAAGTCCCTGCCCTACGATGGGATCCTGAGAACCCTGAGGGGGACGTGGAACTAGCAGCCACCTAGGGCTCCCCCTGCCCCTGAGTGTGTGAGTTGGGATCAGGACCCCGCAGCATCTATAAAGGTCACACACCCAGTCAGGAAACAGTGTCACTGACAGGCCAGTGTCTAAGAGGGAAGTGGTGCAGAAAACAAGCTAAGCAGCCTCAGGGGGGCTGAGTCTAGCCCCCTCCCAGTTCCCCCAATGCTTTTTGACTTTTTCTTGACTTAAGGGAGTTTCTTCTAATATACTATGACTGATAGAAATGCCACCTTTCCCTCCCCCTCCCCCGTTAATCAGTAAGTCATTTCCTAAATGAACAATGAATGTTCCCATTGAGAGAGTGTGCTAGAAGAATCCAACACATTATTTTGTCACATCTTTGGGATGATCCTGTGAAGCTGGTTGGACAGAGCTGGTTGTTCCTTCCCGTTGCACAGATGGGGAGATTAGGACTCAGAGAAGGCTAGCTCTCTGTTCAAGGTCCCATAGCTGGGGTTTGATTTCAGTCCTTAGGTACCAAGCCCAGGCCTCACTCCAAGCAGGGTTCCCAGGTGAGAAGCCTGGCCTAAGCAATTAACAGGAGCAGGACTTGGGCTCCATCACTCCCACTGGGGCCCTAGAGAGCCCCATGGATCTTGGAGACTGGAGATAGAGGGATGCCGATGAGTGACTGCCTCCTCCAGCTCGTTAATGTGACTTTCATTTTCAGAGGTGATTACCATAAATTATATCTGGAAGAAATTGCCGAATGATACCTAAAAGTCCTGTGAGTTAGCAGGAAAGCTCTCCAGGTACTGAGGGGCAGGTGTGTGAGGGTGCGAGAGAGATCAGAAGCTCACATTGATGGCAGTGGACCCCAGGCTTTGGACCCTCTGCCTCACTGTCAAGGTCAAATACAAGTAGGCGCTTGCTCAGAAGGTATTTGCTCAACAGAACAAAACTGATCAGTGTTTGAACTTCAGGGGGAATTTCATTTATCATGAAAAAACCTCTGTCTGTGGGAATTGCCTGAAATTTAACCACTTCCCCCACCCCTTGTCTCTATGGATCACCATCTAAGATCACAATCTTCCCAAGGTGGATAATCCTTCCAGGGATGCAGATTGCAGCTCATCCATGCCTTCTCAACCTGGGTGTCTTTTGTCCACAGCCTCCCATAATTCCTCCCCAGCAGGTCCACCCAGCGGGCTCTGGCCCTTCTTTTACATCTCATGGCGTGGCCTGGGTGTTATTGGAGCCCAGGGTGTTGGTTTGGCTGGCCCTCATGCTTCCTACCTGACCAGCTCTCCTTCTTTGGCATCCAGTCATCTCTCTGATGACAGTATGGAAGCTGCTGATCTTTCATTAACCAGTTTTTGGTTGGTGCTATGTGCTAGCCCACTCGTATTACCCACTGTACATCTTTGAATAAAATTATAAAGATTAATTCTAAAACGTAAGAGATGATCTTAACATGATTTTCTCCATTAAAAATTCCCATTAACCTCAAAGACAAATCCCTCCATACTTCAGATGCTTTGATCCTTTCCTGGACCTGGGCTCTTTCCCTGTCATTTTAATCCCAGCCCTTTCATGTCATGTCATCCTCATCTGATGACACTCATGCCTCCATCTTTCGGTCAGTCCTCCCAAGACCATCTGGCCAATGGTGGAAGTCTTCCTCTGGGGAGTGGAGTCCTTCTGCCTTGGGGAGTCTGGTACCCTGCCTAACCTGCCGCCTTTGCTGCCTCTCATTTCCTGGACAAGAGCAGCATCTTTTCTGAATCAATGAGGCATTGGGCAGGTTGGGGCTAATGCATCCAAAGGATAACTTTCTGCCTTGACAAAGGGCATGGAATGGCTATTCAGTCCTTCCAGGTCAGAGCAGAAGTCAGAGGGGCTGCTTGAAGACCCGGAGGAGGAGGAGGAGCCTTCCTTCCTGCTGTCTGCTGTCCGGCCACGCTGACCTGGCCATCCTGTGATGCATTCACATGCCTGGACTTCTCCTCCCCCTCCACCACTTAAAATCCTGTTTCTTTTAAAACTGAGCTGGAGTTGGAAGCATCTGAAATATGGAAGGATTCGTCTTTGAGGTTAATAGGAATTTTTAATGGAGAAAATCATGTTAAGATCATTTCTTACATTTTGGAATTAATTTTTAAAATTTTGTTCAGAAATGGATATAGTGTATTACCAGCCAAGTACTAATTATCTACAGAGACTACCATGCGTATGTATCTAAAAAATAAAATGCATTCATTACTTTGGCAGAATCACTGAATTGGGGGGAGTGGACAGCCCCTTGGTAGCTATCTGGCCCAGTCCACAAGGAAGGAATTCCCCGGTAACATCATTGACAAGTGGGCATCCCAACCTCTGCTCCAGCCTTCCCGGAGGGTGACTCCCCCGGCCCCCAGGTGGCCTGTTCCTCTTTTCTTTTCTCTGAATATCCTTTTAATACAGCTCAAGATGGAACTAGTTTTTGTGACTGACTCATAGAAAGCTTGTGGTCCACTCAAACCCTCAGATTCTTTTCAGAAAAAACTGCTCTTTAGCTGTGCTGCCCTTATCTGGTACTTCTGAAGTTGACTTTTTTATACCCAAGTGCAAGACTTCACATTTGTCTCTATTGGATGTCATCTTAGTAGATTCAGTGCTTGAGTCTGCATCAAGATCTTGGATCCTGCCTCTAAAGAAAGTTTTATTTGACAAGTAGCACCATGTTTTTGGCTTCATAACGTTGTTAGATATTTATAGAAATGTCAGATAGCTTCATGGGACCCTTGATTCTGTTTCCTGTCAGCCAGCAGTTTGATACCTAGTGAGGTTTTTGCATGATGTGTTCAGACTATGATTGTTTTCTTGATTTAATTGAAAAGCAGACTAAGAATCTAGATTCTCAGGGAGAATATAACGATGACAAATAGCTAGCATTTCTATAACACTTTAAAGTTTATGAAACACTGCAAGAATCTCATGTGATTTTCCCAAACCACCCTGGGAATGTGACTACCCCCTTTTACAGATGAGGAAAATGAGGCAGAGGTTAAGTGAGCTGCCACAGAGCTAGGAAGTTCCTGGAGCCTGGATCTGAACTCTGCTTTTCTGTCTCCATGTCCACTAGATGCAGAGCTACAACTCCAGTTAAAGCCCTGAGCATGTTAAGGAAGAATGGGAGGTGCCCAGCACACCCTGTCCTCAGAAAGCTTCCAGCCTCCTCAGTCTTGTCCATCACAGCTGGAGGGTGACAACCAATTCGTGACTTTTCACTCGCTTCCCTCCCTGTTACCTTAATGAGTGTGGTGAGATGTAGAACAGGACAGCAGCTGCTTCTGGTGGTAGCTTAACTAGGTAGCACTGAACAGATCTGGGCTTAGGCCTGCTGGGTTCACCCTGCCTGAATGATCTCATTTTAAAGCAGCAAAGAGCTCTGGCTCTGTAGTCAGGAAGACCTGAATTCAAGTCCAGACTCAGATATTTACTAGCAGGTGACTCTGGGCAAGTCACTTAACCTCTGCCTTCTTTTCCTCATCTGTAAGATGGGGGTGACAATAGTACCTACCCCTCTTCCCAGGACAGATGGTGATAATGTTTGTAAAGTGCTTTGTAAACTGTAAAACCTTCTATAAACACCATTCTTACTGGGGTTACCCATGATTATTTACAGTATCACAGGCGTGCAGCAGCTACGAGAGGGGAGGGACCTCAGCTTTGCTAAAAACCTTGGGTAACTCTCCGTACCAGATTTCTCTGAGGGATCCCATTGAATAATGTTGTGGAATTAAACAAAGGGCATTCCTCAGACCTCCTGTCTTAGGATGGGGACACCACCACCACAGACTGTTGGTCCCACCTGGAAGTGGGGGCTGGCCACCAGAGCACAGGGGGTAACTGTCACTCTTATTCCTAGAGGCTTTGCCTCCTAATGCAGCCCTGGACCACAGTAGCCTTTCTGTTTTCTCACATTGAGCTTGTGGTCTACTCAGCTCTCCAGATCTTTATTCAGTGCTGCTGATGGCTGACTGTGTTAACCATCCTGTATTTGTGAGGTTGATTTTTTGAACCACATTGTATGACTTTATGTTGATTACTTTTGGAATTTTGTCTCATTCAGTTCAAGCTGTGTTCTGCCCTTTAAACCAAGGGGTTAGAAGATGTTCATCGAGGTGTTTTTTCTAACATCTAAGGACCAGTCTGGCTCTGGTGGTCTTCCTCCTAGGCCAGGTCCCTCCTAGTTCTGGAACTTCGTCTTACCTGAGATTTTTCAGGAACGCCCACCAATCTGTTCCCTCTCCAGTCTATCACTGATTCACTTTCTGAGAATATTCATTGAATTTCACAGTTGTAAGGACCCTAAGTGACACGAAATCTGGCTTAGAGCTGAAGAATTCCAACAACGTTAGTCTGACACAAGGACTCGCATGCTGTATTGGCAACTTCTAGGGAGGGGCAGTTCCTGCCTCCAAGCCTTTGTATATTCCTCTTGCCTGGAATACTTTCTCCTGCTTTTCTCTAATTGCCCAGGTGTCCTTTCTTCCAGCTCTGAATCTCTATAAGTCCTCATCCCTACCTTATGCTAACAGTAGTGAATTAGTCACAAGCATTAAGAGCACCCTGTATGAAGCCTGTGTTTGCCCTACAGGGACAAAGCTGGCCTTTGTGGATGTTAAGGAGTCACCCACATTCTAGGTGGAGTCTGTGGTTAGCAAGCATGGATGAAACGACTACTATGTGCTGAGCTCTGCAGTTAAAAAGAGGTAAAGGTGAGGGTCCTTGAGGAGCTCATGGTCCAATGTATGCTGTGCCTCTGACAAGCTCTGTGAAGGATAAAGAGGGGGTGGGGGTCCTGGAGGTCCTTGAGCTGGGATTGGAAGGAGGCCAGGGAGTTCAGTGGTCAGAGCAGAGGGAGACTATTCCAGGCTTGGGGGATGGCCAGAGATAATGCCTGGAGCAGAGAGATGGAGGGGCTAGAGTGAGGAGCAGCCATGAGGCTGGGTCACTGGATCCAAGAGTATGGGGCACAGAGGGAAGAGTGAAGGCATAGGAGAGGGAGGAGGGAGCTCACAGAGTCCATATGTGTCAGAGGCAGGACAAACAACCATAACACAGAATGAAGCAGGACAAGGACATGGTCAAGGGGCCAGAATATGGCTCTGTGAGGCCAGAGGGGAAATGTCTTGGCCATATTCAGGATCATGAAACTGTTCTTAGGGGAGGTGGCATGTGAATGGCAATAGAGAAAGCTCTAGCCATAGGGAACAGCCGGAGCAAAGGCCTGGAGGAGGGAGAGTAGAGACTGAGAGGGCACATTTTGACTGGGACACAAAGGATGGAGGGAGGGAAGCAATAACCTATTGGAATGATCAGGAGAGCTGGTTCACTTGGGACTGTAAGGGTCTCGCCTTGAGGAACTGAGTGTGCATTGGTCTATGTCCCAGTCATCTGGGTCTAGGACTTAGATGACCTTCCCCATCCCTACTTCCATCCCTTTCCTGTTATTCACCCCAACACTCCAACTTCCTGTTGCCCATCTCCACTTGGACACCCCCTAGACATCCCCAATTCAACTATCCTGCCTCATTAGGAGGCAAGAGAGATGTGCCGCCATCTTTGCTGAAAGGCTGGTCCCCTAGACTCGAGCTTCTCCTCCTCCTCTTCTCTTTCCTCTCATCTTCCTCCTCCTTCCACCTCTTGAGGGTCAGGGTGCCCCTAAGCTCCATGTGGGCGGGGTGCTATCCTGGTCCATGGATGACCCCTCCTTCTGGCATGAAGGTAAATCATATTTCTCCAAGGCTTGGTCAGCAGGATAGAAGTCCTTGACAGATTGGAAAGTCTTCCAGTCTGACCTAGAGGAAGACTGGGGGACTCTTGTTTGAGGACCAGTCCCCCTAATCTTGGAGATGTTCATCACCAAAGGTCAGCCCTCATGAAAAGACTTTCCTGGCCATGACAACTTACCAAACTTCAACAAGTAGTAAGTACCTACTGTATATTTGATTTTTAACTAACTGCTGAGGATACAAAATGGTTTATGGCCTCCAGATTACGTTTTATTTGGGCAAATAATCTGTACACTTACATTCATACATATTAATGTTACATCTACATAGGAACAGTGAGGACATGCAGCAGGTAGAATGCCAGACTCAGGCAGCTATCGCTCGGTTGTATCTGACTCTTTCTGGCCCCCTTTTGGGGTCTTCTTGGCAGAGATGCTGGAGTGATTTGCTATTTCCTTCTCTAGCTCATTTTACAAATCAGGAAACTAAGACAAACAGGGTGCAATGACTTGCTGGTAAGTGTCTGTGTTCTATCCACTGTGCCACCTCGCTGATTCAGGCAGACTTGTCTTCAAATCTTGCCTCAGAAACTTCCTCACTGTGTGACCCTGGGCAAGGCACTTAACCATTGCTTGCCTCAGTTACTTTATTTGTAAAATGGGCATCATATTAGCATTATTGTAAGGATATAATGAGTTAGTATTTGTCAAGTGTTTTGCAAACTTTAAAGCATGATTTTATATATATGTAAATATATACACACATATACATACAAATAATATATACATATGTACATAATGTACATACACACATATAAATATGTATGTATGTATAAAACAAAAGTTTGCTTTCTGGGATGCAAACTGCTACCCCAGCCAGAAGGGAGATAGACAGAAACAGCTTCTTGTAGTGGCTCTTGAGCTAAGCTCTGAGGGAAAGAAGCTGAGGAAGGAGGGAGGGCATTCTGGGGATATGCTCAGACAGTACAAAGGCATGGAGGTGGGAGATGGAGGGCAAGAAGGCTAGTTTGCCTGGATTGTACCATGTGTGAGAGGGGAAATGTGTCAGGCTGAAAAGGTGTGTGAGTTGTGTTCCATGAAGAATGAATACTCGGGCATGGAAGGACTGGTGAATGGAGGGCCAGAGGGCTGAACTCTAACTGCAATGTTAATGAGAAGGAGGAGGAGGAGGAGGAGTGGGGGGTGGGGGGAGAGGAGTCACTACTACCAGGACTCTACACCCATTATCTTGCCTCCTTCTCAGTGCACCTCAGGGAGGTCGTTGATAACCAGATTCTTGGCCTCCCATTTTAAAGAAGGAGAAATCACAGCCTGGAAAGATGACAGGGTATGCCCACATTTTCAAGACAGGCAGAATGGATACAGGAAACAGAGCTGAGCCTCTTGGCTCTCCCAAGGAAACCAAGTTTATTCAGAGTGGATTTCCAGGCTCTACTTTTCTGTTGCTCTGCATCTGCCCGCCCCCTACCCCCGCACTCCAGGCCATAGGATCATTTTCCTTCCCTCCCTTTGTTTCTGCTTCTAAGCCATCCCATCCTCTGGACAGAGCCTCCACCCTCACCCCTCCCACTGGTCTTCCTTGGGAAGGTCCGTGAAACCCTGTTTCCTTTGAGAGTCTTTACCAAGAGCCCATCCCCACCCCAAAGGAGCCGTCTCCCGGGGAACTTGTGTTGGAGGCCAGGAGAGAGTTAGAAAGTGAGACCTTGGGTCAAGGGGGTGGCAGAGGACTCAAGGGGAGGGAATGGATGCTCCCATTGGGAAAATCTTCCCGAGGATAGTTGCTCTGACATCTCTGGTGGCACCAAGGAGGCCCGTGCCCTACTGGGATGGTGGGGTGGCCCCTTGGATGGGCCTGAATTTCTGCCTCAGAAGAATGAAGACGTGTCCAAAGACATGGCCTCACCTGTCACGGGTGTCAGCCAGTCAGTCAGTCAACATGTCTTAATGATGCACCTGACCAAGTCACTTTCTCTCTCCTCGCCATGTTTTCTTCATCTGGGAAGTGATGGGGATGGATCCCTGGCCTCCAGGTCCCTTCCAATCCCCAATCTAGGATTCCAGCCCCGACTCAGTGACCCCTCTGGCCCTGTTTTCTCTTCAAGCTTGTACTGAACTCTCCAGTCTCGGTTCAGGAGGGGACATTTTAATGCACAAAGAAGCGTTGCTCCTGTTTCCTTCCCCTTTGCCCTCCACGGTCAGAATCCTTTGCTTTCCACGTAGGTATCACCCCCTCCCCCTCCCCTCAGGTTTCTCTTTTTGTCTCCAGTCTGGCAACATTTCCTGGCCCCCTTGCACCCAGTAGGTGCTCACCCAGTATCCGATGAATGATGGATGGATGGACCGGAGGTGGGTGGAGGGGGATCGGCTGCGGCCCCCAATTCCTCCCCCCACTCCGCTAGCCAGAGATGCCCGCGTATGCCTGAGCTCGGTCCCACTCAGACAACGGGCCGTCTTGCGGCCAAGATCTGCCATCTGGCACCTCCGGGGTGCAGGTGGCAGCGGGCCTTCTCTCCGACCAAGGCAGAATGCGGCTGTACAAAGACCCCAATGTGTGTGGGTAATGGCTGAGCACCCAGCCAGCGGGCCGGCCAGTTTACTCAGCCTGGGGAGATTTGCATACAGATGGCCGGGTCACGGTGCCATGTCCGCCTGCCTGCCCGGCCGGCCCGCCATGAGTAGGCCGGCCCTCCGCGGCCTTTAGAAGCGGCCGGCTTTGACGGGAGCACAGTTCTCTGGAGAGGCCTTATTCTGCACACCCTGAATAGTCATTCAAGGAGGGGGCTTTGAAATTTGAAGAAGGGAAAGAAGGAGAAAAAAAGGCCTTGGATAGGAGGAGGAGGAGGGAGGAGGAGAGAGGCAGCCGCAGAAAAAAAGGACATTCTTTTCTTTGTGAGACAGGGGGGAGTGTTGGGCAGGGAGCCAGGGCCTGAAAGAATGTAAGCTAGCAACCAGGAATTAGAGGCCAGTTTCTGTGGAGACGCCCAATTAGCTCGAGGTGGCATTCAGCTGCTCCACCCGCCCGGCAGCGGGCACGTTTCAAAGGGCCCTCGACCCGCGGGGAGCTCTGCGAGCAGGCCCCAAAGAAAGGAGCCCAACTGATGGGGACATCCTTTGGGAAAATGGTAACTGTCCGCAGAGAAAAAAATGCAGGGGGTGAGCGCTGACCTCCCAGCCGGGCAAGGGCACCCAATGGGCCAGGCCGGCTTCCTCCTCTCCTCCTTGGCTTCCTGTTCCATGGAGCAGGGGTCTGACCCAAGGGGATGGGAGGGGCTGGGTGCCTGGGAAACAGTGCTAACCTGGAAGGTCAGGGAGCTGGATTCAAGTCCTGACTGCCTCTGGCTCATCATCTTCCCCAGGCATCAGTGTCCTCCAGTGCCAAATGACCGTGGCATGATCTTCTCCATGTTGTCTCTCCCCGCTTTGAGTCTACCATAGCACCTAGTACACAATAGGTGCTTCATAAAGGCTTGTCTATCGATTGATTAAGGGTACATTGGGAAGATTGTAGAACTTGGATTCAGAGGACTTGGGTTCATTTACTAGCTGTGTGACCATAGGGGACCAATCAGTCCAAAAGCAATTATTAATGGACTGCTGTGTGCCAACCTTTGGAGACACAAGCACCGAGAGTGAAACCAGGCACTGGTGAGTAATGACACAAAGTGATTTGAGGAGCGGGGCTGGGCAGAGACAGGGCCCGATCACAGAGCAGATCAGAAAAGGCTTCCTGGAGAAAGGGTGGTTCTTGAGCCTTGTCTTGCATGGAAATTGGCAATTTTATGAGGAGAGTTGGAGAGGGAGTGCTTTCCAGGTGCCAGGGACAGCCATTGCAAAGGCACTTAGGTGGAACATGAGATTCTTCAATAAGTCAGTGGATCTTATCTGTGGGGATACTCATTCCACTGGGATAGATAGCCATTCTCCTGGGTTTTCTCATCCTGCACGGTTCTCATCCACAGGTTGTCCATCCAATGTGCGGGATCCCCTTCTCCAGATCTTGTGACGTTTTGTGAAGGGCCCTGTGGCCCTCACTCACTGACCACCCTGCCTCCTTTTCAGGGTCCTTCATTATGTTGTAGATGCCTCTGCTCAGGCTCAAGCTCCCACTGACCTGGTGCAGCCCCCTCAAGCCTCTGTTACTGGTTGATGAAGCTCGATAGATGGCTTGATGGAGAGAGGCTGGCCCTGGATTTCATGGTTTAGGGGATTCCCAGGTGAGGAAACACCTATCAGTACAGGATAGCACTTTCTCAGAAATTTGTTCTCAGAGAGTCATCTAGCACTTTCAGAATTGAGGTGAGCATCTTGCATGTGTCAGGGTCTTCCTGGCTTTGGGGCCATCTCTCTACCCACAACATTTAGCTGCCTTTCAGTCCCATAAATCATCAACAAATTCAGGGAGTGGGATCTTTTGAAAAGGTGTTGGGGGTGAAAGAATAAGGGAGTGAGTTCCCTGTCAGTGGAGTCTTCGGGCAGAGGCTGGATGGCTCCTAACTGGGGAGGTGGGGTCCCTGCTAGGTCACATGTGTCCCTCCCCTCCTGAGATTCCTTGAGCCTGGAGATTCAGGGTCCATGGCTCTAAGAAGCTTCCAGAAAGGCTGGAAAGGTAACATCGCTGAAGGAAGAGTTAGGCCTGGCTTTGAGAATCTAGACCCTAGCAGAGTCATGGTATTTTTTGGGAGGGCTCAGAGCCATCTAGTCTGTGTCCAAAATGAATGAGAAAGCACTAAGATCTCTGAAAAGGAGAAACTCAGGAGAGGTGGAGATAGTAGAAAAGCATTTATCAAGAGTGCGGATCAGGAGATAGGCCTTGAATTGGCTTGGGCAGAGCAGGAGGAGAGAGTATTTGAGGGGGGCAATAGTTTGAGCAGAGAGGGGAAGGCAGGAAGGAGTAGTACTTGTTCTGGGGCATGAGGAGGGGAAAGGGGAGGTCATCTGTGAGAGTGGTGGGCTAGCCTAGTGAATCCATCCATCTGTCCATTCATCCATCCATCCATCTATTTGTCCATCCATCCATCTATTAATCTGTCTCTTTGTCCATCTATCCACTTGTCTATCTGTCCGTCCATCCATCCATCCATCCACAGTATCTTAGACTTGCAAAGGTCCTTGGTGAGTATCTGGTCCAATCCATGCTGAATAAGTTTACTTTCTAGAACAAGAGTTCTTACACTGGATATCTTTGAGTGTGTATCAGAAAACAATTTGATAACTATATTTAAACATGGCTAGTTTCCTTTGTAATCCCATGTATTTTGTTGTTTCAGAGGAGTGGCCCATCACCATCTCCAAACACAGAGAAATGAAGAACCCTTGGTTTGGTCTAGAACACCCAGCATCCATGCTCATCCAGCCTCTACTAGAATGTAGCAGAGTTGGGATCTCCCAAGGTAGTCCTTTCCACGTGGGGCAGATTGGATGGTGCACCTCCTCGCCATTGATCCAGCTTCTGCCTTCTGGGGCCAAGCAGAAGAAAGCTGGTCTGCCTCCTCATGATGGCCTCGGTGTCCCCTGTAAGCCTTCTTTTCTCCAGGTCATAAACACCACTAGCTCCCATTCAGCATGGACCTGCTACCCTTAATGGTGACCAAGTCATTTAATTTTTCAGAGCCTCAGTTTCCTCCTTTGTGAAGTGTTCAATAACCCATGTACTTCCTTACTCACAGGGTCATTACGAGGAAAGGACTTTGTAAATCTTAAATTTGAATAGTGTCAACCAAGAGGAGGGATTAGGTTAACTCTGCTTGGCTGTGGAGGGCTGGCAGATACAGACATGTGAATGACATGTGGGTGACAGATTCAGGCATGTGAATATATAAGGTCAAAATTCTTAATAGTCAGAGTGATCCAAGTGTATGTTGACTTTAAAAAGTACTGAGCCCCCTGTCATTGGAGGTCTTTGAGTAAAGACTCCGGGATAGTGTGGTAGGTGATGATAATGATGGCTAACATGTATACAGGTCCTACCATGTGCCAACTCCTCTGCTGAGTGCTTTACAGATGGCATCTCATATGAGTCTCACTACAACCCTGGGAGGTGAGGGCTATTGTTTCCATTTTACAGTTGAAGAAGCCAAGGCAGACAGAGATGAGGGGACTTCCCCAGGGTCACAGTGCTAGCAAGTGTCTGGGGCTGGATTTGAAACCATGTCTTCTGGGCCCCTGGTGCTCTATCCATTGCACTACCCTCCCCCAGCCTCATCTCCTCTCCCCATAACAGCCCTTCAAACATGTAAAGCCAGTGTGCACCCTCCCCTTGAGTACTGAGACTTCTCTCCCATTCCCTCAATGGAAGCACCATCTTCTTCTGGGACTCCACAGCTACTTGTGACTTTATTAACCCTTTCTAGAACTGACCGAAGTTCTCCAGAGGGGGTTTGAGTAGGGCTGAGGATAGAGGGGTCATCAGCCCCTTAGCTCCTTGGACTTCACCTCCATGAAGGCAGATGAAGATTGCTTGAGCATCCTTAGCCACCATGTCTTGACTGTTGGCTCACATTAAACTTGCTAAATCCTCAGGGTTATTTTCAGATGAACTACTGTCTATCCATGCCCCCTCCTCCCATCTTGTAATCACAATATCACGTCCCTGAGCCTACATATATGACTTTACGTTTATGCCTGTCAAGTTTGATCTCACTCGGTTTGGCCCAGGGCTCTAGCCTGCCAAAGTCTTTATTGGGTTTTTTGTCACCTGTGCATTTGTTAGATGTGACACCCAGGTTAAACAGCATACAGGTTGGGGCAGCTGGGTGGCACACTGGCCGTGGAGTCAGGAGGACCTGAGTTCAAATCCAGCCTCAGACACTTGCCACTTGCCACTTAGAAGCTGTATGACCCTAGGCAAGTCAATCCAACCCCGATTGCCTCACAAACCAAAAACAGCATAGGGGCAAACAGATTTCGGGGGCACTATCTTGGAGGCCTACTTCCCAGTTGACACTGAACCTCTAAACTGGTCACTCAGGAATCTGCTTCCAATTCATGGAATTACCCCCCATCACCCCATCTTTTCCATAAAAGTAGTTTGAGAGACTTTATCTAGATACACTCTATCTACGAGATGCCTCTGACCGACCAGGACAAAAGAGCAAGTAAGGTTATCTTGGACCAAGGGCACTGAATGCAGTCAGAGGCTCTTGTTCAAATCCCGCCTCTGATTTTACTGCCTGTGAGCCTTGGCCAAGTCATTCGGCTTCACTTGGCTTAAGAATTTACCTTCCTTTCCTGAACGATGAGGGAGCTGGATAAGTTGGACTTGGAGGTCTCTCCCAGCTCAAGAGCTAGAATTCTTGGGTCTGTTGCTGCCGAAACTCCGTGCGCTTTTCTGATGGCTGCTCCCTTTTCTAGATTCCCACCATCCATCCATTTAATAATAATGGATTCTGGAATTTCCTCACTAATCTAAGTCAAGCTGTGTGGCTTATAATTGGCTGAATTAATTCTCTCTTTTCTCTGTTCCTCCATCCCCCTCTTTTTTTCATATGGCACATCAGAGAGAGAACTCAGTTCAAGTCTCACTGACTGCATGATGCTGGGTAAATCATTCCAGTTGTTAGTGCTGTAGACAGTTTTCTAAGAGATTAAGTTTTAGAGGGGATGTTGGTCTACAGTGGTAGAAAAAATTTCTTCCTCTAAAAGGCTCTTTAGTCTATACCAGTAAAACATCTCTTAGCAGATGGAATAAACACCAGGTTAACTGACCAATCTGAAACCCATCGGTGGGTTAAAGGGGCATCTACCCCGGGCACATGAAGACTTCCCTTGGTAGAATGAGTGGATGAGAACAATTTGTTCCAATGGCCATGCAGACACTGTGGAGTTCTCAGAGCTCAGTCAGACACGGAGGGTCACCCACTGCACTCTGAGTGGTCATCAGTCGTGAATTTTATCCTGCCATTGGACTTTGATGACTCTGGAAGAGAGGGTGAAGCCAGCAACTTTGCTCTGCCTCACATAAATCCAATTCTCAGGCAAGTCAAGACACAGTTGATGTCATCGGTCCTCTTTGAAAACAAGTGACAAAAAAAAAGTGGGATAATATTAGCGACTCCTTCCCAGGGCTGTTGTGAGACATGAAATCATATTTAAAAATGCTTACCACTGTACCTGGCACATAGTAGGTGTTCCCTCTCCCTTTCGGCAAACTGGCACAGCATGTGCCCTCCTGCAATACTGCCATACCTTCCCTGTTCTCCAGGATCTATCAGTGATCACTCAGAAGTCTTAGCAGACATGTTTGGCAGTTCATTATGGACCCAGGAATATTGATCATCAACCTGGACGGGGTGGCACGAAGTCATCGATAGAAGCTAATGTTCCCTTACTCTCTCCCTGCATCTTTTGGGTATCAATTCCCTCATGGCTGTTTTGTTTTATCCTTTCTAGCCCAAAGATCTCTCTTATTTGCAGAGTAAACAGAAATAAGGTAAGAATTGAGCAGTCTTTTCTTTTTCCTCTAGTTGGTCATGATTGTCCCCTCCACCTTCAGTAAGCGTCTTCCTCTTTCCCCAAACTTTTCTCCAGGCTCTGCCCCTAAGCCATCCTTAGATTTCTTTACCAGCTGCAGTTCATTCTAAATTTTAGCTCTCCTGACATTCTGTGCCAAATTTTAGTATTTACCTTCCATGGCTTTCATCTGCTGTTGTGTATTTCTTTTAAAAATACATTTTTTTTGATATTTTTTAGTTTTTTTAATCATCTAAATTTCCCCTCCCAGAGAGCCATCTGGGATATTTTTGAAGAAAAAAAGAAAAAGAAAAATGCTTAGCAAGACTGATCAACACATAAAAATATGAAAATAGATGCCGTATTCCCCACCTCTGGATCTCCCATCTCTGCCAGATGTATCTCTTTTTTAAAAAATCAAAGTTGGTCCATGAACTTTCTGTACTGTACATCCACTTTGGCCTCCTTCTTTCTGTTTTAGCAAAACTCTTCCTTTCTTATTGTCCTCAGAATTCCAGTCTCCTGAGAACTCAGGAACTCTCTCCTGGGCTGACTTAAACTGGAATCTCCCCTCTCCATCCTCAGAATCATTAGGAATTTGCTCTTCCATAATAGAGGGTATGTGTCAGACTCTGTCCAGCTTTATTCTCCTCTAATATAAATTCTAAGATGGAGTGATTATCTCCCTGGGAGCTCGCCATCATTTTGATCCCATCAATCAGTTCCTCTGTATTGGTGGAGACCAAATCTGGAAGAGAATTATTGCTTGTTGGTTCCTCCATCTTTGGAAGGATGAACAGATCAGGAAGGCAAGCCAAGAAGCTATTAGCTACTCTGGGTTTGGCCCAGGGTGAGCTCCAGCAGATGTCTGGATAATTGAAGTCCCCTATGACTGCTCTGTCATGTCTTTGTGCCAGCCTTGTGATCAGCGTTCCAGATTCTTCATCTGTTTCCTCTTGCTGAGCAGGTGGTCTATAGCATATCCCCCAAATGGAAGATCATTTCTATTTCTGTCTCCATTGATTTTTACCCAAATGCCCTTCTCCATGATTTTTGCTCCCCCGTTGTCTGGATTTCCTTCCAAGACTATATCTTCTTAATGTTGCTATCCAGCTCCCTCTTTTACCCATCCTGTTTCTTTTGAATAAGGTTTAATTATCTAGAGATGCATTCCAATCACAGCCTTCATCCCATCAAATTTCAAGGACACCCCTTGAGGCCAAGGTTGCTTCCTTGTATTCAGATCTCTAATTTAACTTACTCATACTTTAGACATTTGTGTATAGAATTCTGAAGTCACAGGTTTTATTTTTGGTGATTTTCTTGGATTTTGCCTCATAAATTTTTGTTTATTCTCAAGTGCTATTTTTATTTCTATGTTCTTTTTGGTATCTAGCTTAGTATATATACAATTACATCCTTCTCCCTAACTTGTATCTGAGAAGTTCATCAGTATTGTACCCCATTTCCATGACAGCATGCTTTCATGGGTTCTGGATAGTGGATGATACTCTTGTACTTTCCGAGTTAGCAGTGGAGTGAAGCAGGGCTATGTGACTGCTCCCATGCTTTTTAGCAAGATGTTTTCAGCAAAGTCATCAGGTGCTTTCAACAAGGACAAAACCGATGGTACCTTATTTAACTTGAAAAGGCTACAAGCCAAGACTAAAGTGGAATGAAAGTTGATGTGTAACTTGTTTGTAAATGATTGTGCACTCACTGAAGCCTCTGAGGCCGAGGGGCAACTAAGGATGGATAGATTCTCTTCTGCCTGTGCTAATTTTGGCCTGATGACTGACATCAAGAAAACAGAGGTTCTCTACCAGCCAGCACCACACCATCCATACATGGAACTGCCAGTTACAACAAATGGAGAAATTTTGAATGCTGTGGATAAGTTCACTTACCTTGGTAGTGTACTTTCTAGAGATGTACACATTGACAATGAAGTTGGCACATGCATTGCCAGAGCTAGCTCAGTGTTTGGGAGGCTCCCAAGAAAAGTTTAGGAGAGAAGAGGTATTAGACTGACTACCAAACTGAAGGTGCACAGAGCTGCTGTGCTGACCTCATTGTTGCTGCTGGTGAAACCTGGACAGTCTACCAGCGCCATGCCAGGAAACTGAATTGCTTCCATTTGAGCCATCTTAGGAAGATTCTAAAGATCACCTGGTAGCATAAGGTAGCAGACACTGAGATCTGTTCTTGAACTCTACTGTGGAGAGTGCAGCTCAGATGGGCTGGCCACGTTGTTTGAATGCCAAAGGCACACTTGCCTAAAAGGCAATTTTGTGGAGAACTTACACAAGGTAAGTGTTCACATAGTGATCAGAAGTGATACAAGGTCTCTCTGAAGAAGTCTGGAACTGATTGTGTGACCTGGGAGACACTGGCACATCATGGTGTGCCTACATCAGAGAATGGGTTGTGTTCTATGAGCAAAGTAGAACTGCAGTAGCTCAAAGGAAATGGGAGATGCATCAATTTAGAGCCATCTTCACTCCAAATGTTCATATGAACTATTTGTGCCTGAGCTTGTGTTGGTCTGAGTAGCCACAGTTGAACACACTGTCCCTTGACCCCAACATAACGATGTCATAAAGGACAACAACCAACCAACCACTTTATATTTGATGTTGATCTTTCCTTTTGCTTGTTAACCAACAGACTGATTTATTTTTAAATTCTGACTGCATTGGCTTTGTTTGTGGAAACCCTTTAAATTCTGTGTGAATCCCCTTTCTGGCATTCAAAGCCCTTCACACCCTAACAGTCCCCCTCCCATCTTCACAAACCTTTGATCCAGTGGCACCAGCTGTTACACAGACAAGACCCTCCACCTCTTGGCTCTGGCTTTCCCCCATGCCTGGAATGCTCTCCCTCCTCATCTCCACCTACTGCTATCCCTGGCCCCTTCAATCCTCACTAATCCCAGTGGAGATCCCATCTTCTCCAAGAAGCCTCTCCCAGCCCTCTGCATTCCAGGGCCTTTCCTCTCTCTTAATTATTTCCTATTTATCCTGTATACAGCTTACTTCGAATCTGTTTGTTTGCATGTTATCTATTCCTTTAGATGGTGAGCTCCTCGGGCCTGGGAACTATCTTTTGTCTCTTTTTGTATCTTCTGGGCTCAGTACGGTGCCTGGTACTCAGTAAGGGCTCAATAGATGTTCCATTCAGCTGATTGGAACACTCTGGTTTCTCTGTTGTGAAATCTTCTCACTCATTTTGGTGAAGATTTTCCCTCCTGGCTTTAGTTGTGAAAAGTTCGCAACCTCATTTTTTTCTAATTTTAAAAATTGCCTGATACATAGTTAGATGCTGAGCAGATGCTTTTTAACTGATGATTGGTTCTTTGTGAGCTTTTACAAGCAAAATTAAGGAGTATTTATTCAGTGTAAATACCCTCATTTTACCACTGAGGTGGCACAGTTGCTAGGGTGCTAGGTCTGGAGTCAGGAAGACATCTTTGTGAGTTCAAATATGGCCTGACACATTTACTAGCCGTGGGTCCCTGGGCAAGTCACTTAACCCAGCTTGCCTCAGTTTCTTCATCTGTAAAAGGAACTGGAGAAGGAAACGGCAAACCGCTCCAGCATCTTTGCCAAGAAAACCTCAAATGGGGTCACGGAGAGTTGGACAGGACGGAAATGACTGGACAAAGACATCAGACCATTGAGGAAACTGAGGTAGCCAGAGGCAGAGTGAGTTGCTCAGGATCACAGTTAGTCATTTTGTTAGGGGGGAGGAGTGAAAGGTCAATATTCATTTTCAGCTTCTTTCTCTCTTCTCTTTCAGTTTAAAGTTCATTTGGATGTATTTATAAGACTCTAGCCAATTATGTCTTTTTCCAAATTAAATATTTTTTTCAGTTAATAAATATTTTTTCTCTTCTCCCTGCCCTGGGAAAAGAGAAAAAGAAGAAAAAAACACTCCTGTAACAAATAAGCAAAAACCAAGTAGGAAATAGCAAGTAAGTTCCCACACTGGCCATGTCTGCAGGTGTGTCTGTTCTTCTCTGGCAGGTGGGAGGTAAGCGGCAGTCAGCCAGCCCAGCCCATGCCTTGGAGGATTCCCCCTCTGCCTCTCAGGGTCTTCAGCCTTTAACCAAGTCATCTTTACCTTTAGCAAGGCTTTCTGGCTCCCTTCATCTGTGCCTGAATTACTTCCCATGTCTGTGCCCAGAAGGAAGGAGAAATCTGTTCCCAAAGAGGCATTGTTTGTTGGGAAAAGACTGGCTGAGGGGGAAAAACAGTGTAAAAGAGACTCCTCCTCCTTTTTGTCTTGGATTTTCTGCCTGGTTGGTCGAGGTTCGCTGGGGTCTGCTTCATTTGGGGCCCTGACTCACACGTGCCAGGTCCCGCATGTACCACTCGGATCAGAACTGAGGAAGCAAAGAGAAGCAAAAAAGGGAAGGTGTGACCAGGAGATGTAGGCCAGTGGTGGCCACTTGATCAGGGCCTTTGATCCGTATGCCCCGGACGATGGAGTTCAATTCAATTCAATCCAGTTCAGTCCAAAAACATTTCTGAAGTGTGCACTAAATGGGAAATGTTGTGTTGGATCCAAGAGATGCCAGGACAAAGACCTTCTGATGGCAGATAAGAATTCCTTCTGGAGAAGGTCCTTTTGGTGGATGAGACCTCACTTGGCCAGGTTCCTGGGTGGGTTGTTCATAGATCCATAGGCTGGCCTCTGACTCAGGGTCCAAATATTCAGAACATCTGAAAGTGCCTTTGTCAGAATACAGTTTTGAACACGACTAGGTGAATCTCAGGAATGCATCTTGGAAGAGAATTTTTGGTATCTTCCTCTGTCTCCCCTCCCTCTGTCCCCCCAAGCAATGTGAAAATATTGAGACATCAGGATGTGTTCAAAGCTAGAGTTCACATAACTCGGAACCACTCTTCTGGGTGAAGCAGAAATAACCAGCTTCAGTGTGGCCAGAATCCAGGCTCCTGGGGCCCATTTCCATAGAAATGATCCCTTCGGGAGCTGACTTTCAATGCATCCTTGGTCTCAGAGGTCTGACATAGTGCCAGGGGGAAGGAGCTCCAGGTATTTCCAACCAAAAAATGCTTTCAAAGATCTCGAAGAATTCTTGAGGTGGGAGTGTGTGAGTGTGTGAGTGTGTGTGTGTGTGTGAGTGTGTGAGTGTGTGTGTGTGTGTGTGTGTGTGTGTGTGTGTGTGTGTGTGTGTGCTAGGAATTCAGCAGGTTAACTTTTCCTTTTCTTCTCTGGGGTGAGAAGCCTTGGATCTGCTGCCCTTTCTGTTGTTATCATACTGGCGTAGCTGCCTAGAGGCAGAGATGTTGAGGACTGAGGAGCCTGTCTAGAGACTGATACAAGGCTTAACCTCAAGAAGATGTTTCATTTAGAAGTGGATGAAATGCCTCATGAGCCAAGGATTAGCCAAGGAAAATAAGAAAGTCAATGTTTCAATGATAAATAGCAAATAGTCCTGTGGGACCTTTGCCAAGGATAGGGGAGAGGCAGGTACTGCAGGTTCTGGGCCTCGGTTTCCTTCTACTGGAAAGAGTGATGGATTTGGAGTCAGAGCCCTTGGGTGATATTCCCTGGGTCACCTTGGATGAGTGACCAACCTCTGCGTCTCCCTTTCCTGTTCTGTGGGCCGGCAGGTAAGGATGGTTAGGGAAGAATGACTCTAGACCTTGAAGGTTCCTTTGCATCTGAATCCTCTGATCCCAGGAACTGCAGAGCCAGAGGGAACATAGGAAGAGGCCTGGTTCTAGAGTCACACAATGTGTTCAGATCCTACCTTGAACCCTTGACTGTGTGACCTTGCCTCAGTTTCCTCATCTGTAAAATAAGGGACTCTTGAAGTTTCCTTTGTCAGGTTGCTGTGAGGGAAAAACAGAGTGTCTGGCCCACAGTAGGTGTTTAACAAATGCTGGTTGATTGTGCTAAGATTGAGAACAGGAGGGCAGTGGATAATATTGGCACTTGGGAGAACTGGGCAGTAGGTGGTTGGGTGCCAAGGGACTCAGCCAGAGAAAGGTCACTTGATGGGCCCCCAGGCTTGGTCACCTGACAGGAGCCCTTACTTACAGCAAGGAGCTATGGAAGCCTTGAAGGACATGAGCAAGAACAAGCCACATGCTATGAGAAAGACACAGGAAATGTCAGAGCAGGGAGGGGCTTGAGAACAGAGAAATCAGAACTTGAAAACTCAGAGGGTGCTTGGAACAGAGAACTCAGAAGGATAGAGCTGGGAGGGGCCTTCAAAATGTATAACAAAATACAGGAGACTCAATACTGGAGAAGAGACTGTGGGGGCTGGGAAGGGCCTTGGAATAGAGAACACGGAGTACCAGGTCTGGAAGGGAGTTGAAACGATGTAACCCAGAATATCAGAGTGGAGGGCCACTTTAGAATCTAGAACTCAGTCTGGCAGTTTGGAGATGTCTTCCAATGTGGAGGATGTCCCAAGGGACATCAGGATTCTGAAAGAGCTCCTAGAATTTCAAGTGGGGAGGGGCTTGGGAGCTGGAGGCAGGACCTTGGGGCTGAGGGCCTTAGAACTCAGAGCGGCAGAGCTGGACACAGAAGACGGGTCAGATCCTGTTCCTGAAGGTCACTTTCTCTGTGACCATAAGCAAGCATTTCTAAAGTGGCTGCCATGTGCCTGGCATTGTGCTGTGCTAGACACTGGTGGTGAACAGACACAAAGGAGACTGTTGCTGCCCTCACAGGGCTCCATCCAGACCCCAGTGAGTCAGTATAAAGTATATATAAAATAATGGGGCCATGGGGTGAGGGGAGAAGCAGAAGCAACCGAGATGGGGGGAGGGGTCAGGAAAAGCCACTTCAGCAGTTGGCACCTGAGCCAAGTCCCGAAGGAAACTAGGGTTTCAAAGAAGTTATGAGAAGGGATAGCATTCTAGGCATGGGGGATCGTCTGCACCAAAGACATGGAGTTGGGAGATAGTACAGAGATGAGCAGGTAGGTCAGTGGCAAGAGGAGAGGATGCCAGGAGGGAGTCATGCTAACAGCTGTAACACTATTACTAAAACAAGTTTGCATTTATAGAGCCCCTAATGGGCTTTAAACTTTAAGAGTTTGCCAGTCCCTTGACGGGCGTCCTCTGAGGTTTGCCTTCTCGGGCCTCAGTTTCCCCGGGTGTAACTCGCGGGCAGCCTTGCGCCCTCCCCGAGTGGTGCCCGTTTCAGCCTCCCGGAGCCAAACCAATCGGGTCGGGGCCCTGGGAGCAGGGCCTCAGCTTCTGGCCCTCCCCCACACCTGAATAGGTAACTGCTAAAGGGGCCTCCGTGCAAACTGCAATTTTCTGGCAATTAACGGGAGAAGCCGGCAGGGCCGGCGCGGGGCCGAGCGAGCCTTTGATGTGGCTGGGCCGGGGGTCAGGGCGCTGTGACCCCATCGGCATCCGGCTCCAAAGCCTCCGGGCCGGGTCAGGGCGCGCATTGTCTCCCCAGTCCCACATTAACTCCGCTTGGAAAGAAGGGACAGCGGCTGGGGGGCCGGGCGGGGGTGGGGGTTGGGGTTGAGGGGAGGCTGGGCGGGGAGGGGTCGGGCTGGCGGACCCCCGAGGTGGGGGAGGCTGGCCGGGCTGGGGGACCCCCGAGGTGGGGGAGGCTGGCCGGGTTAGGGGACCCCAGGGGGGGCCTGGGTAGGGGAAGGATCGGGCTGAGGGATCCTGTAGGGGGGACTGGGCGGGGGAGGGGCCGGGCTGGGGGATCCCGGGGGGGGGCGGGGGGAGGAGGGGTGGGGCTGACCCCGGGCGCAGGGAGGCTGGCCGGGCATCCCTATCCCAGGCCCCACGGAGGGCAGGCCCAGTCATTGTTCGCGGGTCCGGGGCCCCCACTGTGCCGGGCCGGCTGGCCAGCCCCCACTCATTTCCTCTCTCTAATGGCCACATCCTCGTCCAGGCCGGAGACACTGGGGCAGAGGAACCCCTTTGATCTGCCCCCTCCGCCCTGGCCGGGCTGACTGCGGAGGGCAGCGCCCGTGGGGTGGTCCTCTGGGCCGCAGGATGGATGCTGGATGCT
The DNA here is from genome assembly GCA_028658325.1 of Potorous gilbertii. Lineage (NCBI taxonomy): Eukaryota > Metazoa > Chordata > Mammalia > Diprotodontia > Potoroidae > Potorous > Potorous gilbertii. Next base: position 95,235,536 of record CM053769.1, on the reverse strand, counting down.
GGAATGCGGTGCAGAGGCAGCCTGGGCTTGGGGGCGGAGGGAACGTGGGGAGGGGATATGACCCATGCAAGGTGGGAAAAGGGTGGGGGGGGACTCGTGGAGCACAAAGGACAGCACCCTTAGAACCGCCCCCCCATAACAGTGAGCATTCTGAGTGGACATTCTGGGCCCACAAAGACCTGGAATCGAATCCAGCCTCTGGCCAGCTGCGGGGCCAAAGCGAGTTCTTCACTTCGCCCCTTCTCTGATCCCAGAAAGCTGAGCAGCGAGATCCCGGGGGTCCTCAGCTGCTCGCCAGCCCGTCCTGAGCACCCAGCGAAGTCCCATATCTGAAAGGGACATGGAGAGGCCAGATGGTGGTGGTCTTGGGCGGGGCAGTAATACCAGAGACCTGAGACTAGAAGGACCTCGACGGCCAGTCCAATGGCCTCATTTTACTGTGCAAGAAACAGATCGGAGAGTGGTAGTGAGCTCTAGATCCCAGGAGCGCTGTGTCACGGGGGGGAATTCGAACTCGCGTTCTGTGTCTCCAAGGCCATCCTCTCCACTCTACTGGACTTAGATTCAATTCTGTTTTTTTTTGAGGGGGGGAGGGGGGGATGGGATACATTAGTTTGAGAATCTCTATTACTAACTGTTTGCCTTTCTTTTTAAGTATAAAATATATTCAGCAGTGAACTGTTAAAAAGTACTTCAATGACCTCATTTCCATTTTTTTGGATAACCCTACCTCTAGTGGCCTTCCCACTCCTTTTCTGATTGAAAAAAAGAAAGCTCATCCCAGATACGCCTGGTCAAGCACAACACAGCCCCACTCCCTTGGCCATGGCTGCGTCCCTGGAGTTCATTCCCAGCCTCAGGAGAGGTGGGGAGCAATCCTCGATGTAGTCGTTGGCTCTCTGGGGACCCGTTGCTCCTCCAACTGCTCAGGGTTCTGAATTCTTCCAAAGGGACTTTTCTTCCCATCACTCTAATTGTGTAACTCATCCTGGCTCTGATCACTTCACTGCATCCAGATCTTGCCAAGCTTCTCCAAGACTGTCTCTTTCATCATCCATTATCTTCCCCTGGCAGAATGTGTTCAGCCATGCCCCAGCTGGTGGGCACCCCCTCAGTTTCCAGTTCTTCTGCCACAGAAAGAGCTGCTAGAGATATCTTTGAGGCCCTTTCGCTCTTTCTTTGATCACTTTGGGATGTGGCGTTTCAGGGTCAAAGGATGCCTTCAGTTCTGACAGACTTTGCTGACATAGTGCCATCGTATGGCAGAATGGAGGAATCAGTTGGCAGCTCCACCAACAATGCATGAATTTGCCTGTCTCCCCACAGCCCCTCCAACAATGGTCATTTTCTTTTTTTGTCCCTTCTGCCCATCTGATTGCTTCAGGTGGAACCTCAGAATTCAATTCAGTTTTAGACACACCATGACCTCAGACAAGGCAGCCAAGTGGTCTAGTGGGTAGTGCTAGGCTTGGAGCTGGGGAAGACCCAAGTTCAAATTCTGCTTCAGATACTTACTAGCTATGTTGCCTGGTAATTTGTGTGACCTCTGGGAGCCTCATTTTCTTTATTTGTAAAATGAGAGGTTTGGATTCAATTGCTTCTAAAATTCCATCTTGTTCTAAAAATATAACTTGAACTCATCAGTCCTCAAAAGTACAGTGACTAAAATTCCCAGAGGATCCATGTTCAGGGTGAGCTCTGGCTCGCCTGGGGGCGTCAGTCAATGAACAAGCCTTGGTAACAATTGCTGACTGAGGTGCTGAGCACTGGGGGTGAGCATAGGCACACATATGTGAAGCAGGCTCTGCCTCATGGAGTGAACATGATGTTGGGGAAGACAAAGCGTGTACAAAATTTATTTATGGTAGACATGTGATTGAGCAAGTTACTTCTCTATTGGCCTCAATTTTCTTATTGGTAAAATGGAAATAATGAAAGCACTTTCCCCCAGGGTCCTTGTGAAGATAAAATGAGATAACATTAACAAAGCCCTTGGCAGATCTTAACATGGTCTAGAAATGAGTCCAATGGGGAAGGCCAATGGGGAAGGCTGCCTTCACAGGCAGTGAAGGGGCCAAGGAGGAGTGGCAAGAGTGCTGGCCACAGGAGTCACGGGCACATGTGTCTTGAAGGAGGGGGAACAAGGAGAAGGTCAGCCCATCAGGACCCAAGGGTTTGTTCTGAAGTGTTCCACAATTGGGAGGAAGACTTGGCTGTAGATGTCTCCTGGGGGGCCCATGACTCAAGTGTTGAAGACACGTAAGGAGTCTGGACGGCAGAGCCTGAAAGTGCATCCACTCCACAGAGCTACGATTGCCCATGTGAAAGCTACAAGAATGAGAGTTCAGGCAAAGGAGAACCAGCAATTTTATTTAGCTAGAATAGAAAGTGTACAAATGTTACAAAAAAAAGTCTGGAGAGGAAGGATGCTCCAGACTTTGTATAATCACACGTCAAGTGGGGATTTTTATCTTAGAGGTGATAGGGAGCTATTGAAGCCTTTTGAGCAGGCACATGCTGAGGTCAGTCTTGTACTTTAGGGATTTCATTTTGGCTGTGGTGTGGAAGATGAATCAGAGAGGGGAGAGGTTAGAGGTAAGAGGTTAGAGGAAACCCAGAAGTGCTGGAAGATATTGGGGGTGAGCCAAGATGGAGGACTGGCAGATTGTCAGCACAGAAGGGGAGGGTCAAGGGGTGCCTTGTTGAATTAGTTCCCCACAGTATCAAGGGCAGACAGTCAGGTTAGGATGGGATGATGGCCTCGTAGAACAGAGTGGCATGGGGACACTGGAGGAATCAGCAGTAAGGCAGTGGGAAGCATGGAATCAGCCAGGTGCTAGACTCCAGACTGCAAATCCAGAGATTGCCCATCCCTGCTTGCAGGGAGCTTGCCTCTTATCAGAGGAGAACAAGGACACATAAAAATGAATAAATAAAGTGAATAAATAATGATACACCCAGAGTAATTAATTAAATGCAAAATCATCAGGAGGGGCATGAGAAGCTGGGAAACTAGGAAGGATTTCATGCAGACAGTTGTGTGTGAGCTGAATCTTAAGGGGACTGAGTGACTCTATGAATTAGAGGCAAGGAGGGAGGGCAATCCAGGCAGAAGGGAATGAGCTGTGCAAAGGTCCGGTGACAGGAAATGGAGAAGAACAAGAAGGGTTATTTGGTTGTTGCTCAGACCCGGGAGAGGTACATTGCAGAGAAGGTGAGAATAGCTCCGATCAAGAAGGGAGTTGACAGGAACTTTATTTCCAGTTGGCATTGTCTGCTGGGAGGACCTGGGCAGTTAGGTGGCCCAAGGAGCTAAGTGCTTCTTCTACAGATGATCTGGCCAAGCTGCCATTCACCTGTTCAGTGCTCGTCAGGTATCCAAGTTGCTTAACTGGTGCACCACCTGGGTGTGTGTGCTGGAGCTGGTTTGTACCAACTCGATGCTCGGTACTGGAATGGTAAATACTAGAAATAAAGAAATCGTTGGTTGGTTATCTTGAGAAGAAAATGGGAACACAGTCGATTAAAATGTGTGCATCTCTCCTCCCCCATACACCTGGTTATTAAATGTTTATCAGCACACCCCTGGATCCATCCAAATAACAAGGACTGCAGTCTACATCTGGACACTAGAGACTGAAATCTTGAGCTTCGCCAGGGAGCGTTCCATCTTTAAGCCTGTGTCATGTTGTTCTTGTGTAGGGTATCCAGCCTATGTTCTGGTGTGTTGTGGTTATAAAACAGATATTCAAACATCTTTTGTTTTACTTATTTTTAGTTCTGGACACTGTCTTTTTTCTTCCCCTAAATCTGTTTACTCTTTAAAAAATAAACCTGTTGAAAATGTGTGTGTTAACTTAGAAAAATTAAAAGTTAAACATGGAGGTTGCTTTTGGTCCTAGAAGTAATAGGGAGTCATTGGAGATAGTTGAGTAGGGGAGTCCCATGGTGATGATGTGAGACTTGAGACTGAGACACTAGTTCAGAGGCTATTGCAAAAGCCCAGGTGAGAAGAGATGAGGACCTGAACTCAGGGTCAATGGAAAGAAGAGGAAAATGTTTTGGAAGCTTGAGGAGGGGCTGAGTTGTGCTCTGTGAGATGAGTGCTTGGCTTAGTCCCCCAGGGTCCTTTCCAGCTTGACATCCTCTAAATGAATATTTACATTGGTCTGAAGAAAATGGCTGTGATTTGTAGCTACCTTGGCTTCTTTTCTACAGCTTGGATGGCAGAAAATGGAAGGGGCTGCCCAGCATCCTTAGAACATAGAACACAGGCTATCAGAACTCGGGGGGCCCTTAGAACACAGACCAGAGAAGGTCAGAGATGAGAGGCACATTGGAAAAGGAGCATCCAAACTGTGGGATATCTCAGGGGACGTCAGGGTCTCCGCGTTTATTTGACTGATGAGAAACTCAGCCACAGGGAGACCTGAATGACTGTCTCACATCACATGGGCGGGTCAGATTGCGCTGCGCTCTTCTCACAAAGAACAAAGACTAAATCTCCTTCCTGACAAGAACTGAAGCTGTCCCCTCCGCTGGGTCTGTCTATTTTGAGCTGCTTTCCTCCTTTCCACGTGAGGAAGGTTCTGTTCGCCCCGGAGCCCACCTGGGTTCATTCTCCTTTGAGATGGACCAGCCTTGATGATAGCGGGGAATTGCTGTCATTGTCAGGGAGGGCACTAAAGGTGGTTCCCCAGGAAATTGCCCTCCTGCCAGGCTGTGCAGATTCCCCCCTTCTCCTCCCCTTTATTCCCCCACCCTCGAGGCCTTCACTCTGCCTTCTCTGATGCTGAGTCTGTGAGAAGTGAATGATGGTCTCTAAAGCAGCCTGGACAGGTAGATAGAGCTCCGGGTCCTTGGTTAATGATGCTCACTAGCTGCGTGCTGGTGAGGGACCATTCTCTGGACCTCAGTTTCCTCAGCTGTAAAATGGGGCTAATATAGAATCACAGAGAGCAGAAGGGGCCTCAGTAGCTGTCGGCTCCAACTCACCCAGGGAAGGAATTCCATTGACAACGTCCACGAGAAAGGTTCTTCAGCCTCTGTTTGAAAGCTTCCAAAGAGGGGGAACCAGTCCATGTCTCTGGAGGCGGCCCTGCCTCAAAGGCTGGTGTGTGGTCTGGTTTGTTCCAACCCAAGGCCCAGCCACCATCTCAGAGAGCCTTGGGCACAAAGAGAACCAGGAAGGGACGAGATGCAGGGTTTCATAAATTGGACTGGCAGTCTGGAGCAAGCTCTGGACTCGCAGGCCCTGGGTTCAGATGCTGCATCTGCCAGTGGTGACTTAGGTGATCTTGGTCAAATCTGTAAAGTGAAGGCTGTTAGTAGAGTCCACAGCTCATGAGGGTAAGGTGGGCAGAAGGCAGCGGCAGCCAGGGGTGCAGTGTGTTAAAGTATATAAGGAAGGGATGAGGACTGGGCTTGGGATGTCATTAGGGAATTCCTGGGTGAGAAAAATGCTTTCACCAGTGTAGGTTGGCGCCTTCTCCAAAACTTATGGTCTTAAAGAGTTGTCTAGGACAGAAGGATTTGTCTAAGGTCATGTAGTCAGTGTCAGAGGCAGAATTTAAGCCCAGCTATTCCTGGCTTTGAATGAGAAGTAATGCTGGAAAGTGTGGGCACATGTATGGATGGAACCAGATGGGGAAGTCCTTGAATGCCAAGAAAAAGGCTTTGAATTTTGTCCTGTGGACCACGAGGAACCAATGAAGGTTTATGAAGGAGGGAGAGATGCTATACACTCTGTACTTTGGGCAGTTCCTTAGGCACCTGGGATGGGCTGGAATACTTCCCATGGCACTGAGCCTGAGCTCTGGTTTGTCTGTAGAACATGGGCTCTGATCCCTCGCTAAAGGTCATGCATTACCTATAAATGCCCATTTGGTTTCTTGGGCTGGGCTTGTCTGGAACATGACTGGTTAAAGTCAGGAGGGTCCTTCCCCCCTTGTGCTCCCTAAGGGTGAGGAGAGAGACCAGCTCCTCCCTCACTTGAGTACTGGGATTTGGTCATTCTGGAGGACAGCTCTGACCTATGAGCTTCCTTGGGCTTCCTGCAAGGGATAGGAAACCATTTGCATGGACTTTGGATTTTTGAGTGGCCAAGATTATCCAATTTTGTCCAGGGCATGCATACCCAAACAGAGAAATGAGAACAAATGGACAGGCCAAAGATAGCACTGGACCTTGAAAGAGACCCCCAGAAGAGTGGATGCCTTTTCTGGAAAAGCTGTTGGAACAATGCGGAGAAGCTGCAATCTGCATCAGTGAAGGGAGCTTTGTTATCAATGAGACTTGAGCTCCAGAGGAGAAGCAAAGATGATGCTTTGTGGCTTTGTGATCCCAGAGCCCAGCAAAGAGCCTGGCACAGGGTAGGCACTCCAGAAGCACTGATCCAATGGATTAGAACTGAACTGACCAGCTCATCTAAGAAGGTCATCCTTCTGTGCAGCACCATACTGAATAACGTTTCTGGATGTCCAGGTCTCCAGTCACCTGGGCCCTGTTGAGGCCCCTCAGTTCTCTTGCTCATCATTACTGTTTTTATCTCCCTCCACCTCCACCCCAAGCAGATATTCTCTGCTCAAGCCCCTCACCATTTCCTTATATGTCACTGAGAAGGGAGATGGCTCAGTGGAAGGTGTGATGGATTTGGAGAGGGAGGATCTGGGCTCCAGTACTCACTGCTCTGGGCCTCAGGAAATTCTTCTGGGAGATGAGGCAATTGGGCTCTGGCCTCTAAAGTCCCTTCCAACTCTAGATCGAATGGTCACCAGAGGAGCTGAGGCAATTGAGACCCTCTGACCTCCCCACCACCAACTGCCCTTCCTCTCTGCTAAGTCTTTGATGCCCTAAGTTATTTTCACCTATTTCCCTCTAGTCCCCTTACCAATGTTCACTCATCCCCCACGTCCTTCAGTCTCTGTTGTTTAAAAGAAGAATATCTTATTCTAAAACTCATTCTTATAAAAGTCCTGGGATAAAAAGGAGTACCATGGAAAGAGCCTGCAACGTAGAGCCAGGAAATGTCCTGCCTTTAAATTCAGTCTCAGACCCTTACCAACTGTGTGGCCTTGGGCAAGTCATTTAAACTCGTTTTTCCTCAGTTTCCTCATCTGTAAAATGAGATAATGGCACTTCTCTCCCAAGGCACTTGTGAGAATCAAATGAGATAATAGATGTAAAGAGCTTTTGTAAACTTTCAAGTGCCGTGAAAATGTGATTTATTATCACTTGTATATATAAGGCAGAGGTCTGAACCAATTCTTCATTAGATGACTTCTCTCTGCCACAGAAAAGCTGAGAAGTCCTCTGATATGGTCTTCCCTTTCTCATTAAATTGATTCAAGAAACTGACTTCACCAATTCAGGATGGGAAGGCATGATTATTAGTTTTGAAAGGATCCAGGGGTTTGAGTGGACTGCAAGTTCAGTATTAGCTGACCAGGTGTGATGAGGCAGCTAAAGAAGCCAATTTAATCATGGGCTACACTGGGGGAAATAGCTTCCCTAGCAAAGGAGGGATGGTCTTGCTATGGTCTTTCTTGGTCAGTGCTCACTTCTGGGGACTGTAGTTTAAAAGGGCCATGAGTGAGATGGAGAGAATTCAGAGGATTGTCCACGGGCTCAAGTCCAGGCTATAGAGGATCTGACTAATGGAAACATATTTGTTTTGGAGAAAAGGAAGCTTGTGGGGAGCTGGTAGTTAATAGTCATTACAGGGCAGGGTTAGCCTGGTTCTTCTAGCCCCAGAGGGCAGACCCCTCATAGGATCCCCAATTTGGGGATGGGTCAGATTGAAGTATGATATCAGGAAGATCTTTGAAAGGCCAGGGCTATCTCCAAGCCAGATGGGATACTTCAGGAGTTTTCAGTGGCTGGAGGCCCTCTTGTTATGGAGGCTTCTTGTTTGACTCTGGGCTGGGTTCTGGTGGTCCTGTGACAGGCCTCTGTGGGATGGATCTCTTCCTGTTGAGGGAACCTGGAATCCAACATAAGGCTTTCTTCTCCAGGAATGTTTTCTTTGCTTCACACTTATCATCTTCACACAATACTGAAGCTGTGTTCACTCCTAGCAGGAGGAGGGTGGTATCCAGGGAACCTCCTGACTTTGACCTGTGTCTGGTGTCTTATCTGGCCCCAGCAGAACCGCTGCTGTGTGTGGTCTCTGAGGCCAGGCCTTGGGCCACTGTGGTCTCTCTGCCTGCGTCTGACCCACATAAAACTGAAATATGGCTCTTGCTCTTCTGTTCCCTTTCTATTGAAATATGATAGAATAGCAATCCATGAGCATTGTCCCCGACCCCACTGGACACCCTACTTTGTGGTTTAGCCTCCTTGGACACACTGTCTTCTTTAGGTCATGAACTGTCTGGTACTGGGAGGGTCCTGAGCTGAATTTGCCGGAGAGAGAGTGCAGTGTCTTCTCCCCCAGAAGAGTGTGGGAGACGGGCGTTGTATTGGTGTGGCTGAAAAAATTTTAACTTTTTTGTTTCAAGTTTTGAATTCCCAATTCTCTCCCTCCCTTCCTGTGTCCTTGAGATGGTGAGTAATCGGATACAGGTTATCCATGCCAAGCAGGGTTTTTAATGAGAGCCTTGTCTTTGCAGCCATGACCTGTCCCAAGAAACAATGTGGACCTGGGCCCCGGACTGCAGAAATCAAGAAAGAAGTAAATGCATGTCAGTCCTCTGGTTTTCCTCTTCCAGTTGTTACAGTCAGGAGCGAACAATGGGATGGGGAGATGGTTATAAGTTGTGTATGTGTAACAGAAAGTACTCACAGCACCTCCCAGGCTGGCATCAGGGCAAATGAGATGATATCTTTAAAGCACTTTGTGGCCTGTGAAGTGCCACCTAAATGCTGCCCATTGGGCAGACACCTCTGGGTCTGCTTAGCTTCATTTATCAAGTACCCAAATAGACCCTGAATTGTGGTTTCTGCCAGCTTTGACGTGCTGTGTTCTAAGGTCCCTCTCAGAGCCTAGATTTTGTGTTCCTTGCTACATGATGTAGAAATGACCAGGAGGAGGGGGATTGAGGCCTGTGTGGCCCTGGGCAAGTTACTCCCTCTCCCTCAGATCCTAAATCTGTGAAATGGGCATGAGACTGTGGGCAGGACTGCTCAAGGTGACTGAGAGCCTACTGGCAAGAGTATCGGGACTCAAGACTTGGAAAAGCCTTGAGTTGAGAGTCCAGCCTCATTTTAGAGAGGCCCCAGGACATGTTTGGGACAGAGCTGGAAATGAAGCCTTGGTCTCATGACACCCATCCCAGGGCTCTTTTCTGTAGAGTACTCTGCTTTCCTTCTAAATGCCCACAATGGCCTCTGAACCCCAAACCCTCAGAGAGTCATAGAATGTCAGAGCGTAGAGCAGGAGGAATGTCTGAACTGGGTAAGAGGAAGAGCTCAGAACAGACACCAAAGAAGCCAGGACTAGGAGGGAGCCTAGAACAGAGAATGTCAGATCTAGAGGAGCCCTTAGAACCAAGAACATTGGAGTTGGGAGGGAGCTTAGATACTCACTTTTGGAGGTGTTAGAATGGGGATTCCCTTCAGATATGGGTTGGACTAGAGGCCTCTGAGGTCCCTTCTGACCCTCAGATTCTGTGTGATCTGTGACATGAATGTCCTTCTCTGAAGCCCTTGCCTGACATTTCTTGATAGCATGGTGGTGATCCCGGGCCCTCAAAGCTGGTGTGGTGGAACGCAAGCTGATCAGGCTTTGAAGAGAGGCCCAGTGAGGGGTGGTTGGGCAGGAGGTGGCTCCTCTACACTTGGTAGAAGGGTGATAAGTCAGTCAAGCCTCCCTCGCGCCCAGCACTGTGCTACCACCCAAGGATTCAAAGCCAAATCTAGAGGTCTCTGCCCTTGAGGAATTGATTCTCGGGGTGAGGCTGTGGCCATTTCTTCAGTGCATGATTGGGGGAAAGAGTGGTTTGGTCTCTGAGACCTCTGAGTGCCTCAGAGAGCCATCTACTACTTTACACAGAGCATCTGTGATCTAGGATGGCAGCAGAAGACCTCATACTGAAGAAACCACAGAGGAAGGCTGATCTTTAGGGGACATCCCTGGGTGTTGAGCCTACCCTTACTTGACGCCAGCTCTCTGTGTGATCCCTCATGACACTGGAGGCAATGATGGTGGGTAGCTTGAGGGTCTTGGCCTGGCTGCTGACTCCTCAGATATTAGAGTGGATGTCCAGTGTAGTCCCTGCCCTGTCTTGGTCCTTTTTCTATCCCTTGACTCATGCCCCCTGTTCCAACACTGACTTGGTGCTCCATGGTTCTGGGGGATTTCTTTTCTACTCTTAAGTGGGCAGGGCTGAGGCTGTGTTCTTGCTCCTGCCCACTCCTGGTCCTCTCTTGACCTCACCTGGACCCACCTTGAGGAGGTGCCAGGTCCTCCCTCTAAATCCCTCATTTTACAAAGGAGGAAACTAAGGTTTGACCGTGTGCCCAAGATCACACAGTAGGAGGCTGAGTCAGAATTAGAACCTACTTTCTCAGTTTTCAGACTCAATGCTCTCTGGGTCCCTATCAAAGCCCTCCCTTTCTTGGTGAAGTTCATTCCTGCTCCCACGCATGTAGGGACAAACTCATAGGAGAGGGGGCAGGTGGAGAGGAACTTCAGATGGCCAGAATTCAGGGGGCCTGGGCTCACTTACTTTTTACAGCAGACCTTTCCTAATTCTCCCACTCACTGGTAATACTTTCACCTACAAAAAACTATCTGTAGGTTTTTTTTTTATCAATTGGTGTGGAGAGACTGGTTTTGTCCACTGGAATATAGGCTCTTGGACGGGAGAAAGGGCTTTATTTTTCTCTTTGTTTCTCTGGTGCCTAGTACATTATAGGTGTCTAATAGACACTTTCCTAAGTGAAGTATCTGGGGGTGTGCTACTTACCTTCCCATCCTCAGTTTTACCAACTGTAAAATGGGGCAAATATGCCTTGTATTATCTGCCTCACAAGTAGCTGTGAGGAGTTTTGTAAACCTTAAAACAATTTGGAAAGGGAAGAGCTTAGCCTGACATTCTAGGCTCTCTCCAGTTCAGCACCAGGACCTACCTTTCTAGCCTTACTGACAACTGCTCCCTCCCATTGAGGCTAGACTTGGGGACCCACTCACTATCACTTGGAGGGGCCATGTTCATGCTGGCCCCTCCAGAAAGCCCTTCATGGTTCCTTGTTCCATGTGGACTTTAGAGAGTACTGGACTTATCCACTTTGATGAACAAAAGCTAGTCTGTTGGGTGAGCTCTCTCTCCTGGGGTCCCTCTCCCACAGGGAGGCAATCCTGACTTCTCCAAGGGTCTCCAAGCACTGGCTGTCCCACCATGCCATTCATGTGACTGTGGGTCCTTGAGGGTAGACACTATCTATTCTTGTTTTGTGCCCAGGGCCCACCCAGGAACTGGAACTTATCAATCAGTCAGCAGGCTTTTATTTATTAGGCCCTTACTTCATGCAGGCTGGAAATGTCTAGGATTCACAAAGAGGAAAGGGAAGGCCAACTGGGAAAGAAAGACCCGTAGAATACAGTAGGTGCCTACTTGATGCCTTTTGATTGATTGATGGGTGGAGGTCTGGAGGCCAGGACTGGGGGGCCTGTCCCACATCTGAGGACCAGCCACGCTGGATGCAGATTCCTCCCTGGATGACTGACCACAGCGAATGGGTAGTCTTCTATATATAAGCAGCTCATGAAAAACCTGCCCTGGCCCATGGAGGTGGTGAGAAGAGCATCGGGGGAAGTTCACCTTCTTAGGTCTTAGGAGACCATGGACCCTTAAGGTGCTCTATGTGAAAGCTCAGAATGTGAGAAAGGATAAGCTGGAATTAGGGTTCTGGCCTCTTTATGTTACAATTGAGGAAACTGAAGCCCAGAGAAGTTGAGATTTTCCCAAGGTAGTCTGGCAGGACCAGCATTTGAACCCAGGTCTCCTAGTTTCTTTTGTATTGTCTGTCCCCTGGGGCTAAGAGCTACCTGAACCCAGAGACTCTGCCCTGTTTTCCTTTGTCTCTCCCAGCACCCAGCCCAGAGCCTGGTGCACAGCAGGTCCCTAGCAAATGTAAGTAGAAGGTAAATCTGGGCCTGGGGTAGGGGAGGGGGCCACAGCAGCACAGCTGATGACCCAAAAGAGCCCTATTTCAGGCCTGTTGCCCTCACCATGGTGTTGCTCCCCATGCTTGGGGGCATCTGCTATGACTGGCACCTCCATTCACGGTGCTCAAAGCCAGGCCCAGCGCCTTAGCTGCTCCTTGGCCTCTTGGCTGGGATTAAATTGGACTGATCAATCAGTGGGCCAAGGGATGAAATGAAACAGTTTCTTTTTACTCCTTGGAAGGGTCCCTATCCTTCCAAACTGGCCAGCTGTGGGCACCAGGCAGGATGAAGCTTTGTGATTTAATCACCCGGAGTGCCTGGGGTGGGTGAGTGGAACATGGGTCCAGGTTCTCATCCTGGAAAATATCCTTGCTTCCTTGGAGGAAGATGGGAAAGAATAAAAAGTGTAAGACTGAGAGCCTGGGACCTGTTTTAGAAGGCCAGCTGTCATCATGACCTGTGTGACCTTGACCAGGTTCGTTCCCATCTCACAACCTCAGTTGCTTTATCTGTAAAGCAGATCCTATCCCAACCCTCTTTCCTTCTGGGGTTTCCTGCTCTGGCCAGGAATGATTTCTTGCGTCTCACCCTGAATTTGCCTTCGGAGTCAGAACTTCTAGCTAATGCTCTGAACGTGAGGTTGGGTGGGTATAGGCTGTCATTTTTCATCCACAGAAGCTCTTCTAGACCCTGACCAAGGCATGTGGCTCATGTTGGTGGAGTGTGTGGTCTCACCAGTGGGGTGTGCTTGAAGTATTGGATCCCTGGTGAACTTGATAAGGTGACAGGAATAGGGAGCTTTAATTTGGGTATGTTGACCTACATTTCCTGGAAACTGGGGAAGAAATGGCCAGGTCTTTTTGGATTGAAGCAATCCCTTTGTGCTAAGCCTATGAAAGAGGGTCTTTATTGCAGAGTCAGCCTTCTCTTTTCAGACTCAGCGCTGAGGTGAGCACAGCTCAGAGACCAGCGATCTGAGTGCAGACTTAGATTCAAGGAGGAAGGGCAGATCTTCCAACCCCATTGTGGGACCTACTGACATTTTCCTCCCTCAGCCTCAGAGATGGCAGGCTCTGGTCCCAAGATATGGCAGCAGCTGGGGCTGTGGGAATGGTCCCTTCCATCCCTAAATCTGTAAACCTATGATACCTATCTACGTCATATAGATATCATGTGTGATACCTGGGACCCTTCCAAAGTCAAGATTCTATCCTATGAGGAGGCAGCTAGAGCTGGTGGAAAGAGCACCAGGCCTGACTTCAGGAAGGCTCATCTTCCTGAGTTCAAATCTGGCTGCAGACACTTACTAGCTATGTGACTCTGGGCAAGTCACTTAACCCTGTTTGCCTCAGTTTCCTCATGTGTAAAATGAGCTAGAGAAGGAAATGGCAAATAGCTCTAGCATCTTTGCCAAGAAAGCCCCAAATGGGGTCATGGACATGACTGAAAAGTGACTGGACAACAACACAGTCCTATGAGAGAAGGCATGATGTAGGGAGAAGAATGCTCCAGTTGGAGTGAACCCCTGGCTCGGGATCCTGGATTTCTACTTGTCAGCAATGTGACTGTCCTGGAGTTTAGTTTCTTTGATAATAAAACAGTAAGTCATTCAACACCCATATATTGTTAAGTGCCTGCTTTGTGCCAGACACTCTATTGGGAGTGCAAAGGAGGCAAAACTAGCCCCGGCTCTTGAGGAACACACAAGAGCAGCATGAAATGACCAGGTGCACACAAGACCTATTCAGGGCATCTAGACAGATGGCTACCCAAAGGAGGAAGACCCTGCAGCTGGAGGGACGGGCCTCCTGTAGGACAGGGTCTGAACTGAGTCCTGCAGGAAAGGAGGCAGGAAGCATCTTGTGAACTGTTAAGTGATGGAGAGGGAGGAGGCCTTGCATGCTTGGGATTTCAGGGAGCCCGGAAGAGCCATACCTGCTTTCCAGGAGCCTTCTCCCTATGCCAGTCTGGTAGCCTCCTTTTGCTGGTGGAGACCATAGTCTGTCTTCAGTCTGAGCCTGTGCCCCTGCAGGCTGTCACTGAAGACACATGGTGACTTTGCATCCATGTTCTCACAGAACAGGCCTGTGCAGGGGAGAATGTGAACAAAGGATTCTCTTTTCTACCTGAGATTGGCTTGGTAGCACAGCTTTCTTTGGTTCCATGTTTGGTTCTGGGAAGGTTTTTGCCTAAACTTGACTATCCTCCACTAGATTATAAACTAGGAGGGCAGAAACTAAGTGTCCCAAGATAACGGCATGCAATGGTTGGAACCATTTATCCAACTCATACTTGAAGGACCTTCCATCCTAGCATCACTGACATGTGACAGTCTAGCATCTATTGGAAACATCTATCTGCCACTCACATAGGAACCTCCCATTTGGTCTCTGGCCCACAGAGTGACACAGCATAGGGTCTCTGCCCTCTTCAGTACTGTGGCCAGAGGATGCTGGGTACCTGGGAGGACTTACTGAAGGACTCTGCTAGGAGAGGAGGGAGCAGTGCACTTAGAGTGGGCCTGGCACAAAGATGTTCAAACAGGATGAGAGCTTCTGGCCATAGGGGAAGTGAAGGGAGAGCATCAGGCCCCTTAAAGAATCCCCATATATATGGTAGGTGGAAGAATTGCAAAGAGCTTTACAAATATTACCTCATGACAGCCCTGGTAAAAAGGTGTTGCTCAGTCATTTCAGTCATGTCTGACTCCTTATGACCCTATTTGGGGTTTTCTTAGCAAAGATACGGGAGCAGTTTGCCATTGCCTTCTCCATCTCATTTTACAGATGGGGAAACTGAGGCAAACAGAGTTAAGTGACTTGCCCAGGGTCACACAGATAATAAGTTGCCTGGGGAGGGATTAGAAACCAAATCATCCTAACTCCAGCTCTATCCTGACTCCTCTCCATCCATGGTGACACCTAGCTACTTCCACCACAGAGAATGATGGTCTCACTGTCCTGGTCAGCCAATATTGGAATGTCTTGTTAAGCTCTGGGTGCCACATTTTAGAATGGAAATGATCAAACTAAAGGGATTTGAGAGGAGAATAACCAGGACAAATGAATGATGAGAGTCTAGTAAAGTGTTTATTCAGCACATAGTAGGTGCCAGACAGTGAATGATGGAAGGAATTGGAGACGATGCCTCGGGGAGAGATCTTGAAGGAAATGGGGACTGAGGAGGGGGATGTGTGGATGGCTGGAATGGAATGGGCTAGTGGAGAGAGGGACTAGTCTTGCTCTGCTTGGCCCCAGGGAGCAGAACTAGAAGCACAAGAAAAAAGAAGCCAATGTCACAAGGAATTCCTTCAATGAAAGCTGTCTCAAAGTGGGTGGGGCCGAACCTTGGTGGTGGGTTCCTGGTCAGTCTGACTGGCCTGGCCTCTCATTGCATGCACCAGATCAGGTATTTTTGTTCAGGTTTGGGTTGAATGACAGCTGTCTCAAGGCAGAATGAACTGCCTTTATAAGTAGTGAGTTCCCTGTCCCTGGAAGTATTCAAGTGAAGCAATCTTCATTGTAGATGCTGTAGAGAGCTCATGCTTCTGATGGGGTTTGGATGGAAGGGTGCTGAGGTTCCTGTCAGCGGGAGGAAAGCCTGACTTGCTCTTCCCTTCGCAAATCTGCGAAGAGAACCTGTCTCCTGACTCTGTCTAATGCCTTTTCCCCAACATCACTTGTCATATTGAGTCACCTCAACTTTCCTTAGCATCTCCCTGTATGTGCCTTCACTCTAGCTCCTTATGTACTAAGCAGTTCTCATTCTCATCCCCAAACCACCCGATTAAAAATGGAATGTTAACAAAAGTTTTCTCCATGGGATGTGGGCGATTGTCTGTGGGTTGCTGCTAATGAAGCCAAGGCCATTGGCAGGAGCCCAGACAGGGCCTGATATCGGCTGCGTTCCCTTGCAGACCAGATGCACGCCCTTGGCCTAGAATAACAGCTGGGCCCAACCAGCCCCCACAAAGGAAGGCCTTGTTGGATAGGACCATTCGGAAAGCTGTGAGTGATCAATTTTTCCAAAGTATTTCAAAGAAGGGAAAATACTAAATGATGAGAAAAAAACCAGACCAAAACAAAACTCAGTGTGCATTATGGTCAAAAACAATTTACCAAAATGACACCAATAATTACTGACTCACATGCCTCCTTTCTCATCTCTACAATCTTTCTGAGAATAAACTCTTTCCAGAGGATATGCTTGTGAAGATTCCAGAAGAAAACAAGCGGGCTTTCTCAATTTTCCCCAGCAGATCGCAGAATTTTAGGATAAATCTAGTGACTGTTTAGACCAGGATCAAATCCTCCATTTGGAGGTCAGAGCCTTTCACAATCTGCTTCCCTAGCACCTTCTCAGGCCTCTTCTACCTTCCTCACCCCAGGCACCCTTGAATTCTGTGACCCTGGCCTCCCTCACACCAGACACTCCATCTTTGAATTCAAGTGTTTTCACTGGCTCTCCAAGGTGACTGGAATTCTCCCCCTCCTAACCTCTGCCTCCTGGATTCCTTCAAAGTCTCAACTGCAATCCCACCTTCTACAGAAAGTGCTTCCTCATCCCCCTTAATACTAATGCCTTTCCTCTGTCAATGCCCTCCATGGATCATATCTGTGTATAGAGCTATGGTCCACGGAAGATAGTTATAGATGCATGTCGTTTCTGTGTCGTCCTTCCCATTTATTAGACTATTAGCTCCTTGAGAATAGGGACTGTCTTTTGACTTTTTGTCCCTACAACTTGGCACAGTTGGCACATAGTCTGTGCTTGCTAAATGTTTATTGATTGATCGAGGCCATCTGAGCCACCTCTTACCTAAAAGGAATCCCACTACAAGGTCCTTCCAGGTGGGGGAGGGGACCCCCTCCCCCAAGCAGCCCCTTTCTCTTTGGGATATCTGGGAGAGATTTTCTGGAGCTCAAGCCTAAGTCTGTAAGGTCCACCTGTTGTTCCCAGTCTTTCTCTCTCAGGCCAAGCAGAACAAATTCCATCTCTTTCCACTGGACGGCCTTTTAGACGCTTGAAGTCCACTGTCCTGTCCCTTCTCCCTCCTCCTCCCCATCCCTCAGGCTGAGCCATTATAATACATAACTGACTGAAAGGTGCAGGCAACAGGAAAGCTCACCATATTTTTTGCTGATTATAAAATTTTATTTGATTCAATAGAATCAAATGCAGCCTCAGGACTCTGCTTCCATAGGAAGTCACCTGTATTTATGTGGTCCTGCTTGTGTGGCAGCTGGAACCACTGGAATGCCTTTGTTCAGTGATCTCTGGTTTTCAAGCTTAAACAAAGAATAATAGTCATAAATAGCTAACGTCTATAAGGGCAGCTGGGTGGCACAGTGGGTAAAGCGCAGGTCCTGGAGTCAAGACACTCATCATACTCAGACACTTTCTAGCTGTATGTCTCCTGGGCAAGCCATTTAACCCTGTTTGCCTCAGCTTCCTTATCTGTAAAATGAGTTGGAGAAGGAAATGGCAAACCACTCCTGTATCTCTGCCAAGAAAACATCAAAGGAGATCATGAAGAATCAGAGACTGGACAACATTTATGTAACACCTACTATGTGTGAGCTACTGTACCAAAGTGCTTTACAATTCTTACATTGCTTGATCCTCACTGTTCTGGTTACTGGATCTAGATGGCTTAGTGCAAGTCATGTCATCATTTCTCTGATGTCATAGTCTTCTTCGAAAATGAAGGATGGATACAAACCTGTGAGTAGACCAAGCTGCCTGAGTGGGGACCTAGCTAGCTAGATAACTCAGCTCACCCTCTCCCTTCTGCTCCCTCTTCCTTCTCTCCAAAGAAAGGTAAATTTGGATGGCCAGAGGATGCCCCGTTAACTTGAAGTTTACTGGCTAGATATCTCTGTCTCTGTCTCTCTTCCTCCCTCCCTCTCTCTTTCTCTCTCTTTCTTTTCTTTCCCAAAACCTTAAACCCAGCGCATTCTCAAACCCATAGATTGTACCTCAGCAGGGCCCTGCCCAAACTCCACTTAATGGCTGTTTTCTGAACCCTCCTGGCTTAAGAGTGATTATCAATAGTAACTGTTGCTCTTTTCCTTGCAGCTGGATTTACTTTTACATTTTTTTCTTTTGCTCATTAAAAAAGTCATTCTCTGATTACTTCTTAAAGACACCTATTCACTGAATGGGTGTCTCTCTAAGTGGGTACCTGAATAAGGCTTAGCCAAAAAAGGCCAAAGTCTCCCTTTGCATCCTGTGTCATCTCCAGTCATCCGGATGAATATCTGGTCACTGGATCCAGATGGCTCAGGAGGAGAAAGTGAGGCTGGTGACTTGCAAAGCCCTCCCTCAGTCAAAACAAAAGGAAGTGCGAGTCACGTCATCATTTCTCTGATGTCATGGTCTTCTTTGGCAACAGAGGATAAACACACCAAAACCAACAAACCCTGATCCTCACAACCCTTCTGGGAAGTAAGGTGCTCTTATTGCCCTCATCTTACAGGTAAGAAAATTGAGGTAAACAGGATCGTGCAGCTAGTAAGTGTCAGAGTCTAGGTTTGAATCAAGTCTTGACTGCTAACTGTGCCACTTAGCTGCCGTAATTCTGGGCATAGCAAAGGCATAAAGGTAGGAGACAGATGCCCGCCACAGAAGCTTGACAACGGCTTGGAGGGAATGGATCCATGGAACATTATAGACAACATAGAACCTAAGGTTTCCCTGCAGATAATGAGGTTTTCCTCATGTTACTGCTTGTGGATGACATGTCACGCCCTGGATGACCAAGGACAACACCTTAACAATCCACACTGGAATAGTCAGGTGGATGAAGAAGACTCATTGTCCAGGTTTTGGCAGGCAGGTGAATGGACAGTTCACCAAGATTTCATCCATTCATGTCTACTTGTGCACACAGGGTATACTTTGTACCAGTTATGAAGACTGTGAACTAGATCTAGCATTTAACAGGAATAAGAAAGGGAATTCTGTATCTCTTCCCACAATTCTCAGCTTTTCTGTGACATTAATGTTCATCCTCTTGACATGAATATGCTTCTTGTGTTGCTATATGACTGATTCTGGCAGAGAACACTATAATCCCCAAGGAATCAAAATGGTGGGTGGGCTTCAAGTCAACAGAGAGATTCTTGATGGGAGCATGTCACTAAGGTGAACTCAGACCCAGGAAGTGGCAACAAAGATGCCTTGGAAATGTGTGCCAAGCAAAGAGCGTGAGGTAAAACTGATGGACAGCACTCGGGGGTGTTCTCCAGTCCTTCCGTCAGGTCTGACTCTCTGGGACACCACGGACTACAGCATGCCAGGACCTTCTCTTCTCCACTATCTCTCGAGGTCTGTCCAAGTTCACGTTTGTTGTTTCCATGACACTGTCTATCCATCTCATCCTCTGCCATCTCCTTCTCCTTTTGCATTAATCTTTCCTAGTATCAGGGGCTTTTCCAAGGAGTTCTGTCTTCTCAGTATTTAAGCTTCAGCTTCGGCATTTGACCTTCGAGCCAACAGCCTGAATTAATTTCTTTACGTATTGACCCATTTGATCTGCTGCTGTCCAAGGGACTCTCAAAAGTCTTTCCTAGTACCACAGTTTGAAAGTGTTGATTCTATGTTGCTCAGCTTTCCTTATGGTGCTGCTGCCCTGGTAGCCATGTAATGTGGAAAGACCTAGAGGAAAGTCTCCAGTGTAGCATGGTTGGATGTGGACAATGGTCTATTTACGAGAAGAAATGGAGCAAGTTTTTACTTGGCTTCTATAATCCCTTCCAGCAAGTTTGCATTGTGTATGTGTGATGGGGGTTTGATGCACATCCCAGTCACCTAAAATGGAGTCACTTTCATGGAAGGGGCTAGGACCTGCTTCTGGGAGAAGGGGAATTAGTGTATGTGTGGTCACCCTGTATTGTCCTATTACATGGTAGGGAACATCTTTTTCCATTGGATACATAGCCAGAATTGCCTGAGTACTGATGGTGCTTTCATTCTCACCTAATGGTGAAAGACTCCCTCCCTCCTAGCACTTGGAAGTGGGGGGAGGTCTGAGGATCATCTGACTCCCATGGTGCCACGTAGGCACAAGAAACAGGCTTTGGACATTTTTATGCATACTTTTCAATCCTCGGTGCAGGTCTAAGAGCCTGAGCCAAGAAGTCCTGGTATCCAGACCAAGTGTTATGACCAGGGAGACCCTGAGAAGCAAAGGTCTGGAATACTGGTCCACAGAGAGTTTGGACTTGAGCTTGGTGGGACTTATGCTGTGTAGTCATTGAGCTAAGCTGGGAGCTGAAGCCCTCTTCCTTCCCCAGAGACTGAAGTGGGATGGGGACGATGGAATATGCCCTCAAGGTGTCAAGTAAAATGCTCTTGATACAGGTGATTTTTAAAAATAAGCATTGATGTCTTACATCATCATAGTCTTCTCCACTGTTCTTTCCTCTTCCTATCTAGAGTGTCAATTTATATATCACACAGTATGTTCATAGAGAGGAACAATGTTCTCAATCAGTTGATTGATACACTGGAAAAGTCCCCAGATGTGTGCAGTGAGTAAGAGCTATAGACCTCTCACCTCCAGGATGGACTGGGCTGGGGAGATCTTCTCCTGTCTCCTCCTTCAAGTCGAGCTTGATGTTTCCAAGTCTGTTATGCTCCCTTTTAATTTTCAGTGTGGTGATTGTTTCCATTTACATGGTTGTCATTACTGTGTGTCTTGTTTCCTTGGCTTTTCTGACTTCACTGATCAGTTCATGGAGATCTTCACAAGCTTCTCTGGATTCATGGCACATCAATTCTTACAGCACAATAGTATTCCATTGCACTTGTGTGCCACAATTTGTTCACCCTTTCTCTAATAGATGGGCATCGACTTTGCCTGCAACTCTTTGCTAACATGATGTTGTTCTAGCTATAACTTAGGTCTCTTTGTAAAAGCCGATCTGATCTTAACCACTTAAGATAAATGGAATTCGGTTGCTAGTCTCTGAGTCCCTTAAATGGGGCTGGACAGCCTGGTGGGGGCAGGGAAGAGAAAGCTCCCTGACGTCCTCAGAGTATCAGAGAGCCGGGGGAGGGACAGGGACAGTACAAGGTCATAGACCCAGCCCTCAGACGTGGTGTGGGGGAGGGAAGAGACAGCCGAAAGGGACTGTAGAGGTCAAGTCCAACTGCCCCAAATTGCACATGAAGAAACTGAGTCCCTGGGAGGGGGAACTGACTTGACCGTGGTCAGCTAGACAGTAAGCAGCAGAGGTGGCATTTGGATGCAGGCCCTCATGATTCCGGATCCATCAGATCATTTCCCATGCCATATGGGTATTCTCCTGTTGGTGCCATCAGAGTTTCCTCGATGTCACCATAGTGACCACACCCTCACAGCATGGAATAGTGGATCATCCAAGACTTTAGTGGGCATCTAGCTGTAGGAGTGAAGGGCTTAGAGCCCAGAGAAACTTTACGGTCCTTGTAGTCTAAGGCTTCCATCTTAACTGTGGTGAAACTGAGACCCAGAGGGGGAGTCACTTGTCCAAAAGCATACAGTGGTTAGTGGCAAAACCAGGATTCGAATCCAGACTCTGTTTCCAAAGCTGTTCTTTAGGTTTTCCCTCTGCATTGGGAAACTGAGGTTCAGGGAAGGGGCTCAAGCCAGTCAGTCATAGCGAGAGGAGTACTGGGTCTCCTGACTGGCCCCAGCTCTCACCCCTATCCCTGATATCTTTGCAGCCAAAGAAGAGGCATTTTTCTTTCCATAAGCACACAAGAGATGCCTAATTGAAACATGTGGAATTCTGGGATGGCAGCCCCATGTGGCATCATCGTGGAGCCTGACAGCTCCCAGAGAGGCGGTGGATGGCCATCTGCTCTGCCCTCACCCTCCCCAAGAGAGCAATCTCCCCTTGGTGCTCTGATTCTCCACCACAAGCCTCCAGTTTCCCCACCCTCTGACTTCCCCCTCTGGATGTGCTGAAGCTGTGAGTTCCATTTTTGAAGGGCGGGATTAAGAGGTGAGCGCCATCCATCACAGATAATGCTTCCAGACAGTGGTTTCTCCCTTTGTCTCCCATCCCGGGAGGATGTAGGCTGGGGGCCCGGCTTCATTTTCTGTTTGCAAGTCAGTGATCATGCTGGTTCTCTTTGGGCACGGGGGCTGTGCACTGGCCCTGGGGGGGCCGGAGCCCGAGTCATCCCGTATTAAGGAGCAATTGGACAATGTGGTGATGGGAGTGAGCAGGCCCTGGGAAGGGGGGCGGCCGGGGGCGCAAGCCTTCTCTGTTGTGTACTGTTTAGTCTGGGGGTAATGAGGACCTCACAGACGACCTGATTTCATTAAACTAGGTCAGATGCAGCCAGAGAGCAGGCGTCTGGGCCTCTCACCCACTTAGCCAGCAAACCTGCCCTCAGCATCTAAACATCTGAACGTTTTCTGCGAATTAGCTTTGGGTTCCGTCAATAAGGGGGCTAAATCCCCCCGAAGTCATTGCTCTCTTTTCCCTTTCATGTGTATCTGGGCTTCAGGGGGGCAGGACACTGGGGCAGGATGGGGGAACAGGGCAGTGACAGATCCTGGAGGCTTTTCCAAGGGGACCAGGGAGGCGCAGCCTGCAACACCTGCATTGGAGCCTCTTAATGGCTGTGTCCACTTGGACAAGTCCCTCCTCATCCTGGAGCCCCATTTTGGGCAAAATCATCCTTGTCCCACTGAAGATGTGGGACCACATCTTGCCACCATTTCTTGCAATACATCTAGTTGTGGAGGCATTATGGCACCATGGAAAGAGCTCTGACCTGAGCTCAAATCCCACCTCTGGGGCTTACAGCCTTTGGAACCTTGGACAACACAGTTCATTTCACCTCAATATCACAGAGCATAGATTAAGAGCTGGAAGGGAACATAGAGTCCAATGGGGAAACTGAGGCACAGAGCTATTAAATGACCTGCCCAGTCACAAGCATTGATTAAGCACCATATGTGTAAAACACTATACTAAGTGCTGGGGATACAAAGAAAGACAAAATCTGATACCTGTTCCCATGGTGTTCACAGTCTAATGTGGAAGAGCATATGCAAAAATCCCATCCACATAACACAGGGTTGGTGTAGAGGGATCCAGAAGCCCAGGCTTATAGAGCCAGGAAAAGTCTGCGGTGGGATTTGAATACAGATCTGCTTGCTTCCCATTCCGGTGCCCATTCCTCAGTCACAATGTGAGATGCAGGGATGAGCTCTGGCTGCCCTCATCTCTTGTGGCAGACAAGCAGAGAGGGTACCTCGGATCAGGACGGGGTACCCTATGTGCCATTTCTGGCCCTGCTGCCTGATGGGCTGTAGGGCCTTGGGGGAGTCCCTTCCCTCTCTGGGTCTCTGTCTGTCAAATGCAGACAGTGGATGAGATGACCTCGAATAAGTGCCTACTGTGCATCGGGTGCTGTGCTGGGGAATAGGAATTTAAACAGAGAGATGCCAATCACTCCCTGTCCCCAGGGATGGTCATCTATAGGAGGAAGCAACACACATATGTATGCATGCACACACACGCAAAACACATGTGCATGCACACACTATATACACGTACATACAGAGCACACCAAATATATATGGAGGATCCAAAGTGTATGAGGAGTGATGCAGGAAAAGTGAGAAGAGCATTAGCACCTGGGGCAATCAGGGAGGACTTCCTGGAAGGAGAACCCTAGAAGGAGGCAGGGCATGGAAGGTGTGAAGGGGGAAGGGAATCTCCCTTTATGGCTCCCCTCCTATGTCCCAGGCCCTGTACTAAGCACTTCACAGATAACCCTGGGAGGGAAGGACTATTACTGTGATCATTTTACAGTTGAGGAAACTGAGGCAGATGGATATGAAATGACTTGCCCGGAGTCCCACAGCCAGTAAGTGTCTCCGGCTGGATTTGAACTTAGGAAGATGACCCGTGTAATACCGGTGCTAAGAATCAGACGAGTTTGAACCCAGGTCTTTTGCGCTCCTGTCACTTTGACTGTACCATCCAGTCTTTAGCCCCATAGAACAAGGAAAGTCAGAGCTGGGAGTGACCTTTGAGTAGGAGATAGGATTGGAACCTAAGTTCTCTGCCTCTCTATATGTATCAAGCATGTTTTCCCTGACAGCCCCAAGTAATAGTATATTGCTGAAAAGAGCTAAGTCATTCACAGTTCTTCAACACAGTGTTGCGGTTACTATGTACATTGTTCTCTGGGTTCTTCTCCCCTCACTCTGCATCAGTTCATGTAAACATTTCCAGGTTTTTTCTGAAATCTGTTGTTCTTCACTTCTTATACTCAATAATAATCCATTACAGTCATATACCACAGCTTGTTCAGCTACTTCCCAATTGATGAGCGTCCTCTCAATTTACATCTCTTTGCCTCCACAGAAACTGCTGCTATAAATATTTTTGTACAAATAGTGTTTGTCTTCTTTCCCCTCTTTTTGGAATGTCTTTAGGATATGGATGGAGCAGGGGTATTGCTGGATTAAAGGGTATGGACAGTGTCATTGCCCTTTGGGCATAGTTCCAAATTGCTCTCCAGAATGGTTGGAACAGTTCTCAACTCCACCAACAGTGTGCTAGTGTCTCACATCCCCTTCAACATTTATAATTTTCTTTTTTTATCATATTAACTAATCTGATAGGTGTGACTTGGTACCTCAGAGTTGTTTTAATTTGCATTTCTTCACTCAATAGTGATTTAGGGCATTTTTTCATGACTATCTATCTTTCTATATCTATCTATCTATCTATGTAGCTTTTATTTCTTCATCTGAAAGTTCCCTATTCATATCCTTTGACCATTTATTAATTGGGGAATGATTTGTATTCTTGTACATTTGACTCAGTTCTCTATATAGTTTAGAAATGAAGCCTTTATCACAGACGCTAGTTGCAAAAATTTTTCCTAGTCTTCTGCTTCCCTCCTAATCTTGGTTGCATTGGTTTTGTTTGTATAAAAACTTTTTAATTTTATGTAATCAAAATGACCTATTTTACATTTTGTAAAGCTCTTCCTATATACATATATATATATATATATATATATATATATATATATATTTTTTTTTTTGGTCTTAAATCCTTCTCTTATTCATAGATCTGACAAATAGATTATTCCATGCTCTCCTACTTTGCTTATGGTATCACCTTTAAAATTATTCATTTTTAATTCCTATGATCATTGCTGTTCCCTGTTTGGTCACGAGCTTTTCTCCTATCTGTAGATCTGACATGTAATTTTTCCCTTTTTTCCCCAATTTGTTCATGATGTGACCTTTTAAGTCAGCATCAATTATCCATGTAATTGACAAACGTTGGT
The DNA here is from genome assembly GCA_028658325.1 of Potorous gilbertii. Classification (NCBI taxonomy): domain Eukaryota; kingdom Metazoa; phylum Chordata; class Mammalia; order Diprotodontia; family Potoroidae; genus Potorous; species Potorous gilbertii. The sequence continues at coordinate 95,210,113 of CM053769.1, read as the reverse complement.
GGGGGTTGCTGGGGCAAAGTAGACACATTGATGGACCTGTGAATGGGTACAATGATTCTGGAAAGTAATTTGGAATTATACATAAAAAATTACTAAGCAGTGCATGTCCATTGACCCAGCTAGACCACTGCTAGGCCTAAGAGATATAAGAGACACACATACAGAGAGAGAAACAGAGAGAGAAAAAATAGGTCTTGTTTGTTCAAAAATATTTATAGCATCTCTTTTTGTAGAGGCAAAAAACTGGAATCTAAGGAGAAATCCGCCAGCTGAGAAGTAAATTGAATAAGGCTGAATAAATTGTCATCTATGAACGTGGAGAACTATTGTTTGGTAAGAAATGAAGGAAGAAATGGTTTCACAGAGGCAGGGAAAGCCTTCTAGGACCTGCTGCTGAGATAAGGGATCAGAAATTTATATTAAATCAACAATATTACACAAACAATAAGATGATGAAGAATGAAATTAGCAGAACTGGGAGGACAGTTTATATAATAACCATAATACTGAGGAAGCTGTAAAGTCTCAGATCAATACAGTGGCCACCCATGACCCCGAAGGCCCCATGACGACTCTGAAGGTCCGATAATGACTCATAGGATCCCCCCAGGACAGAGAAGAGACAGCTTTAGGGACAGAATGTGATCCCTGGTTGTATTCATCCATTGAGGGAATTTGCCTCATCTGACTATTCATCTTAGTTACAAGAAGTTTGTCTTTATTTGTCTTTTTCAAGGGAGCCGGTGGAAGAGAGAGAAAAGAGATTTTCTGTTCATTTAAAAAGTCAAGGGCTGGAATCCAAGTGAAATGTCCCGAGACCTTTCAGATGAAGTCACTGAGTTATTCATTTTGTTATGCAAGGAAATAATTTGTAAATATTTGTAATGTAAAAACAAAGTGCATTGATAATACTCTCTTGAGCATGAAGGAATTACTGTAGATGATCTCTAGATAGTTACATGGGACTGAATTCTGGATTTGCTTCTGCTAGCTCTGTGACTTTGGATGAGTCACACAGGTCAGTGGAAAACTGGATCTGTGCTAATGTCACCCCAAGGTTATTGTGAAGTCCAGTGAAATTCTGGATGAACAGGCTTTCTAAACATCATCCAATGTTCACCTACCTGACCATATGCTCCATCAAGGCAAAGACTTCCTTTCTCTTCAAACCATCTCTCTGGAGTTGAGTCTCAGACCTATATCCATCCTGAGATCACCAATTGTCGATTAGACCTATCAAGCTGGATGGTCCAGAGACATTTCAAATACAACATGTCCAAAGCAGAACTCCTTAACTTTCTCCTAAACACACCAACAACCCCGCCATGTCTGTATCCCCCGTGAGCTGAAGGTTATGAACACAGGAGGTACTTAAGAAATACTTTCCAGATGAAATCCACACAATGGAGTCTCAGCTGTTATTCTACATCCTGGGGACCCGTGTCTAGCAAGAGGACTTTTGGCCATTGGGTAAGAGACAGGAAATGGTTGAGAAGAAAATGGGACATCTCTCAGGCAGCATACAAGTCAGCTAGCTCCTTGCTGGTCCAGTCAAGGGCCAACCCAATCTATCATGGACAACTTCAGATTAGGGAACTGAGAAGAGACTGCTCGTGGGAAGAGGAGGGAGGGTTTCTCTCTCTCCCTTCCTCCCTCGCTCTCTCTCTCTCTGTCTCTTTTTTTCTGCCACCCCACTCCCTGGCAGTATTCAGATGCTACGGAGACAATGCTGTTGCAGAAATCCCTGAATCTGTGGTCAGAGGAGCTGGGCTTGCTTTTGACTTGGCTTTTTATTTCCAGGTGACCTCAGGCAACTCATTTAACCCCAGTGGGGCCTCAGTTTCCTAAGCTGGAAAAGCTGGGCCTTCTCTCCAGGCTAAAGCTTTGAGTATGTCAAAGCAAGAGGGCCGATCAAGGGGCTCCTTGAAAGCTCAGGGAACTCAATCCCTTTGGGCTTAGTGCAATGCTGCATCCATTACTCAACATGCCTCCGCCAGGTGTTGGTTTCCATTAACCTGGGATTCAGGTATTGAAGACTTCTTGTCTGCCCATTATCCGCATGATTGGTTGGTGTGGGGCCACAGAAAAGAGCCAGACTCCCCTCCAGGCAGGGACAATGGGACAAGAAAGAGGAACTCCAGAGGCGACTGGGGGAGGTAGGGGGAGCAGCGAGCAAGGAGACCCTCTCCCTCCCCTCTCACTGATCCATGTCTGTGACAGTTTGGGGGTCACACGCAGATGACCGGAGTCTTCTGACTAATCAGGAAGACTTTGTCTCTGCCAATCGTGGCAAAGGCCCCAGAGCTGGAGGCAGAGAGGACCTGGGTCCCATTCCCGGTCTCTGACATGTTGTGGCTCCCCACCCCTGAGTAATGTAATCTCTCTGAGCTGCTGTTTCCTCATGTGGCACACAGGCAGGGTCCTTTGTGCCCTATTGACCTCTCAGGCTTTCTGGAGAGATCAAAATACACCCAGAATATTAGGTAAAACTCTTAAGCCTGAAATGAAGGCCTGTTATTAGGATCTCAGCTTTCTTCTTATCCTTCAGACTTTCTTTGTCTGTCCTCCTTTCTCCTCTCCCCATCCTCCTTCTCTCTTTCCTTTTCCTCCCTGTCATCTTCCTCTTCTCCTACCTTTCTCTCCTCCTTCTTTGATATTTCTAAACAGCCTAGACTTTGTAGATGGGCATTTCCTCTTCTTTAGTGGAAGATCCCAAGCCTAAGGTTGCTTAGATGTTTTCCTGAGTTTCGAAGATTGACCAAATTCACACTTCCTCACTTGTGATGTGTCCCTCTCTGCCACTCGAACCAGCCTCAACCCATCTCCTGAGACACTGGACCAGGATGCCAGGGAAGTTATAGATTCACTCAGCTGGAGGATTGTGGTTCTTCTTCTCCAAGAGGACCATGACATCATGGAGATGATAACATGGCTGGAGAGTTAGGGTTGGGGACAGTGGAATTCCATCTGTGGAGGGATGACATTGGAGTTGGGCCTTGAAGGATGAGCTGGGTTAGGGCAGGGTGTGAGCTTGACACAAAGTCACAAGACATAACAAAGACAAGGGGTGGGGGGGACCAGTCAGGATGGACTGAGGGGCTCAGGAAGCCAGTGGGATCACAGGCACATGGAGGGCTTGGTCAGAAGAGGAACCAACCATGAGATCTCCTGGAATGAACTCATGTAATCCCAGCATCTCAGAGTTGGGAGGGACTTCAGAATCCGCTTTGTCCTGCCTGCAGCTGAACAGGAATCCACTCTGAAACATGCCCAATTAATGGGCATGACTCTTCTCTACTTAAAGGACTTTGAATGCCAAAGTGTTAAGTGAGGGGGTTGGGCAAGATGAACCCTCAGGGTCTTTCCATGTTCTAGACCATATTCTTGTCTAGACCTGGTTGATCTAGAAGGCTTCTGAAGTTCCTTCCAATACAGCATTCTGGGGTTTCTCCATCTGGGCTACCTTTCCATACTCTCTCCTTATGTTTACTCCCTTTTTTGAGCTCCTCAGTCCAGCTGAACAACCTGAGGTTCCATGATTTTACTTGGCAGGTACTGGGGAGCAGTTAGCAGATGAGTGGTGTGACTTCTGTGATGCTTTGCCAAGTGGATTGGAGGTGTTGGAGACTGGGTGCAGGAGACTAGTTGGGAGGAAGGAGCACAGGAAACCTACATTTATTAAATACTTACACTGTTCTAGGCACTCTGCTACATGCTGGGGAGACAGATCCAGGCAGAAGGAAGGACAATTCCTGTGTTCAAAGGACTTATGTTTTAATGAGAGAAGAAGCTGAAAAGCTAAAGGGGGTCTGGGGAGTCAGGCAGGAGCAGGCCCAGAGCTGGCAGGGGCATGAAGGCTAGTCACCGTGGGCCCATCCACAAAGCAGAGACCCCAGGGTGGCTGTTTTGGCAGGGGCATAGTCCAGACTGGAGTAAGAAGGTTGCAGGGGGGCCAGATGTTTCAGGGCAAGGCCTCAGGCACCCAGGGAAGTTCCACAATAAGGCAGCCTTTGAGGTGTCCTATGGTTCTGAAGTCAGGCAGGTAGCTGTGTGACCCTGGGCAAGTCACTTCATTCTGTTTGCCTCAGCTTCCTCATCTGTAAAATGATCTGGAGAAGGAAAGGGCAAGTATCTTTTGCCATGAGATAACTGAACAAGAGCAGGGTACCTAGCGCTGCCATCCTCAGCCCCCCACCCTCTCTCACCTGCCATATTTATTCAGCTGCCAAGTTGTGTTGACTCTTCCTCTACAATATGGCTAGCACCATTCCTCCTATCCACTGACTCAGCCTCCATCCTACGCTTCATCACCTATCATGGATATAGAGACAGCTTCTGCCTTGGTCTCCTCCACTTGGTTGTGAAAGGGACTTGCCTCAAGTTGACCAGTCGGTCTCCCTCAGTAGCTTTCATCCTTCTCCATTGCTTTGGGTCAAATACAAAAGTGGCCGATCTGGCTCCAGCTCCTTCTCACATGGTCTAGATCTGTAGATACAAGCCTGAAAGCCCTTCTTCCCATTCCTGGAACATTCTCTTTCTTCACAGCTACCTCTAGAATAGTCAATTTCCCTCCAAGTGCCACTTGCTCCAAGAAGCCTTCCCTGCTTTGTCCAACTGCTAGGTCCCCACTAGAATACAAGCAGGAACCAGTGCCTGGAATGTAGCAGGTATTTATTGAATGTTTGATCAACTGATTGATGTTTATTATCTCTGGAGAGATAGGATGGGGGATTCCTTCTCCTGCCTCTCCTGCTAGAACACTGGACTCAGACTTTGACAGGTGAACTTTCACCTTGTTTTGTTTGGAATCAGGCCTCAAGGTCACTTCCAGACCATTTCAAACCATGCTGCCCACATCTGTTACACTGTCTAACTGTAACTTCTCTTCATGTGCTCTCTTCCCCCATGAGGATATAAGCTTCAGGAAGGCAGGAACTGTGTTTGCTTGCTTGAATTTGTATTTCCAGTGCTTAGCACAGTGCCTAAGGGTCTATTGAAATTGATTAATAAGTTCTGTGCATGCATGCATCCATCCATCCATCCATCCATCCATCCATCTATCCATCCACCCATCCATCCATCCATCCATCCACCCATCCATTCACCCATCCATCCATCCATCCATCCACCCATCCATCCACCCATCCATCCATCCATCCATCCATCCATCCATCCTTCTGTCATGTACTGATCCATCTGTTTATCTGTCTGCCTATCTCTTTGTCATTGGTCTATCCATCTAGCTATCACCTATCCATTTCTATATCATCTCTCTCTATCATCTATCTATCTTTTTCTATCAGTCTCTCTCATCTTTCATTTCTCCTTTTATATGTCTATCTCTCTTTCTTTGTCATCTGTCTACTTATCTTTGTCAATCCAGCTCTATCATCTATCTATCATCTCTGTTTATCTACCTACCTCTCCATCTCTTTGTCTAGCTGCCTAGTTATCTTGCTGTCTGTCTATAATTCTGTATCCTTATGCAGTAATAAGAGAAAGAATTCTATTTTCCCTAAACCCTTTGAAGGCCTGGAAATCTCAAGGCCCCAGGCCTGCTCCTGTTTGCCTCTCATCTCATACTTGAGTGCAATGAATGACTTGTTTGTTAGGCCTTCATGGGCCTCCTCTTAAGGGGCACTTTTGGTCAAAGGGCAGAGGTCACTATGCTTCTCAGAGGCTCAGGCCTTGGGCCTGTCTAGTGTTTCCCGACCTGGCTGATCCCACAGAAATGACCTGAATCAGAGTCAATCCTGCTAGAAACTAATTGGGGCGATGGCAGCCAAACATCAGCACATTTCCTGGGTGTGGTAACGTCCAGATGCTTTTACAACACAGATTTCATGGCAATCTCAGATTATTTTCTGTTTAAAAAAAAGCCAAGGCTGATGTCTAACCCTGATGGGAACAGAGAAAAAGGGGCTCTCAGCATAGGTGAGGGTCTTTTGTTCTTTGCCTTCTCATGAGAAGTCAGTAGATCTCGCCTTTTCATCGGTGTGTGTGTGTGTGTGTGTGTGTGTGTGTGTATGTGTAGAGGTCGTGGGCACTGGGAGAACAGTCATGGACCCTGTTTGAGATGTTTGGGACCAGGCTATGTAGGAGTGACGCCAGCCATTCCATCATTTTCTAGCTCATTCCAGTTTAACGACTATGAAAGATCGAGGATTTGGACTGACAGACTGCAGAAGCCTCCTTGTGGTACCCAGGTGACCCCTTCTCTTGGTGAAGGACAGAGACGTTCATCATCTAGAGATTGGCTACCAGGAGGAAACCCAGAGGCTTCCGAGGGAGTGTCCACACTGATGAATGTGAAAAGTTGGAGCATGGGTTCAGTCAGTGTTTCTTGAGCTAACCCTAACCCCATTCAAGGCATGGCAGAGAATACAGTGATGAATCGTCCTTGACCATAGGGAGTCTGCAAAACAGCAGGGGAGAGAAGCCTGATCCCTAAACAGTTATAAGAGGAGCCTCTCTTAGAGAGTTTAGAAGCTCCTTGAGAACAAGGACTGACTTTTGACCCTTTTTGTATACCCAGAGCTCAGTACAGTGTCTGGCCATAGTAAGGGCTTCAGAAATATTTGACTGACTGACAAATTTCACTGTAACTTTTTGAATTTTGGTTTTAGAGTCACAGGACCAGAATTCAAATGTCACCTTTGGCCCTTCCTGCCTTTGTAGCTTTGGCAAAGGCCTTTCATCTCTCAGTCTCAGTTTCCTCATCTGTCAAATGGGGGAGTTGGCTTAGGAGATCTCTAGGGGACCAGGAAGCTTGAACTCTGAACTTGACTCACTAAAGACTCTGTGTCTATGATATGCCCCTCCTCAGAAGGGAAGCTTCCTGAGGGCAACTAGTAGATTATTTCAGTGCTGATAACAGAAAGATGCTTGAAGTAGGCAATTAATAAATACACAAAATGGAATGTAATCCAGGCTGAGAGGCCTAGACAGGAGCTCTGGGGTGGATAAGACCACAGGTTTCTTAGACTATGGGCTTATTGAAGCCAGTTTAAGTGAAGGATCTACCTGTGGGAGGGAGGGAGAGGGGCATCTCAGGCCTGCCTGGGCAAGGTCTTCAAGGTTGGTGCTGATTTTAGCTCAGTGTTGTTTTAGAGAAGGAATGAGGCTGAAAAAACGTATACACAGTATGTATTTGTATACATGTATGTAAATGTGTACACATGTATTTATACGTGTATCTATGTATGTGTCCATGCACAGTAAATGGCAGAGGCAGTATTTAACCTCAGGACCTCAGGCTCTCAGACATCACCCTTTCCCTTCATGTTTTGCTTCTTGGCATCCATGATCCAGCAGGATGCAGTGGAAGGGCCTGCACATTCCTGATGGAAGGTTCTTTGAAGTGGGACCTTTCTCCTGGAGGCCCCAGATGGCCATTCTCATCTTTGCTGATTTCTGTTCACAAAAGACTCCACTATGGTCCTGAATGGAATCAGTCACTTTCCAAGAGTGGCTCCCATCAGTATCAGCCCCTCTCTGGCAGGAGAAAGCTCAAAAAGCCCCCAGATGCCCTGGCCCCTCTCCCTGACCCTGGCTCCCCTCAGACAGCCTTGAGCTGCAGATCACAGGGCCCACCTCATGGCAAGAGGTTATTTATTCCCTTGGCCTTGGAGCTTTGAAAGGACAAGTTGCCAGGGTCCTGGCCCCTGGATCCCTCTTGGCAGCGTGATGGGGGTTGGGAGTGGCAGTAGGGTGGGAGGGGCAGATCCTGAGGCCAGCTCACAGGTCAGGGGAAGCTCCTTCTTGTGGGGATGTTCATTTGACCTGAAACTGGAGTACAGATGAACTCTGGGCTGACTGGAGAGGCAAAGACTGTTTGTCTTTGTCTCCTTATCTCTCTCAGAAGTGATCTCTTTCTCCTTCCAGGCTCTTTTTGCTTTCTTTGCCTCGGTCTCTGGGAATCCTAACAGGAGGAGGGACCCGGAGGTGGGGCAGTGGGAGGGTGGGGTGCTCTAGGGAGTGGATGGGAGGGCCTCTGATCCCTGCCCATGGAGATAAGGAGGGGGCCAATTAATGAATGATAAGCCTGGAACAGGCTGGGGAGGAAGTGATAACTATCTGAATAGCCCCCAGGAAAGGGTTCTCCTGGACTCTGCAGGTATTCCCAGTCAGACCGGCCTCTCTTTGGTATGTGGGATGGGAAATGAGCGGCTGTTTGGGCTCCATGCTGACCTTGGGCCATTCCCCTCCCCCAGCCAGCCTTCCCCTCTGTAAGAGAGTGAGGCACAATCGGGGATCCTTAAACTTTCCTTTCAGCTCTGGGATGAAGGATCCCAGAAACTGTCTGCTCCACCCCACTCTTTTTACAGTGGGGCCAGGGGAAACTGAGGCTGAGAGTGGCATAAGAATCTGCCCATGTATTACCTTCTTTTCCCAGACGAGGAAACAGAGGGTCAGTAAAATGACCAATGAGCATTTAATGAGTGCTTGCTGTGTGCCAGGCTCTGTGCTAAGCACCAAGGATACAAAACAAAGTGGTTCCTGCCCTCAAGGAGATGACCATCTAAGAGGGGAGTCATGTCTCTGAAAGGCCTGTTTCTTTCATTCCTCCTTAGAGTAAGTAACCAAGAACAGGGGACGAATTGGAACCTGAGTCCTCTGTCAGAAAAAGCACTGCCCATGGAAGAAAGTCCCAGAAAGACCCCTGGCCACCACTGCTACCTTGGCTGTTTCAGCTTCTCTGCCTGAGAACTTGAACCCTTCATGAGAGCTGATTAATACTGCAAGATGTTTCCAAATTTCCTCTGTAGATCTGCAGCTACAAGGGAGGAAAGAGGAAGCCTGCTCTTTGGAGAGAGAGGCCAACGGAGACATACTGAGAGACAGACATGGACAGATAGAGATGTGCATGAAGACAGATACAGAGAAAGACAGAAAGAGACAGAAACATGCACACACACGCACACACACTGATGGTAACACTGAGGCCCAGAGAGACATTCAGAGATGATCAGAAAGGAAGAGACAGTAATGGGGAGAGACAGAAACACAGGGGAAAACAGACAGCACCATAGGAATGAGACACAGGGAGAGAGACAGGAAGAGGGTTAGAGACGGAGGCAGAGGGAGAAAACTGGAGAGAAATGGAAGGGAATGAGAGAGAAGCAGGAGTCAGAGACACTGATATGAAGGCACCCCTGGGCAACTTTGGGGCCACTTTGTCAGAAACCCTCTACTTTTTTACCTTACAAGGTCTGCAAGGCCAGCTGGAGAGGTGGCCAGCCCATGCCAGCCCATGACTATGTGAGGGCAGGGGGCATTGCACAGGCTGACCCTGGGAATGGGCTCTCATCTCCCATTTCCACTCTCTGGGCCTGTGGCTGCCTCTCTGCTGGAGGGGGCTGGTGGAGAGGGCTTCTTTCTCCCCCTGGTTCTGACCATAAAAGCAGGACCTTCCTGGGCAGGGACCACGATATCAGTGGCCATCCTAAACGTCAGTCATCATTGGGAGAAAGCAGGGATTGTCTGTCCTTCCCATATGGGCTCAGAGAGGAGGTCGAGCTTGGCCCCCCCAGGGACCAGCTGGAACCCCCTCCTTCCTGGGAGAGCCTCCTTAGAGGAGAGGGCCATCATTCTGGGAGAAGAGGGCAGCAGGCTTGGCTGAAACCTTCTTTGTTCCTCTCTGTCAATAAGGGCAGGGGGCCTCATTTGGGGTTATCAGTCTGCCCCGGAGGGGAGCTGTTTGAACTAAGGAAACTGGAGGGGGGAGGAGGGGATGGAATGTTTACTTCCCCAAGCTGCTCCAGTTACAATCCAAGCTTTCTTCCATTAAGATGTCAGAAGACACATCATTGTGTTTGGCTGGGAGATTTACAGGGCAGGGACAGTTCTATGTATAGAAAAGAGCACTGCCTGGGGTGGGGTAGAGGGAGAGGTGAGGGCCTGGGTTGTGGTCCCAGGTCAATGCTTGTGTGACCTAGAGTGCCCTTCACCTCTTAGTGCCTCAGTGCCCTGTTCTGTAAAATGACGTGGACACCTATTCCTAGAGGGGTATGGTGAGTCCCAAGGGTGACAGATGACCTTGGTGGAAGTGTGAAATCTTACTATCATAACATGGGACCGGCAGAGTCAGACCCACAGACCCATTCCTGATACTCAGGGCAGGTAAGTATGCCTGGGCCAAGATTCCACAGCTAGGAAGCTTCCGGGCAGAATGGCAGCCCCATTCTCCAGCTTCCAAGCTGGGCCGTCCAGAGGCTATGACGGAGCCTTCTCAAGAAAGCCGACATTTCTTGGGGTCTCTGTCCCTGCATTATCTCCTTTGATCCTGACTGTACCCCTGGGGGGCAGACATTCTTATGTCCATTTCACAGCACGTGAAACTGAAGCTGCTAGCGGGGAAGGCACTGGATCAAGAGCACCCACAAGGGAAGCAGATGATTCAGACCTAGCTCACTCCTCTACCCAGCACAGGCTCGCTGCCCCCTCCCCTACCCTAAGATGCCCCAGAGAACCTTAGGCTCAGAGGTCCTGGCTGGTTGACTGTTGTCATTTTTCTTCAAAGAGGACCAAAATGGCATCACTATTGTAAAGAAATTTCGGTGTGTCCGTCTGTGGCTGATCAGACCAATACGAGCTCGGAATGCTCTACCACAGATTGGACACAGATGGTCTGTGTGAATATTTGAGGTGGATATCCCAAATTTGTGCATCCTGCATTTACCCTGTTCTGTCTCAATTCTGCTTTGTTCAAAGAGCACAGCACCTTTTCTTATGTGGGCATGCCATACTGAGCAGTCCTGTGACAGTGTCTCCCATGTTGCAGTCAAATCCAAAGTTCTTGAGAGTATCCTTGTATCGCTTCTTCTGATCACCATGTGATTGCCTGCCCCATGTGAGTTCTCCATAAAATAGTCTTTTTGGCAAGAGCACATTTTGCATTCAAACAACGTGGCCAGTCTATCAGAGTCTCTGAAGCATAGTTTGAATGCTTGGCAGTTCAGCTCAAGCAAGGACTTCAGTGTCTGGTACCTTATCCTTCCAGGTGATCCTCAGAATCTTCCTAAGACAGTTCAAATGGAAGTAAATCAGTTTCCTGGCATGGCGCTGGTACACTGTCCATATTTCACAAGCATATAACAATGAGGTCTATAGACCTTCAGTTTGGTAGTCAGTCTAATACCTCTTCTCTCCCAAACTTTTCTTTGGAGCCTCCCAAACACTGAGTGAGCTCTGGCAATGCATGCATCAGCCTCATCATCCCTGGAAGGTGTACATCCCTGGAAAGTACACTACCAAGGTAAGCGAACTTCTCCACAGCATTCAAAACTTCTCCATTTGTTGTAACCAATGGTTCCATGTATGGATGCTGTGGTGGAGGCTGATGGAGCACCTGTGTTAATTATTAGGCCAAAATTAACACAAACAGAAGAGAATTGATCCATACTTTGTTACATCTCAGCTTCAGAGGCAGCATTGAGTGCTGCACAATCATCTGCAAACAGAAAATCATGCACCAGCACTCCCTCCACTTTGGTCTTGGCTTGTAGCCTTTTCAAGTTGAAGAATTTGCCATCAGTACGGTAGTTGGCCTTGATGCCATCCATGTTCACCTCATTGAAAGCATTTGACAATATGGCTGAAAACATCATGCTAAAAAGCATGGGAGCAAGCACACAGTCCTGTTTCACTCCATTAGTGACTGGAAAGGCATGAAAGTCATTATCCAGAACCCAGGCAAATATGCCATCATGGAATTGATGTACTATAATATGGATGGGCATATACCAGAGAGCCAGCATGGTTTCAGAAAGGGCTGGGGAACAGTCAACATGGTGTTTGTTGCCCGACAACACCAGGAGAAATACCAGGAGCAGAACAGAGGTCTGTACACAACGTTTGTAGATCTGACCAAGGCCTTTGACACTGTTAGTCATGAGGGCTTATGGAAAATTATGTCAAAATTTGATTGCCCAGAGAAGTTCATCAAAGGTCCTGACAGAGTCATGTTGGATCCCAGGATTCCAGACCTGGAGCTGGGGGGACCTCAGGAACCATGTAGCATGACCCTGGCTTTTCACTGCTGAGGATGCTGAGTCTGGGAGTGGAATTGATTGATTTGCCTAAGGTCTCTTAGGTGTTTTAAGCAGCTCTTATCTGAGCCTTGACTCCTCTCTATACCTTCCTTGAGAAATGCTTGAGGACTTCTGGTGATGGGGAGCTCACCACCTTTCAGGGAGTGTGTTTCTGGATGCCTTAGCATGCAGAAGAGAGAATGACAGAGATGGGAGGGACCTCAGAACAAAGAACCCAGAATGTCATCATCTAGGAGGGATCTAGAATGGGTAATGGCAGGGGGGCAGTGGATAAAGCACTGGCCCTGGAATCAGGAAAACCTGAGTTCAAATCTGGCCTCATTTTTTGCCTACTAGCTGTGTGACCCTGTGCAAGTTACTTAACCCCAATTGCCACCAAAGGAAAAATTAAAGAATAGGTAATGGCAGACCTGGGAGAAGCTTAAAATAGTGGGTCTTAACTTGGAGTTCACAGGTAGGTTTTAGGTGGTCCATGAACTTGGATGGGAAAACTTTTATCTTTATTTTAATATAATTCATTTCTTTAGTAATTTCATAGATTTAATTTTATGCACTTAAAAACATGAATGAGGGAAGAGATCCAGAGGCTTCCTCAGACCGCCAGATGAGTCCAGGGCACAAAAATGGTTGGGATCCCCTGCCTGTGACCATAGGATGTCAGAGGTGGGAGGGATCTTAGACTGTAGAATGTCAGAGCCAACTCAGACTCTCCAAGCAGGAAGGGGGCATAGAATGTGGACTTGTAACTGGAGGGTCCACCTGAATTAGCATCTTCTTGGCAATAGTACTGAGACCTACTAACCCAGGCCTTGTCTGAAGGGTTCTGGTGGAGGGGAATCCACAGCCTCCTCAGACTTTCAGCCTCCTTGTATTTGGCGGGTTCCCCTAACGTCAAGCCTAAACCTGTCTCTTTGTAACTCCAGGATGTCTGGAGGTATGGGGGAGGTAGGGAGGGGAAAAAGGGGGTCAAGCAATCATGGCACAAAGGCTCCTCCAAAAGCCTCCATTTCAAGAGGGCTCCCAGGCCAACTAGCTCTTCTTTCCCCATCAGTGGTAGTCCTGTGGACTGGGCTCCTTCATCCAGTCCAGTCCAATCCAATCTTAATCCCATGTATTCTAGTCTAGTCCAGGCCAATGGAATCCTGTCTAGTCCAGTGCAGACCAATCTAGTCCAGTTTAATATGTAGCCTAATCCCATATATTCTCTCCCAGTCCAAGCCAGTTGAATCCAATCCAACCCAGTCTAGTCCAGTCTAATCCAATCCAATCCACACTAAGCCAATCCAAGGCAATTTCCCCAATCCTCTCTGTGTAGAGGGCTCAGGGTTGTCAGCATCTCTTACTCTCCCAGCAGCAGCTCTGCTTGGTTTTGACCTGGAAACATCATACTTTCCCCCAGGACAAGCTCATCATCAGGGGATCTCATCATCATGGAGATGGCTTTGGTGCCTAGGACCTCCTCAGTACTCTCAGTTGGCTCTCCTGTCTGACTAGAAGGCTGAAGGTTGGAGCAAAAATGCCTCCCACAGCCTCCCTTTAGGAAGAACTGAGAAGTTCTAAACACCTCCTCATCTGTTCTGGGTGCTCTGACCCCACTCTCTGGTGCTCTCAGCTTCCTTGTCCTATCGGCTTCATTCGATATCAGAGTTTGCTCAATCTTTCTTACTTTCATTGGGAGGAAGGGGTAATAGCTACGTGTTAAATGGAAAAACAAGCACAACTCGAATAACAAGGAAAGTGGCTGAGAATAAATGCGATAATTTGAGACAGAGTAAGAATCAGAGAGTCTTTGTGGAAGGGCGGCCCATCTGCAGAGCCTTGAAGGCAACCACAGATTCAAAGAGATGAATGAGGGGATGAGGACAGAGGGTATTTCAGTCTTATTGTGTGGCCCTTGTTCAGTCCTTCAGGCACGTCTAGCTCCTCATGACCCCATGGAGCACAGCACACCAGTCCTGGCCATGGGCTTTTCTTGGCAAGGGTACTGGAATGCTTCACCATTTCCTTCTCCGGAGGCAAACAGAACTGAAGTGACTTGCCCAGGGTCACACAGCTAGTAGGTGTCTGAGGTCAGATTTGAACTCAGGTCTTCCTGACTCCAGGAGTGGTGCTCCCAGCTGCCTCTGTCTTATTCTGTAGATATTTAGAATCCTGTATTTAGAACTGGAAGGAATCTCAGAGGGCACTGAGTTCAGTTCACTCCTTCTAAAGATAAGGAAACTGAGGTCAAGGGAAAGGGGATCACCCAGTGAGGTGGGATTTGAACTTGGGTCTTACTGACTGCATATCCAGCTATCAGCTACTTCCTGGTTGGGCCCTTGTCTGTCTCTCTTACTAGTCTGTGTGCCCCTTGAGGGTAGGGATTGAGACACTGACCACCATATACTTGGCCCGATCATGCTTCATCTAATTGTGTGTATTTTATTTTATTTTTCTAAGTGACCACCATGACTTCTTCCCCTTTAAGACTCTCTGATGCTGGTAACTTCATCTTGTTGGATGGCGTCCAGTATCAGTCAGGTTGGCCTTGACAGTGGGTCAGCATGGAGAGGGGTCCCCATGTGTCTCTGTCGGAGGGGAGCGTGAGAAAGCTGGGACCAGATTGCTCCCAATGGGGTGAGGAGGTGGGGGGAAATGGAGGAAGTGTAAATTGTTTATATCCTAATGCCAGGGAGAGGGAAGCTGCTTGGGTGTCAGACACTCACCTAATCCATCACCCACCTCTCCCCTCTGTTGGTCAGAACAAAGGCCAGGCGGATTTTCTCTGATCTCTCCAGCTGTACACATCGCTGACTTGGTGGTCTGCCCACCATAGCTGCCTCCTCTGCTCTCCTCATTGACCTGGGGAGCCAGAATTTCTGACTGCAGCTATTGGAACCAAGGGATGGAGAGATGGAGAGAATTAGCCTCTGACTTATCCAGGGATAATGACTAAGCCTTGGAATGCTCTAGAAATCAGAGTGAAGTAAATTCACTGGAGAATCCTGGGTTGCACTAAACATATCCAGTTCTTCTGAGTGCCCCCTGTGCCTGGCATAGGACCCTGTTCTCAGTGGGAACCCAACAGGGCATTTATAGGAGAGGCACACAGGTCATGGGAAGCTCAGAGAAGAGACAGGGCCTCCATTTGTGGTCATCAAGGGGAGTTACTTGGAGGAAAAGAATGCTGGAACTGGGCTTTGGAGGAGCTGGGTTTTGTCAGGCAAGGTCAAGGAGGAAAGGTGCTCGGATGGAGTTGGGAGTGTCACTGAGAAGGTAACTGAGGCATCCTGGGTCTCTCCACATTCCCTCATGGCACCAGAGGATTCCCAGACCCCACAGGTTCTGGTCTTATGCAGTCTTTACCTCACCTATAACATCCCAAACAAGAAACATGTTTGGACTGACCATCAGTGGACTGTACTGCTAACACTGACCCTAGCAGGATGCCCAGGTGTTTGCAAGCTCTTTTAGTTTTTGTCAGGACCAAAGAGTTAGAGTTTCCCTACAAAATACAGCATCTTGAAAAGTGTTTTCTATCTGCTTTGGATGGAAATGCTATTGGGACTGACCAAGCAGAAGGCAGAGAAGGAGATTAGAGATGCAGCAGTGCAAGAAGGCCCTTGAAGGCAAAGGAATTTACCAAAGGTAAAAAGATAGGAAGCCCTCAACCCAGGGGAGCCTATCTGTCCTTTTTGGATATAATTGTCGGCATGTTGTCCCTCCATTAGTCTGTGAGCTCATGGAGAGCAGTCTGCTTTGTTTTTTCTTTGAATCTCTAGCACATAGCACAGGGCCTGGCACATAGGAAGGACTTAATAAATGCTCGCGGTTAGTGACCCAAACCCAGACACTGAAGTCACCTCCCAGATTCCTTCTTTGACTTGAGGCAGAAAGTGAAGGGATCAAGGGTGAGGGAGCTTTTGTGGATCTCCTTCCAGGCTCAGATGGGGGACAGCAGAACATGGACCGGACAGCACCAAAGCTGGAAGAGATCTCACAAGACCAGTCATCAGAGTTGACTCTCCTTGGACTGGTGTTCTTTTTTACCCACAGCCTTCTCCCTGGGGAGGCCTCTGCCCTGGGGGCATCTCTGCTTCCCAGCCTTGGCCACCATGTCAAAAGGGCCTGGGCCATGCTCATTGGCTGGTTCCACTGCCTGCTCTTCAGGCTGGTTTCCTACCTCCTTTCCTTCCTAGAAGCCCCCGTCTCTCAACTCCCCACTCCAAGGCATTCCCTGGCTTTCTTTTATGCAGTATCTTCCCTCCTTAGAGAGGATTGGGTCTATCTTTTCTTATTGCATTTGTATCCGAAGTACCTGGAACATCTATCTCTACGTAGAACACAGAATGTCATAGCCCAGGAAGGGGACCTTAGAGCATAGAATTGCTTGGTGAGAGGGATTTGAGGCCGTAAAACAGAGAAGATCAGAGCTGTGAGGGACCTTAGAACGTAGAACGTTATGGTGAGAGGGATTTGAGAACGTAGAACACAGAATGTCAGAGCTGAGGGAATATAGAACAGAGAATGTCAAAACCAGGACACCCCCTTCATTTTACAGACGCAGAAACTGAGTCCTCAGATTGTAGAGCACAGCCTATAAAACCCTTTGAAGAATTAGGAATTTTCTGATATTTGTAGTTAAGTATTTTGAAAAAATAAAAAGGCAAATGCTTTGGGCTCATCCCCCTGCAAGGAAGAATACTGAGCCGATTTTCCAGCTGTGTTTCTATTTAGCTTTCCTATCGCCAGGGCTAATCATGTGTAGAGATAGCAAAGGTGATTATTAATTACAAATGTTTGAATGCCCCAGCAGGGAGCCGAGCTAAGTGAGGAGGTTGAATTCGGTGATCTCCAAGGTCCTCCTAACCTCTGTGACTCTGGGTTCATCCTCTTGTTAAGGCAGGAGGCTTTCTTTAAACAAACAAATGATTACTCAGTCATGCCTTTCATCCAGCTGGGCCCAGATTCACCTGAAGAAGGTTTATTTTTAAACCTATGAATGCATTTTCTTCCATGTTCATGGACAGATCCTGGCAATCATTTCTTGGAGACTCGGTTTCTTTAACTGTAAAATGGGGATAGTTAATTGTTGTGCGGAAAATACTTGTTGAGTTTTTAAAAGCTATAAATTGGTATTATGAGTCTCGTACCCCATGAGTTAAACTAGACTTTCAAGGTCCCACTGAATCGTGGCTTCCCATGTTCTATGTTCTAAGATCATAGGCTATGGTCATTGACACATTCCCCGTTTCTTCTTTTGAGACATGCTCAGATGCTGAAAACTTCAATAGATCTGTGTATCTAGGTGATTCAATAGATAGAGTACTAGGCCTTGGGGTCAGGAAGACCTGAGTTCAAATCCAGCTCCATGTGCTTACTAGCTATGTGATATTGGGCTAGTCACTTAGCCTTTGTTTGCCTCAGTTTCCTCTTACATAAAGTGATAATAACAGCTTCTGCTTCCCATGGTTGTTATAAGGATCAAATGAAATAATATTTGTAAATGTATCCAAGACATAAATTATAAATAACAGTGCGTAGCAAATAGTAAGTGCTAGATAAATATCATCTTCACCATCATCATCACCGTCTCACTGATTAGGGTGTTCCCTCCAATGTGCAGATCACAGTCCATCTGTGCCTACCCAACCTGTGGAATCTGTGTCTCTCCCATGAATCTGGCACAAGGGGTCCTCTCAATGTGCTGGAGCCTTCTTTGATGTCTTCTGACATGTTGGGGACACAGATGGAACACTCAGGCTGACCATTTGTCATCCTTTGTCCTTACTATCTCTTCTTCCCATCATGTTATTTCTTGATGGCAACTTTTACTCTTGTTTTCAATTCAGAGCTCTTCACTGGTCACATGTCATAGCTTGCTCGCACCTACCAGAGTTAGAAGGCATTTCCCAAGGCTATCGAATATGATCATCCACTTGGTAGCAAAGGAAACTCAAACCTAGTCAGAGAAGTCAAGTGACTTTCCCAGGGTCAGCCAAGTGGTATCTATTCTTTCTCTTCCCTTTTAAGGGGCTCCTAGAGCTAAGGTGGTCTTCCCCTTTCTCTCCGTCACAAGGACCATCCATCTGAGAAGATTAATTGATTCTGGCTTGTTGAAAATCTTGGGTTTGACAGACATGGATTGCCATGCACCGCTGACTTGCCCCCTCCCGTCAATTCCCATGCCATACCCTCCTGAAAATATAAAACCAGACCATAAACTAGAGGGGAAAATGTAGGGGAAGGAGAAGAAGAAAGATATTCAATAGTCTGGTAAGGGATAGATTAGAGATAGAAGGAGGGACAGTTGATTCCCACTAGAGAGGCTCCAACTGGGAGAATGCCAGAGGCCTCAGAAAGGCTGACATATTGGTGTTTTTATGATGTGATGCTGTAGCAATGGAATGGGAAGGGGCAACTCAGGGTTTGAGTGTCCACCCACCCTACTCCTTGCTATGGTTCAGGCACAGTCACCCCAAGCCTGACATTCTTTCTTCATCTCCACCTGCAGAAATCCTCTTCCCACAAGGCAAAAGTTAGATACCATCTCTTCAGCAACCCAGGCAGCTGAAAGCCCCCAGTGCGGCATCTTTCCTGTGGCCCCATAACATCTAAGCTAGTTCCATACTTATTGTGTATGTATTGTGTTCCTTGTTCTCCAGGGAAGGATGCTGTGTCCACAAGGTGACCAGGTAAGAGAGAACCCCTGAAGGGCCAGAGGAAGAAAGGAGTCCTGGTGGCTTCTGGTTCCCTCCTAAAGGGTCCTAACTATAACAACAGACATCTATTGTCTTCCTGGGGCACATATCCAAGACACAGGGCACATTCTAAACCAGGGGATTGCTTCACCCTTTGGGTGATTTGTGTGAGTACTGACAGAAGGAATCTGGAAAGCAGAGGCAATGATGACAAAGTCTTGGACCTCAAACCAAGGGCTGTAGGGGCAGAGGTGGCACCTTCATCCCATTGCCCACTGGAGGAGAGGATTTGAGAGAGAGAAGCAGATTTGGGAACTGAGCATTTGGTTAAGAACATAGTGTCAGAGAATGAAATTTGGACTTCTGGATCATGACTTAAAATATCAAAATGATAGACTTTGGGTGACCCAGGGCATGAGTGTTTGTCTGGAGTTATGAAAACAGAATTATAAGAGTCTTATCCCCTCAAATATAAGGGAGGCAGAAAACTGCCTCCCTCCACTCACAAAATGGGTGTCATAGTAAGTAGTTACAATATGTAGGAAGAAGAAGAGTGTGTCAGACTCCCAGGATTTTGCAGGAGACAAAATCCAAGAAAGGGATCTGTAGGAAGCCATCGCCCCAGAAGCATAGACTGAGCTGTCCAAAGTTTGAGTACCAACAGGTCCTTTATCATCACCATCCCTTTACTGGGTGCATGGCCCCTGCTTTGAGAAGGATGTTACCAAGAGCAGCTGCTGCTGACTAGGAAATCTGTCATTCCTGAGGCAGCAGGTGTGGACGCAAGAATCCAAGATTTGAAGTTACAGATCCTGGGTCTACTGTTATCACTACCATGACTCATTACAATAACAGCAATGCTAGCTATTGTGGGAAAGTTCACAAATGGTCTTATATCCTATCTCATTTGATATCTCAACCACCCTGTGAAGTAGGTATTATCTCCATTTTACAGAAGAGGAAACTGAGGCAAAGTGACTTGCTCATAAGTATTTGAAGCAGGATTTGGACTTGGGTCTTCTTGACCCCAGGTGCAGCGTTCTATCCACTCCACTCTGCTGTGTCCCAACCATGTGACCCTGAGTGAGTCCCTGGCCCTTGGCTTCCTCAGCTCTGAAAGGAAGGGGCTGGATCCAAAGAGATCCTGGGAGTCTTCTAATCCTGTCATGTAGGGGAGACAAGGTCGATGGGAATGTGTAGGGGCTCAGGCCAGGGAGGGACAGCTGCTCTCCTGTGTGTGAGATGATGGAGAAGTTTTGATTTCTTTCCTCTTTAGATACAGTTAAGGCTAGAAGAGGCCTAGCTGAGATGAGTCATTGACGGGGGAGAGACACAAACCAGAAGAGAGAATCCAGGAAACCCGACATTTTCTATAGCTAGTAATTATGCAAATTGTATGGTCTCTGATAGCAGCACAAGAGAGAGGGTTGCTTTTTTTTTTTTTTTATTAACCATCTTTATAAGACACAGTAAAGAAGCACAGAGCCTAGGACATCACAGCTGAAAAAAATGTTAGAACATAGAACATTGAACATCAGAGGCGGGAGGGACCTTAGACACTGTCTAGTCTAATTTTACAGGAGGAAAATGAGGCCCAGGGAAAGTTTAATGACTCAACCAAGGTCATACAATGAGTTAGTGGCAGGAGTAAGATCAGAACCCATTTTCTTGGATTCCCTTCCCAGGACTCTTCCTTTTTTGCCGCTTTGGATTTTGAACCCAATAAAATTTTCAAAACAGGTTTTCTCTTGCTGACAATTTAATAGCAGGTGGAGTTTTGAAATCCTCTGCTTGGAGACACAGCAAGTTTCTACAACATGAAATCCCCAGGCATTTCAGTTCGCCAGACCTGCTGCTGGCCCTGCTCAGGCCAAGGTGGGAGGGCCCTCATTTGAGGACTGGGAGATGATCTCTCCCACTAGCTCTAAAGATTCCTGAAAACTCCTCTCTGGCTGCCTGGACTGAACGAGCCTCCACTTTTCTTTGTCTCCTTTTCCTCCTTCCTTCCTTTCTGTTTCTTGGAGGGAGATGGGGTGTCATCAGTCCTTCCCAGAGTCACCCAAGTCCTCTTGCTCCACACCATGAATTATTAGGAATTAGGAAGAATTATCCTAAAAACAACAGTCAGCACTTACACAGTTGTTTGAGGTTTGCCAAACACTTTTTATTTTCATTTGATCTCCATGGCCACCCTGGGAGGTAGGTGCTCTTATCATTCCTATTTTATAGATGAGGAAACTGAGTCTGGGAGAGGTTACATAACTTGCCTAGGGTCACAGCTGGCATGTGCCTAAGGCAGGTTCTGAACTCAGGGCTTTTGGATGTCACATCCTACAAACGTTACACCCACTGGACCACAGGACTACATATGGATTCTAATCCTTCTAGGGTGGGATGCTGGAGACAGAATGTACTCATTTAATCATATGTGAAACACACAAGCAGAACAAAAGTGGGAGAAGATTCTCCCAAACTAAGGCAATTGATGTTTTTTTCCTTCTCCATCAAGGCTTGTCTATACCCTATTTTACACCAGGGCTTCCGTGTGAGCTCCCTGAGGGCAGGGACTGCCTTCTGCCTTTTCTGGTATCCCCAGCACTGGGTCTGACATAGAATGTCAGGAGGGAAGGAGCAGATTTTCCTAGGTGATCATCAACTGGATAAGCACAACTGGCTGAAAGACGCAGAGAATGTAAGATCTCATCAGGCTCATTGTTTGTTGCTTATGAAACATTTTTGACTCTCTAGAGTAGAACATCAGCCGGCAGACTTAGCCAAGCTTGGCCGGCTGCTCCACTTGGGAAAGACTAAGTAGACAATGTTGGTTGATGAAGTTTCAGCATCCCTGCGCGGGCACCACCAGCATCTCTGTCCTGAAGGGATGCAATAGCCAGGCCTGGAGCTGAAAAGGGGGAGGTGACTGGATGGCTTTGGAGAAGTGGTTAAACTCTTTGTCGACCCCCAACCTTCCCATGCCATCAAAGGGCCATGCTTTCATTACCATCCCTTTACCGGTGGTGCTGCGTGAGACATGAAACACCCTCAGGTCCTCAGACTGAAGTGGATCAGAGCAAAGAGGATAGCAGAGAGGACCAGGGTCCTCTCAGAACCTCAGGACCTCAGACTGTCCCACAGAACCAAAGAAGGAAAGAGAAAAAGACATTTTCAAGGAATTGTGTGAGAGAAAAGGACATTGGGCTAGTGGGATGTGGAGAGTGAGGTGTGATGTGGGGTGGACAGAGCACTCTGGTTCTGGTGGGGCTCTCACTAGGTTGGGAGAAAGGGAAGCAAGCCTTCAGAGCATCAGCTGGTCTCCCTGTGGTCAGCTTTTGGGAGGTCAGGATGAGAGTTGCGCAGGATGGGTTGCTATCTCTGTGGCTGGAGGACATTCCCAAATCAATGAGGTCATGGATCCATGTGTGTACATGATAAAGAGGGGTTGTTTTTGTAGTAGGATGCTAGCAGCTGGGACAGTCAAGAAAGGCTTGATGTAGAAGGTGGTCCTTGGGCTGAGTTTTAAAGGAAGCTAAGGATGCTAAGATCTAAAAGTGAGGAAGAACCATGCTGGAAGAATGTCCAAAGTCTTGTGCAAAGGCTCAGAGATGGGAGACAACAAGTTTAGAAGCACAAGAAGAGGCCAGGAAGGGGAACAACAAGGCAGGAAGGATCAGCTGGAGCTAGTCAGGAAGGGCATTTTGGGTTAGATACAAGAGGTCAGAGGGAGCCTCTGCAGGAGGGAGAAGCCCTTGACCTCCAGGCCAGCCCAGAAAGGGGATTTGTTCTGTGAAATTTGGATCCAGTCAAAAGGCCTCACTTGAGGACCTAGAAGACCACATGTGGCCTCCAGGCTGCAGGTTCCTCACCCTGCTAGAGTTTTCTGAATTGAGAGGGTGACATGGCCGGACCTGAGCTTTGGGAAAATCACTTTCACAGCAGAATCGGGGATGGATTGGAGCAGAGGCAGAGAGGTTGATGAGACGTTTACTGGTGAAAGGTGATGGAGCCCTGGATGAGGGAAGAAGAGGGACTGATGTTGTGAAGGTAAGATTTGTCAACGGGTTGGCTGCATGGGCGAATGAGGGTCAGGAGCTGAGAAGGAGTGACATTTTCCTTAATAGAGAGGGAAGATCTGAGCAGGTCAGTATTCAGACAGTTCCACTGGCTCCCCAGTATGCCTACCATCAACTCTCTCCTCATCTGCTTGGCTTTTAAAGCCCTTCAAGCCACTGGTCCAATTCTCCCACTCTGTGCTTGCTTCTGGATTGATTCACTAAGCTAACTGAGGAGACCCTTCTGCCCTCTAAGAGCTCAGAATCATCCCTTTGGCCATTTGCTCAGTGGTCCTGATGATTCCCAATGATCTGACAAAATTAAGCAACACAAGTTATTATGCCATATAGTATTTCCAGGTGCTAACAAGATGCTTATTGGCATTTTCTATTTCGGCAGCCCTGGAAATTATCAAGGGACTCAGAATAGGGTCATTAGTCTGTCCTGAGGGCCACACACATGCCAGATGGGACCATTGTACTTTTCAGAAGTAGGGTGATGACCCAAGGCCTCCACAAGCCAGGGGACGTTTTATGGTCTCATTAACCACCAAGGCTGGGTTTGTCATCTAACCTGGCCTTCAGCATCTATCTCCAAGAACCGAAACCCAACCTGCATTCCAATGGTTAATAAAATGACCGATGTTCAAGGGTGGTTAATATTTACTGAGTTGAAAGCCACTCCTACCTAACCCCAAGGAATTTAAATTTATGCCTTAGCATCGTCAGTTCTGACCACTCTCTTGGTGGCCTGGAAACTTGGCTCATCCCTCAGTACATACATGCCCTGGTCCCCAGTTCAATACAATCCACCAAATGTGAATAAAAGTACCAACTGTGTGCCAGTCTCTGGGAACACAAAGCAGTGCTGACCCCTCTTGGGGAGGGGTGGAAGAAGTGACCTATATAGGGATCCAACCTTGAATAATATATACAAGTGAGTGTGAAATAATTTATAAAAGTGGGGGTGGGGCATAAAGTGAGGTGTAGGGGTGGAGGATCAGGGAAAAGCCTCTAGAAGAAGGTTACCCTGGAGCTGAGCCCAAACCTCCAATGGCTGTCTGTAGCCTATGGAAAAAGTGTCATCTTCCACCAGCACCAAAAACTCTCTCCAATCTGATCTGACTTGTTTTAGTGGCTGGGTGGTGTTATAGCAGACCACACTTGGCTACAGTCAATCGAGTTGTTCCCCCTTCCTCCCCCTTTTCCCAAGCATAATCTTGGCTCAGAATGATGATGATGATGATGATGATGGTGGTGAAGATGACTATGTTGTTCTTTTCCTTGTCCTTCTTCACGGTGGGTGTTCCCCACCAGCATCCCCATTACCCTTCAGGAAAGCCTAATTTTTGTGTCTGTTGTTTTTCAGATCTCACAGCTGAACAGTAAAATGAGGAGAATGGTATTGAAAGCTAAGACTCCCTCTGAGGAGAGAGTTTGGCATAAGGGATAGGGACCTGGGAGAGCTGGGTTCAAGTTCTGTTACTTCCTTGGCTGTCTCTCAGGGCTTTAGACTACAAAGTGCCGAGAAGGTGCTACCTGTACTGGGAGAGTGAATGTCCTCATCAGCGAGTTCCCGACAAGTTCCCGACCAGTGAAATCACAGGTAGTATTAATGCCAATTGTGCTACTGAAGTGAAGTTTTAAGAGGTTTGACATGGATGGATGTAAGAGGAACTGGGGGCATTCCTTGTGGGATGAGGCCAAAGAGCAGGTGAGAGAAGACCCCAGGAGGAAGATGAAGAGAGAGTCCCTCTCTGCAGGGGCTGCTCATGGCCCCCACCCACAAACAGCAGCACAGAATGAAAGGAGGACCAGGTGTGTTAGGGAGAGGGGGAGCCTGAACGCACCCTCTGTGCTGTTGGCTGGAGGCCAGGACTCTGCTCCAGGAGCTGCCCAGTGCCTCCTGGGCCTCCTGGCTGGCAGAGCACATCAGCTCCTGTAGACCCTGGCTCTCCACAGGAGGGAACAAGAGCTGACATTTACACAATACCTTACTGTTTACAAAGCACTTTAATGTTTACCAAACACTTTGCAGACATTATCTCATCAAGCCTGACAGCATCCTGGGAGGGAGTCAGTACCGATTTTGTTATCCTTTTATAAAAAAAAGGGAAACTGAGGCCTAGGGATGGCATGAAGTGACCACGATGACACAGTTAATGTCAGATGGGGGATTGGCAGGCTGGCCCAGAGCTAAACTTCCTATTTGACTATACATCTCTGTCTCCTCTGTTTCTCCTTCTCCTTCTGTTTCTTCTTCTTCTCTCTCCCTGCTCCTCTGAGAAATATTCATAGGTCAATCCTTTTCACACAAAGACCCTATTTTTTCTAATAAATATTGTTCTGTGTATTGTTCAATAATTCTGTGATGAACCACGAAATCACAAAACAAAACCAAAAGAATGACAAAATGGAAGAGAATGTGAAATATCTCATTGGAAAAACAACTGACCTGGAAAATAGATCCAGGAGAGACAATTTAAAAATTATGGGACTACCTGA
>CM053769.1:95168593-95184326 GCA_028658325.1 Potorous gilbertii | reverse complement strand
GGATGGGATCATATCTTAAAAAAATGAAGCTAAGCAGTGAGAGAGAAATGTATTGGGAGGAGAGAGGGTGAAATGGAATGGGGCAAATTATCTCTCATAGAGGAGGCAGGCAGGAAACTTTTTAGTGGAGGGAAAAAGAGGGGAGCTGAGAGAAAAACATGAAGTTTACTCTCATCACATTCGACTAAAGGAAGGAATAAAATGCACACTCATTTTGGTATGAAAACCTATCTTACAATACAGGAAAGTGGGGGAGAAGGGGATAAGCAGGGTGGGGGGGGATGAGGGAAGGGAGGAGGGAGCAATTTAAAATCAACACTCTTGGGGAGAGACAGGATCAAAAGAGAGAATAGAAGCAATGGGGGCAGGATAGGATGGGGGGAAATAGAGTTAGTCTTACACAACATGACTATTATGGAAGTCACTTGCAAAACTACACAGATATGGCCTATATTGAATTGCCTGCCTTCCCAAAGGGAATGGGTAGGGAGGGAGGGATGGGGAGAATTTGGAACTCAAAGTTTTAGGAACAACTGTTGAGTATTGTTCTTGCAACTAGGAAATAAGAAATACAGGTAATGGGGAATAGAAAGTTATCTGACCCTACAGGACAAAAGAGAAGATGGGGACAAGGGAAGGGAGGGATGAAAGAAAAGTGGGCAGATTGGTGATAGGGGGAATTAGAATGCTCGATGTATCGGGGGAGGGGAGGGGACAAATGGGGAGAAAATTTGGAACCCAAAATTTTGTGAAAATGAATGTAAAAAGTTAAATTTTTAAAAAGAAAAAGAAAAAAATTAAAAAAAAAAGAATTTTGGATTTGATTGTGGGACATGGGAGACACAGGCCCAGGATTACTCAGCATGGTGTGCCCACATCGGAAAAGGTGCTGTGCTCTATGAGCAAAGCAGAATTGAGACAGCACAAAGCAAATGCCCGATGCACATATTTGGAGAGTCCACCCCAAATGTTCACATGCACTATCTGTCCCCAACCTGTTGGTGGAGCATTCCAAGCTCCTACTGGTCTGATCAGCCACAGTCGGACACAGTGAAATCTCACTTTATCATGGTGATATCATTTTGGTCTTCTGAAGACGGACAACAACCAACCACCACACTGCTAATCCAAGTCTTATCGATATCACCTCCCTCTGCATCCTCTTGCCTCTGGCTGGAGGGCTGGAGGTAAAATCACCAAACTCCTCCCAATGCCTTCTTTTATGGAGGGCAGAGACAGGACTCTCAGCTCTCTCCACGTGGCATCTGCTGCCCTGCCTGTTTTCAACACCAGGGAACCAGGTGCCAGGTACCCGTAGTGTCCCATTCCCCACCCCCTTGCCTGCCTCTTTTTGTGTAGTGTCTCCCTCATCCGATTATAAGTTTCTTGAGGACAGGGGCTGCCTTTCTTTTTATTAATCTATAGAAGCCAGAGAGATCAATAAGTTGGTGCACAGGATAGGAAGTGTTCCAGGCATGGGGAAGAGCCAGAAAAAAAATGACAGGAGCTGAGACGAGGATGCTCTTGCTTGTGGAACATCCAGGAAGCCAGTGCCATTGAATCAAAAAGTATGCAGTGGGAAATAAGGTACAAAGAAGAAAACTGAAAGGTAAGATGGAGTTGGTTACGAAGGGCTTTGAATGCCAAATGGAGTATTTTATGGATGGTAATCTTGGAGGGAAGACACTAGCAGTGAAAGGGTAGGAGAAGACATGTCAATACTTCCCTTCCAGATGTATCTTCTCAGTAAATATTCCTTTGTCATTTGAGCCCTCAGTAAATGAACCCTTTGATCAAATGAGGTCATGTTTCTAAGAAAGTGATTAGTGCAAAGCCTGGCACCCAGTAGTTGCTTAATAAATGCTCATTTCCTTCCTCATTCCCTTCTTTCCTGCCTTTGTAAGAGCTAAAAATAAATCATACAAGACCAACTTCATTTCCTTATTTCTGAGGTCAAGAAGCCTCTTAGATGAAGGGAATTCTGGAGATTGAGTCTGCCTAGATTTCAGCCATGCCTTTGAGGCACTCTCCTGTTATTACTGGGACAAGGTGGGGCCAATTAGATCAGATGATTGTTCGGTTAGGTAGATTCAGAACTGGATGGAGAGAGATGTCTTTAGCGAGTTGAGGTCTCTGGTGGAGGACCATAGAGATTACTGCCTTACTCTGTGCTATTTAACATATTATTAATAATTTTGATAAGGGAAAGGATACTGTCTCCATCAAATGTAATTTAAAGAAAGATTAGAGGGATGGCTAACACAATGGGTAAGAGTTCAGGAATAAGAAAAGTTTTCTGCAGGTAAAATGAAAAGATGAATGAATCTAATAACATGAAGTTAGAAATAAATGTCAAGTCTTTCACCTGGGCTCAAAAAGTCAACTTGACAAGGAGAAGATGGAGAGGAAGATGCAGTCACTAATGTAGCCATTTGAAAAAGATGGTGGAGCTGCCAAAGGCTGTAAGTCTAATAGGAGAGTGACTCCAAGCAGTCAGAGCATGGGGTGTGATGGGAGCCTCTAGGAAGAGAGGCAGGGCTTCCAAGAATAAGGAGGGCATGGCCCTGCCATTGTCTGCTTTTGTCAGCTACCTCCCTCCTCCCAAGAGCAGTTACTGTGTTCGGTTCCAGGCACCACATTTGAGGAAGGATACAGATAAACAAGACCGTGGCTGGGGAGGGTAATCAGGAGGTCTAATGATGGAGTACTTTGCTTATTTCTGCAGCAGAACAATCAGACACCATAAAATGTAGTGACATACAGTTTAAAAGTCCCAGAATCAAGTCCTAGATATGCTCCCTAGTACTCCAGTGACTTCAGTTAAATCTCTTGCCCTCTAATCCTCAGTTTCTTCATCTGAAAAATGGGAATAATCATGCCTGCCTTGCTCTTGCACTGGACTTTCCTAAAGATCAAATTAGGTTCTGGATATTAATAAGCAATATAGAGATATGACTTTTCCTTCTTACTGTTGTGTCTCCTGTCACCCCAATCCTTAGGATTTCCTGCCTTCCTGCCTGACTTCTGGCCAGTTCTCTCTAGCTTCATGTCCTTGACACACCCCCAGAGGGCTTGGATCTTGCCCACTAGACTCAGCAGCAATGGCCAAGCAAATACCCAGAGGGCCTAGAATCCCTTCCCCCCGAAGACTACCTTGGTGCTCCCATCCTGCCTTTGATTTCAATAATATCCCTCAAAACCACCCTTCAGTGGGAAGTGTTTTCCTTCACTAGGGCCCTGGACCCTTTGGTACTGCCAAGGGGACCTGATCTAGCGAAGAGCATTTCCTAGGGACCAGGATAGAAAGAATCTTATCAAATAATTTCAGACTTAACTATATGCCTGTGTGACTTTAGGAAAGGCACTCCCCTGCTTCTGGCCTCAGTTTCCTCTAATATAAAGTGAGAAAGTGGGACCAGGTGGTCTTAAAGCTTCCTTTTTCTGAACTGCCCTGTTTATCCATCCTCCCTGGAACCCATGCTTGAAATCTAGGAACAATCTTGGACCACAGCTTTTCCATCAACCCCAGCCCAAATCAAGCTAGGGTCATGAGAATGATGGAGGCTTTTGATTCCTGGGAGATGAAGAGTATTTGTAGGTCCTACGGTGGAAGACACATAAGAACTGTCTGAGTGTATGAAGGACTAAAATGAGAAGTATTTGGCTTCTCTGCTACGACACAGAGGGAGGGATAAAAGTAGTGATAGGGAGTGAGGTTATAGACAGATAGGTTGGGTTTGAGTTCCTGGGGAGAAGGAAATGAAACCACGTTGTCCAGAAACCAAGAATTACGATGATAATAGTAGCAAATATTTCTCTACAGTCTTCAGGCTTACTAAGCTCTTCTCCACTCCTGTGCTAACCCATTTAATCTTACAGCAGCTTAATAAGCCAGATGATGTCAAGCTTACTATGTTCGAAGGGAAAGAGCGACTGATTTTCCCAGATTCAGGTTGTCACCAATATCGAAGAGGTGATATTGAAATCTACCTCTTGACCCTCCCACTCTTACACTTGCTGCCTTTTGTATTCCCCCATTGAATATATCACTCATTTAAAAGCCAACCACTCTGTCAACATGGATCAGACATCTAGTATATGTTTAGCAATAAGAAATATAGAAAGAGTTGATCTCAGCTTTCAAGGAGTTGACATTCTAATGGGACCATGTGGAAAGAGAGGGGAGAATGAGACAGCCTTGGAACTGGGAGAGATATGGGTTCAAATTCCACTGCTGACACTAGCAGCAGGAAGGGGAGAGAAGCTCCCTTACCTTCTCTGAGCCTCCTCTTTGGCATAGGTGAACCATGTACCAACCAATAATCAATAAATATTTATTAGCATCCTACTATGTGCCCTGGCTAAGTGCTGGAGATACAAAGAAAGGCCAAAGACAGTCCCTGTCCTCAAGAAACTCACCATCTAATAGAAGAGACAATATGCAAACAAATATACACAAAGCAAGCTAAATAGATGATAACTGGGAAATAATTAACAGTGGGAAGGCATTGGAATTAAGAGGGATTGGAGAAGGCTTCCTGTAGAAAGTGAAATTTCAGTTGGAACATAAAGGAGGCTAGAAAGGTCCATACTCAGAGCAAAGGAGGGAGAGTGTTGACATGGAAGAGGCCAGAAAAAAATGCCCAGAGCCCAGAGATAGAGGGCGTAGTTTATGGAACAACCAGGAGGTCACTGTCACTCCCATCTTGGGAAGTAGGGAGGAATAGGGCATGTTATGGAGGGCTAAATGAAGGGTAGATTGGAGCGGAGAGACTCTTGAAGCAGGTAGACACACATACCCCAGTCACTGTGGTAATAGTTCAGGTGCAAGGTGATGAGGGCCTACCTTGGAGTATAGGCAGTGTCAGAGGAAAGAAGGGGGATATTGGAGGTGCTGGAGAGGTGAAATCAACAAGAAATGATGCAAAGGTGAAATGGACAAGAGATGATGCAAAGGTGAAATGGACAAGAGATGATGCAAAGTCAAATTGACAAGAGACACTGCAAAAGTGATTGTCCTAAAGTTCAGACCACCTTACTCTTCTATTCAGCCCACTATGGTAACTCCCTATTACAGGATCAAAAATAAGACCCTTCTAGTTTAAAAGCCTTCACAACCTGGCTTCTTCCTACATTTCCAATCCTCACTCCAGAACTCCCAAGAACTCTCAAGAACTCAGGTCTTCCTGCTGCTCTTTGAACAAGACACCTCATTTTCCCCTTCAGGTTTTTTTCCTGGCTCTCCCCTGCCTGAAACTGCCTCCCTCTGAGTCTCCCTTGTCTCAGCTCAGACCTAGCCTTTTCCAGCCCACCTTAATCGTAGTTCCTTCCCTCTGAGATGTCCCCAGTTTATCCCACCTGGTCTCATGTGTACACGGCTGTTTGCCTTTTGTCTCCTCCATCAGCCTGTGAGCTCCTTGAAGACAGGGGCTGACTCTCCCTTTCTTTGTATCTTTGGTGACTGGCAAAGTTCCTGGCACACACTAGGTGCCTAATAAATGCTGGTTGTTTTTATTTACCTTGTGAATGTGAATGGTTCTTTATATGCCAATTATTGTCCCTATTCTTGGGTCTATACTTGAGGCCTCCCCCACTTGCCAGGTGCAGAGCCCACAATGAAGCATCTTTGTGGTTTTCCCTGGTCCTTCTGAGCACTTTCACCCTCTGTGATCCAGAACAGGGCTGGGGTAGGAGCCAGGAGAGAAGGGCATCGAGGCACACCCAAAATACAAGTTTTCATACAGACAAACAACCTTGGAGTCAGATGCCCAGGACACAAGTCCTACTGGTAACTCGAACCTCCATGTGACCCTGGGCATGGCACTCCCCTCTGAACTAGTGTCTTCCACTATAAAATGGGGGTGATAATCCTGGCATTGCCTCCCCTCTGCCAAGGCTGTTGTGAGGAAGGTGCTCTCTGAAGCCTGGGCAGTCCCAAAGTTCCAGGAAAGCTGTCATCAGGGTTAGGAACAAGGCCAACTATTGCCTAAGCAGTTCAAGTGGGGTGCCTCCTGAGAAGGGAGGAGGCAAACTGGGAAGGAATCCAGGAAGACTTTCTGGAGGAGGTGTCCATCAAGCAAGGCTCTGAAGAGAGGGCAGGATTCCAAGACTGCCTGAGCATGTCCTCTTCTGAAGTAGGGGGAGACCCTGGCTCTGCACCACAGCATCCCTCCCCCTTCTCTTCTCTGGCTGCCCCCCAAGAGGCCAGGTCACCATTAGTGCCCACTGGGGTTGAGCCTGGTATAAAAGGGTCACTAATGGGAAGACAGGCTGCTCTGTGGCAGGGCTTTAAAAGCTCATAGATTATTAATTACCACTAAGTAGCTCAGCTTCCTTCCCAGAGAGACTTGTGGGGTGGGGTAGGACCTCGGAGCAGGCCCCATTGGAGGTCTCCTCCAGTCAGAAATCCAGGCTTGAAGACCTGAGAAGTGTGTGTGTGTGTGTGTGTGTGTGTGTGTGTGTATGTGTGTGTGTGCCCATATGCCCTCAAGGGCCTGGAGGGGGGCTCTGTCATGGGGACATGCCTGCCTGGGTGTGTTCCTGAGCTCTTCCTGCAGATGAGCAATGAATAATTAAGAGCAGCAAAGCTGCAGAACCATTAGTCTCCACTGGGATGTGTAGCAGCCACTAGAAGTGGGGGGGACTTGAGGAGAATGGGGAAGGTGGTCACCCCACCCACCCAGAAAAGAAACATTGCCCCAAGACCCATCCAAGACACCTCCTGATTAAGAATCACATACGTCACACATATACACACACAATAACACACATGTACACATGCACAATACATTAATACACACATGCACATATTCACACACATTCATACACATGCATATACATACACACTCCCTCACACATACTCATATGCATTCATACACACATACCCACACTCACACACACACACCACGTTCACCAGGACCGCCAGAGGTGCACAGTTTGTGAATCAGCTGCTAAGGAGCCAGATAACCCCTCCTCTTCCAGCGCACCCACAGATTAGCTTGAGAATCTATAGCAAATTCAGAACTCAAGGGGAGGGAGCTTTAGGACCCTCAAGTCCAAGTCTCTCCCTTAGAAATGGAGTCAGGAAGGAAGGTTTGGGTTCAAATCCCATTGTGATAGATAGCCGTACACTAGAAGTATTTCTTTGGGCATCTTTATGATGGGATTCACTGCCCCTGCAGCACATCCTTCCCTGGGTTTGGGGGAGGGTTCTGTGAGATGATGCCTGTAAAGTGCTTGCTTTGCAAACTGTAAAGGGCCATCCCAAGGTCAGCAGCGGTAATTAGGCTGCAAGTCTCTGCTCTGAGTACAGGCCTGGGAGTCCACAAGGAGCCCTCATCTTCTTAATTAGTGTCACATCGCAGGCTGAGCCGTTCAATTTGAAAGGGTATTTGGAGAATTTATCAATTAGGAAAAAAAATGCCAAAGACACTCCCCATCCTTCTGGCAATGTTTTCTGTCTGCCTCGATTCACGTGAGTGGGACATCTGGAATGTCACAGGAACAGGACAGATCTCAAGATTCACCGCTGATCCCCTGGGCAAACGATAACCCTGAAGTCACCTCCATCCACCCTATCCCACCCAGCACCTGGGTCCCCAGGCCTGATGTCATTGGGCGCCACCAGCCTGGTCTATTCAGTCAGACTGGAGGTGAAGGGTAGAAAGAAATGGGACAATCTGTCTGATGGAACACAGCATGTCGGAGCTGGGGAGGGACCTTAGAACAGAGAACGGAACATCAGAGCTGAGGGGAACCTCAGAATATAAAACAAAGAATGTCTGTGATGATTCCAGAGTATCAGAACTGGGAAGGGAGCTTAGAAGGTCACAGCTCAGGGAAGACACTGGAACAAAGTCCTCAAAATGTCAGGACTGAAAGTCATTTTAAAACATCCCCACTGTCACTATCCATTCATTCCTCAGCCCCTGAGAATCTGCCTTCCCATCTCACTATCCTAGAGACACTGCTTTCTGCAGGGTACATCACACACACACACACACACACACACACACACACACACACACACGCACAGTCTCTCTGCACATGACTCCCAAGCCCATGCATCCAGCAATGATCTAGCCCCAAACCTCAATTCCATGTCTCCAAATGCTTTTCAGACCCTCAAACTCAACCTGTCCTAAATTAGCCTCATCTGCTACCCTTTCCTCCCCACCAACTTCCTTTTCTGCTGAAAACATCCAGCAGGTTAGGTTCAAGACCTCAGAAGCATGGCAGCTGCTCTTTCCCTCACCCCACCAGATCCCATCAGTTGCCTGGTTCAGTTGAGTCTACCTCCAATCGAATGATCATCTGTTAAGTGTGTACTACTACGAGGGAGGGTCTTGTGTTAGGCACTGTCTTGCCCCCTCTCCTTCTCTTGCCACCCTCATCACATCTCATTAGGAGGATTGAAATACCCTCCTAAAGGGTCACCCCATTTCCAGTTGCCTGCCTTCTCCAGATGGCTTACAATGCTTGCCAAGAAGATCTGAACACACAGGTCTGAACAGAGCACTCCTCAGCTCCACAATTTTTAGTTACTCCCTATTACCTCCCAGCTGGGCATCAAAGACCTTTCACCATCTAGCTCCAAAGCTTTCATTCAGGGTTTTCTCTCTCACTCACTCCATGCACAATCCAGCCAGGATGTCTCCTGCTCCCTGCAGCCTCCATGCACTCCCACAGACCATCTTTTTTATCTGCTGTCCATCTCTACCTGCTGAAAGCAGGGCCTTCCTTCAGGGCCCCATTCTCACGCCATCTCTCCCCAAAGCCTTCCTGGATTTCTCAGATAGAAGTGAGCTCCTCCTCTTCACATTTTCCTGAATCAGTGGGCCTGTCTCTCTTGGCTTGTACCACATGTGTATCCTCAGCCCTTAGCACAGGGCCTGGCGTGTAGTTAGCTGCTAACAAATGCTTGTTGACTGAGCTGACTGGCTGATCTCAGTTTTTTTTAATCAGGCCTGTGATTTCTTGAATGGAGGGAATCTCAGTGAGGAAATTCCCTGCACTAATGCAACCCAACCCATGATCTGTAATTTATGCTCTCTCAGCCAAGAGATTGAGGCTTGTCCAGGGTCACAGAGCCAGGAAATGCCAGAGGGGACACTTGTACCTGTCTTCCTGACTTCCAGACCAGCTCACCAGTTACCAAACCACTCTACATCTCATGTTTATCAGATTATTTCATGATTGTTTATATCTCTTTTAGCTCTTGGGGGTTGGAAATGTATTACCTTTCATCTTTAGAGGCAGCTGGTGGTGCAGTGGACACAGTGCTGGACCTTGAGTCAGAAGGAACTGAGTTCAAATCCAGCCCCAGACGCTTGCTAGCTATGTGGCCCTGGGCAAGTCACTTAACCTCTGTTGGTCTCCATTTCCTCAATTATAAAATGAGCTAGTACTAGAACCTACCTCCCAGAGAGGATCAGATGGCTGAACATCAGTCACACATTAGCACAATGCCTGGCACATTGTAGGTGCCTAGTAAATGCTTGTTCCCTTCCTTTTCCATTTTGGAACCCTGGGCATGTCCTTCAACCTCTCCATGTCCCAAGCAACTCTCCAGAATCATAAGCTACAGCAAAGGTGCCTGCCTGCTTTGGTCAGCCTCCTCCCTGGGGAATTCCCAATACTAATGAAATCCATGTTTTTTTATTCATTCAAGAATGATACTGCAACCTTGAAGTGACATTGTGTCCAGGACAAGAGAAAGGTGGCCATTTACTCCTCCGACACCCCAGCTGCTCAGACCATTGGGGCACTGTGGTCCCTTGTGGTCACTTCACTTTAGGTCATGAAGGCAGCCAGTGACAGCTCTCTGGCACATCTCTTGACACTCAGATCTTTCATTTCTCCCCAAGTTTTATGAATGTATTTCAATACTCTAAAGTTAATATCCAGTTCAGTGCCTTGCATCTAAGAGGTACTTAACATATGGGAGAAAACACTAGGTTTGGAGGCAAGACTCCCTGCTCCAAATCCTGCCTCTAATACTTGCTAGCTCTATGACCATGGGAATGACTCATCCTATCTCCTTGAGTCTCAATTTTCACGTCTATCAGTTAGGAAAAGGTATGGTGGCACTACCTGCCTGCCACGATACACTAGCCAAACCTCCTTGGCAGTCTTTGCCCTGCCATCTCCCATCTCTGTTTGTTGACATGGTCCACCATCACCCCCATACCCATCTTTGCCTGAAATGCTCCCCTCCATCTCTGCCTGTTGGAATCATCTTCCTTCAAGTCCCAGCCCAGGCACCTCATCCTCCATGAAAATGTTCTGGCTTCCTGCACTGGAAAGGTTCACTCCCTTCTCAGATTTTCCTGGAGTTCTGTGTCTCCCTTTGGCCTTCTCAGAGGACACCAGAGGAGCAAATGGGATCCATCACACTTGGCACAGGGTTGGCATTTAATAAACTCTTGATTCCTTCTTTCTTTCTTTCCTTTTTTCATTCCTTCCTTCCTAGAGGTGGAACTAGAAGGAACCTCAGAATCCATCTGATCCCACCTCCTGAGGTTATAGATGAAGAAACAACAGCAGAGAGAGGTAAAGTACCTTGCCCAACATCATGCTGGTGGAATTTGAACTTGCATCTTTGGAGTCAAATCAGTGTTCTTTCCATTGTACCACAATGCCTTGTGTTCTGGTTTAGGCTATACTAATTTATGTGCCTATCTACATATGCATTGCATCCATCATTAGACAATGAGCTTCATGAAGCATGACACCATTTTTCATAGTCATATGACTAGCACTAAGGACAGTGACATACATAGCCTGACCACCATCCTCGCTGCAGAGATCACTAGTGTTTGTATAGAATTTAGTCTTGCATAACACTTATCATACATGATATTCCTCGATTCTCATAGCACCTCTTGGAGGTAGACACCACTTTATAGATTAAGAAACTGACACTCAGAAGAGTTACTTGCATAGTCATGTGCTCTGATAGTAAACATTCAAGGTGAGATTTGAACCCAAGGGCCCCCTCACTCTAGATCTAGTATTCTGTTTGGTGAATTGAATTGAATTTTCAAAACCTTAGCAGGCTAAGTATTTATTCTTATTTGCTGGACTTGACCATCCTTGTAGACTAAGTAGGGCAAAGTTGAGTTGAATTATAACTTCCCTCCTTCAAAGAGAGCAGACTGTAGTGTCATGCTGTTTTACACATATGACCTCTCCCAGGGTTCTGCACAGAGTGGTCACTCAGCATCCTTGATTCCTTACAGCCTGTATGTTCCAATAACTCCCAGAAATCATCTCCTGAAAAGTGAGTGACTTCACTAGAAGTCTTTTTTCTGTGACTGGACGATCACTTGGGGATGCATCAGAGAGGATTCTTGTTCAGGACTGACTCTACTCAATGTGCTCTGAAGCCCTCCTATGTCATGTGACATGTGTTGTTGGAAGGAGAGTTGGGGGGAAGAGGTATGTGATAGACAAGGAAACTGAGTTTCAAGGAGGTAAGCTAACTTGCTTGTGGCCATGGAGATAGTAAATGAGCTGAAAGGGAAGAGCTATCTTGTAAACAGACAAAGGGAAAAGGTCCTGGCATCCAGTCTTTCAATATGTCTAAAGCCATCAGGAAATGTCTCCGCTGGATACAATGTGAATTGCCATTCTTATCTGCCTACTTGTATTTGTGGAACTTTTCCCAAATTGGCTGGTAAATTGAAGACTTGCTCTCAGGTGAGAAAATTTCCCATGAGCCCTTGCAGGAATTCAATAATTTCATGCCAATAACTTGTCACTTTATGTTAATGTTTGCCAGTAAAATCAACCTTGATCTAGTCAGACACTGCTTTTTTGGCTAAATCAACATTATTTGGAATCTTTTTTGCCCTTATTCTATCTCTATTGCTCCCTTTTTATGGTGAGTGTAATGAGTGAAGTCAGCAGAAGGCATGCCTCACTTAAATCCAGGGGTGCTGGGTTCATGTTCCAAGTTTGATATTTGCTACTTTATTTGACATCAATAAAGTCAATTCATATTCTCTTGGCCTCAGTTTCTCCATCTATGAATTAGGTATATTGACCTCAAACCAAAAAACAACCTTGAAGACCCAGAAATGCATAGTTGTCCCAAGGACATTTAGGAATCAAACAGGAAAGAGGCCAAAGAATACACAAAAATGGAAAAAATTCTTATAAAACTCTTTTCATCATCAGGGACAGTGGAGCTATAACATTTTGATTCTCAACAACATAGCCCCAATTTTTCTGCATGAAGTAAAAAGAGGGTTGAAGGAAACAGAAGTAGAGTGAACAGCTAGACTAAGCCAAGTATAGATGAAGGAGGTTAAGACTGAAGGCACCACAGTTTTGAAGTCATCGAATGCTTGATTCAAACTACCTGAGAAAAAGGGGAGTGCTGAAGGCTTAGGGAAAACCCCCAACTGTATGGTCACCAAAAAAAAAAACAACAGCCAAGAGAATCTCAGCGACTACCAATCTATACATCTACTTCTCCTTCACTAAAAGATCCTTATGACAATATTCAGCACTCATATCCAGGTCATCATTGATGGAGAGAACTGCAGGTTTTACAAATGGTAATTTAGGACACAGCACACATTTTCATAGTTAGGTACAATGATTAAAAAGTGGAGAGGAAACAAAATTCCTCTGGGACTGTTGTTTGTTAGTATAGATATAGAAAGCTACACAGATATATGTGGAAAGAAAGAGAATGAGAGAAAGAATAAGAGAAAGAAGGAGAGAGAGGAGATAAGGAGAGGGAGATGGAGGGAAAGAGACTGACAGAGATGATAACAGACCCTAGTGATTATCAAAGACACCACCGGCACCCACCCCAAAATAGGCGGTTCTTGTCCTCAAGGACCTATATTCTGCTGGAGAATAACACATCATAGCATCCTAAATAGGAGGAAATTTAGAAGGTCATAGGAGGAGAAATCTGGAGGTGATGGACAGCAGTAGTCATCTAGATCAAGCATTTTGCTGATGAAGAAGTTGAGGCCAGGAGAGGGGAAGGAAATGCTCTAGAGGAGATATGCATTACAGTGAGGATTTGAACCTCTGTCTCCTGATTCCAAAGCCAACATGGTTTCCCTTAAACCACACCATCTCTCCAGGGCACACAGAGAAGTAAAGACCAGGTAATATGAAAAAAAATATCCTGACAAGTGGGAAATGGCTTCCAGCAGGAGCTCCTATTTGGGCTGAGCCACAAAGGTCAATCTTGAAGCTTATGATTTCAAGACGCCAGCGTAAGGAGAAAAATAGTTCCAGTTAAGGAGGTGAGAGATGATGATGAGTTGATCGGTTCAGGGAACAGGAAGCAGACCAGAAAGTTGGCTAGAAAGATGATGGCCCAAAGGGGTGACTTTTTGAATGGGAGCCAAGTCAAGGCAATCTTTATTCATAAACTGCTTATCCAATTCTCCTGCCAGGCCCTGGGACTGTCTACTTTCCGTAAGAAGGAAGCTAAGGCAGCCTTCAAGGCCAGCAGCACCAGTACTGGTACCTTCATTATCCCTACTTTACAGCTGTAGAGTCCACAGCTCAGGGTCCCACATCTGGTACCCCTCAGAGCTGGGATCTGAGTGAGGTCTCCCGACCCCAAACCTTCAACTGCACATTGCCTCTGATATAGATGGTCAGAGTTAGGCGACATCTTAGAGCTCAATTAGCCCAAGTCTTGTTTTACACAGATGACAACAAAGGTCCAAAGAGTTGAAGTGATTTGTTCTAAGATCTCACAGCCAAGCAACAGCTAAACCACAGTTCTAGTCGTCAGTCCTGCTTTGTTCCTCCACATCACCTGGTCACCTTGGGCAGGATAATCTACCATTAAGCACTCACAAGGCAGAAGGCACTTGGCAAGGAGCTGGGGATTCGCTAACAAAATGAAGACACTTCCTGCCCTCAATGAGCTTATACTCTCCTGCAGAGCATGATCTGTCTGTGCATCTGTGTGTGCAGAGAAAGAAAGATGAACACAGGAAAGTCTATATGTATCTTAATCGAGGGGCAGGGGAGGGCAGTAAAATCTAGTGGGAATCAAGATAGGACAGGGAACCAAAGGTGGGTCTTGAAGGAGGCTCAAGATCCTCCTAGAAGGAATGGAAAAGACTGAAAAATTCCAGCACTGGGAAGAGCCTGTCCAAATAGTCAGAAATGGGAGGTGCATCTTCATCTGGACTTCATAGGATCCTAGATCTAGGGTGGAAAGGACCTTAGAGGTCCTTTCATGGCTGAGGAAATTGAGGCCCAGAATGTGTGTGTGCCTTGCCAAAGATCACACAGGGAGTCCATGGCAGAGTCAAGATTTGAACTCAGGCTTTCTGACTTCCCAATCGGAAATGTCTCCCACCACCACTCCCGGTGATTTGTCCTTCCTAGGCTAGAGCTGGCTCAGCTCTCACAGTCTCCACCTCCCTTTGGACTTCACTTCCCCTTTCGCTAACTAGAAACATTGCCCCCCCCAGAGACTCAGGTTCAGACTCCATTGGAGCCTCTCCCAAAACACCACCACCTCCACCGCCACTGCCACCACCACAGACTGATTTCCCGTCCGTCTGTAAGGTGCCACAGGAATAACATTTGCTAATTTCTATTTGCATTTGAAATTGAAACTCAAATTGGCACAAGAACTATTACAGGCCTGGCTAATTAATGTTCTAAAAATGAATTATGCAAATCACCCTCCTCAAGGCCTCCTGAGCACATTCCTTTCAAGTGAGCCTTCTGATTTTTAATGAGACTGTGGGTGAAGACCCTCTGTTTATCTGCAGCATCAGAAGGTGGAAGGGATTTTTGAAGGACATTCAGGGCCTTGCACCCTCGTTAAGGTGGGAGACGGCAAAGAGCCCAGGTGTGGGAACAGACGTCCAGAGTCAGCAGAGAAGTTGTGGGCAGGCAGAGCCAGGCTTGAGAGCAGGGCAAACTCCCCACTATACCCTCAAAGTGCATGGGGAGGGCTTCCCTCCCTGGAGTACTCTTGTCAAGTTGGCACAGTGGGTTGGTGTAGGAGTGGAGGTGTGGCTTCTCACCCTGAGATGCTTCCAGCTCCACAAAAAAGCCCAGTGACCTTGGGTAAGTCACATCTCCTCTAGCTGCCTCGGGCTGTTTATCTTTAAAAAGAAGCTGTTAAATGAAGTAGGAGATAATGTACCTTCCAGGGTTAAGATGCCTGTGAGTCTATGATTCCCCTCTGGGAGTCTAAGGTCCCTCCTTGGACCCTTCAGCTTTCACAGAGCAGCCTTATCTCATGGGATCTAGGCCTCCAGGCCATTCTTTCAGCCCTCCTCCCTTCCCAGCTCCTCTTTATGTATTTGAAAAACCCTTCAGAAGGTGATCTCATTGAGAATACAGACACCCAGCACTTAACCCCATGCTGGCCCAAGGCAAGTATGTTCTCCTGTCGTCTCTCCTCTCTCCTCCTCCTCCTTTCTCTTCTCTCTCTTTCTCTTTCTCTCTCCCTCCCTCTCTCTCTCACACACACACACACACACACACACACACACACAGGTACACATACACAGACATACACATGCACAGACATACACACGCACACATATACACACACAAACATACACACAGACACATTCACACACAGACACATACACACTCACATACACAGACACACACTCACACACACATACATAGACACATACACACACGTTCCTCAGGCCCCATCAGCCCTCTCTCTCTCTCTCTCTCTCTCACACACACACACACACACACACACACACACACA
>CM053769.1:95051150-95168093 GCA_028658325.1 Potorous gilbertii | reverse complement strand
GATATTTCACATTATCTTCCATTTTTTCATTTTTTAGATTTTGGTTTGTGATTTCTTGGTTTCTCATAAAGTCATTAGCCTCCATCTGTTCCATTCTAATTTTGAAAGAACTGTTTTCTCCAGTGAGCTTTCGAACCTCCTTTTCCATTTGGCTAATTCTGCTTTTGAAAGCATTCTTCTCCTCATTGGCTTTTTGAACCTCTTTTGCCAATTGAGTTAGCCTATTTTTCAAGGTGTTATTTTCTTCAGCATTTTTTTGGGTCTCCTTCAGCAAGGTGTTGACCTGCTTTTCATGCTTTTCTTGCATCTCTCTCATTTCTCTTCCCAGTTTTTTCTCCACCTGTCTAACTTAATTTTCAAAATCCTTTTTGAGCTCCTCCATGGCCTGAGCCCATTGAATATTTATATGTTTGGGATACAGAAACCTTGACTTGTGTGTCTTTCCCTGATGGTAAGCATTGTTCTTCCTCATCTGAAAGGAAGGGAGGAAATATCTGGTCACCAAGAAAGTAACTTTCTATGGCCTTATTTTTTTTTCCCTTTTCTTGGCATTTTCCAGCTCAGTTACTTG
Organism: Potorous gilbertii; assembly: GCA_028658325.1. NCBI lineage: Eukaryota > Metazoa > Chordata > Mammalia > Diprotodontia > Potoroidae > Potorous > Potorous gilbertii. The sequence continues at coordinate 95,167,522 of CM053769.1, read as the reverse complement.
GCTTCTGAGATTCCTCTCCACCCCCGCCTTGCCTCCAGATTTGCCCAGCTAGTGCTTGGGGTCTGAAATTCAAATACTGCTCCCCAGCCTCAGGGCTTTCAGTGGGCGGGGCTGCTATTCAGTGTGAGATTAAGCTCAGGTGCTTGGGTGGGGGCAGGGCCGCCTCAAGGGCTCAGTTCCCTCAGAGGGTTTATGCAGAGACCTTCAACAATGGATCTGAGCTCCTGCCTGCTTTGGGAGCCCCTGTCCACTGCTGCCTCCTGAGGGGGCCTGAGTTGTGAAGACAGGCCACACCCCTCTCGGCCAGCCAAACAGGCTCTGTCACTGAGCTTTGGCATCTGTGGGTGGAGGGGCCTGCATGGCCACTGGAGATTCTGTCCCTGAAGCCTGCTCGGATCTACTCCTTTTGGTGCCACGTGGCTGAGGCAGGGCTGGGCTCTGCTCAGGGTCTGGTGTGTGATGGACCTTTGGTGTCAGTTTTTCAGGTCTCTCTGGAACAGAAATCTCCTCCACTCCATTGTTGTGTGGCTTCTGCTGTTCCAGAATTTGTTGGGAGTTCTTTACAGATATTTTATGGGCTGTGGGTTAGGAGCTAGCGTATGTGTGTCTTTCTACCTTGCCATCTTGACTCCTCCCAAATCCAAAATTCTTGAGAGAGACCTTGAGAGTGTCCTTGTATCACTTCTTCTGACCTCCATGTGATCACCTGCCCCATGCCAGTTCTTCTTAAAATAGTTTTTTTGGAGAGCATACATTCTGCATTCAAACTCAAACAATGTGGCCAGCCCATCAGAGCTGCACTCTCTGAAGCATAGTTTGAATGCTTGGCATTTCAGCTCAAGCAAGGACTTCAGGGTCTGGTAGCTTATCCTGCCAGGTGATCCTCAGAATCTTCTTAAGACAGTTCAAAAGTTCCCTGGCATGGTACTGGTTGACTGTCCATGTTTCACAGGCATACAACAATGAGGTCAGCACAACAGCTCTGTAGCTTCAGTATGGTAGTCAGTCTAATACCTCTTCTCTCCCAAACTTTCCTTCTGAGTCTCCTAAAAACTGAGCTAGCTCTGGCAATGTGTGCATCAACCTCATTGCCAATGTGTACATCCCTGGAAAGTACACTACCAAGGTAAGTGAACTTATCTACAGTCTTCAAAACTTCTCTATTTGTTGTAACCAGTGGCTGATGGAGCATGTATGTTTTCTTGGTGTTAATTATTAGGCCAAAATGAGCACAGGCAGCAGAGAATTGATCCATACTTTGTTGCATCTCAGCTTCAGAGGCTGCATTGAGTGCACAATCATCTGCAAACAGAAAATCATGCACCAGCACTCCCTCCTTGGTCTTGGCTTGTAGCCTTTTCAAATTGAGGAACTTACCATCAGTATGGTAGTTGACTTTGATGCCATGTTTATCCTCATTGAAAGCATTTGTCAACATGGCTGAAAACATCATGCTAAAAAGCATAGGAGCAAGCGCACAGTCCTGTTTTCCTCCATTGGTGACCAGGAAGGCATGAGACTCTTGTTCCTTATCTAGAGCCCGTGCAGACACGCCATCATGAAATTGAGGTACAATATTGATGAACTTCTCCGGGCAGCCAAGTTTTGGCAGAATTTCCCATAACCCTCATGACTAACAGGGTCAAAGGCCTTGGTTGGAGCATGATGATAAGATTAGAAGTGATGAAATTTGCCTGGGAGGGGCATCACTTTCCCTGGAATTGAAACCAGGCAGGGCAGGGCAGCCCCTGAGCAGGACCCTTTGTGTGCTTTTGCTGGTTGTTTCCTCCATTTGATTTGACCTCCAGGAGGACAGGGACTGTTTTTTGTCTCTTTTTGTATTTCCAGAGTTTAGCACCCTGCCTGGCACTTGGTAAGTGCTTAGTGGAAATGTACTGATTGGTGGGCTCTCTGGTTCTCTCTTGTATGTACATAGTTGTTGGCATGTTGTCTCTTCCATTAGAATAGGCTCTCTGGGGACAGGGACTGTCTTTTTGCCTTTCTTTGTATCCCTAGTGTCTGGCCATGTGGAAAACTCTTAAAAATGCTTGTTGACTGACTGACTGACTATGGAAGGGCTGTGGAAGGAGTCACAAGGACCTGGATTCAAATTCTACTTCTGACTGCTACTGACCTTGGGCAAGCAGCTTCACCCTGTGCAGGCAGGCCTCAGTTACTTCATCTGGAAAATGAGGATTCAGGACTGGATGACCTGTCTCTAAGGTCCTTCCAGCTCCAGAGGTTTAATTCTAGGAGAGCTCAGTGTTATAGAGAGAAAAACAACTCAGCTCCCCTTGTATAGCCCAAGATGGGGGTAGTATGGCTAGACAGCAGTTCACCTGAAAAAATGGTGGGAATTTAAGCTGATTGCAGGCTCAGTATGAGTCAGCAGTGTGGAAAACAAGACAAAGAAAGCTCATGCAAAATTTGGCGGCCCTGAGAGTGACACAGAACCTAGGATTAGGGTAATTCTGGTCCTGCTGTCTCAGCCCCTGATCAGACCCCATCTGGAGCACAGGGCACAGTTCTGGACACTAGGGTTTAAGCTGGAGAGTGACCAGAGGAAGCAACTAGCATGGGGGAAGGACTTGGGGGGAAGGGACAGCATTATCACCTTCAGATATCTGAAGGGTGGCCACCTGTTCAGCCAGGCTCCAGAGGGAAGAGGAGAAGGAAATGAATATTTATGAAGCTCCTACTGTGTGCTGGGCACTGTGCTAAGAGCTTTACAAATATTAGCGTATTTGATCAGGGAGAAGAGGTGAGAAATTTGCAGATCCACGTTTCCTAGTCATTTTGACCATCCCAAAGTGAATGGGTTGTCTCAAGATGGGGGTCCTCTCTCACTGAGGCTCTTGAAGCAAAGGTTACAAGATCGCTGATGGTTGGTGTGTCTAGACTGTATAGTCACTCAGATGTTGAACTTGGAGCCAAGTTCTATGTTGGACACTTAACATCCATGTGAGCATCCACCGTTGATTTCGTCCTCTGAGGTTCCTTCCTTATCTGACAAATGGAGCCCCAAAGCCAGCTCCAGGGTTATCAGTGAGGCTTGCACAGATAATGCAGCCGGCCAGAGACCTTTGACCCCGCGGTAGCCCCAACACTCATTATTATGATTCCTTGTTGGAGGACTTGGCCTTGATGCCTTTGAGGCACCTGCATTCTTGGGATTCTGGGATTTTGGACTCCTATGGTTGGATGCAGGTATTGAGACCCGTGGGGGCTCAGGGCTGGGAGTGATTGTAGCAGGGAAGTGGGGAGATGGGCTAAAAGAGAAAAATAACAATATTCATCAAAGCCCTCAGAGAGAGAGGCACTAATGAGCCCGTTTCCAGGCAGATTCCCATTCACTGGAGATGCTGAACCTAAGTGTTTTTTCCATGGTTTTATTTTTACTTCTACTTGTGAATTCTGCACAGTTTGAAACCTGGAGCCCCTCCACGGTGAAGGTAAAAATAGCTGCCGTGAGACAGACGCCAGCGCCTTTTCTACCAGCACGTGGGGGGAGCTGTGAGGTCTGAGAGAGAGATGTGGGGGGGGAAGTGGGGGGAAAAGCAAGGAGAGAGAGGGAGGAAGTAGAGAGGGAGAGAGAAGGAGGAGGGGAGGAGGAAGGAGGGAGAGATGGAGGGGAGTAAGGGGAGGAAAGGAGGGAGGAGGAAGGGAGGAGACAGAGGGAGAGGAGGAGAGGGAGGGAGAGAGGCAGGGAGAGAGAGGGAGGGAGGAAAGAGGGAGAGGGGAAGAGGGGGAGAAGGAGAGAGATAGAGAGGGAGAAGGAAGCAGGGAGAATACATGGGGCAACAGAAAGTACGCTAGCTTTGGAATCAAAGGGCCCGGTTCCAAATCCAGCCTCTTATGGTTATGACTTGTGTGACCTTGGGCAAGTCACAAGCCCATGGCCTCAGTTTTCTCATCTGTAAAATGAAGGCCTAAGCAGTCTCTGAGATCTCTTACAGCCCTAATTCTATAACTTTCTACACGTCACTAATCTCTAATCTCCCTGAGACTTGGTTTCCTCATCTATAAAATGAAAAGGTTGAACTAGAAGGCCTCTGAGGTCCCTGACAGCCCTAAATCTGTGGTCCTCTGATCCTCAGCAAAACACTTAACCTCTATGGCCTCAGTTTCCTCATGGTATAAATGAAGAGTATGACCTAGAGCAATGGTGTCAGTTCACATAGAAACAGATTCCTGGGGCCTCATGTTGACTTAGAAGATCACAAATGAGCATCATCTATGTTAAGTTGTATTTTAATTTGGTTCCATTTTAGTCTGGCTCATCCTAGATGATGTTTGAAGCTCCTAACAGTTCTAGATCTATGCTTAGATGTATGGAAGTAAATAAATACAAAGGAAGTTAAAGAAAGAGAGATGTGGGGGCAATCAGGAAAAGCTTGGGGCATGAGGTGGCAGTGGAGCTCACCCTACCCATGGAGATGAGGGGGGGGGCTTCTCCCAATTCTCCTTCTGTTGCCTGCTGCCATTTTGTTCACCATCATCATTTATAGTTCACTGACCGTGCACCTCCCTGGTGCTGAGACTTGACCTGTTTGTCTTGGTCCTGTAGCCAGGATGGTGATGGGGTTGGAGACTGTGGCAACCAGAAGGCAGTGGGGTTGGTGAAGGGCCTTTCGATCATGCCATAGGATGAGAGGGAATGTACCCTGGAGAGGAGATTGGTTGATTGACAAGCTAGCTGTATGCAAATGTTTGAAGGGTTATCATGTAGGGGAAGGCTTAGCATTTTTCTCCTTAACCCCATAAGACAAGATGAGGTGCAGTAGGAGGAGCTTTCAAGGGGACAGATTTCACATTGGTCATTCTTGAGTATTAAAATTTGTCCCAAAGTGGAATCCCAAATATTTGTTAAGTATCAGACGTTGTGCTAGATGCTGGCCAACAAAAGCAAAGAATGAAGCAATCTCTACTTGCAAAGATCTTTGGGATCTCTATGGTTCCTATTACCCTGAAAACTGGCCAGAGTTAAAAGGAGAACACTTTTTTGTCAGGAAGAGGAGTGGATTTTGTGTGGTGTAAGAGAAAGAATTTCATTTTGGAAATCCAAGAGGTAGTGAGTTCTCCATCACCGAAAGTCTTCAAGCAGAGACTAGATGACCATTTTTGGGTAATGCTTTGGTGGCTTCTCTTTCAAATATAGGCTAGACTAGATGACTTCTGAGGTCCCTTCCAGTGCTAAGATGGTGAGAATATGAGCTCCTAGTGATGAGGGATCATTTTTACACTCTCTGGTCCTCTCAATCACACCCATGGTAAGGTGGATAAATAGGTGTAGTGACTACTTCTGTGGTGGGCCCTCCAACCAAACAGACCTGTTTCTTGGTACCTGGAACCTCTGTCTCCTGAAGCTTTTACTTTCAAAAGGGAGCTCAGAACGAGGTAGTAGACACATATGGGAGAGAGAAATCAGGTCTCGACACTCCAAGTCTTTCTAAGGGCTTAGTTCCTTGAAGACTGTCATTAAGGACTCTGAGCCAAAGTCCATGGAAAAGCTGCTCATGAAGCTGATTCCTTTGAGAGGTAATGATTGAATGGCTTGGTTTAAGTTGTGGAGATCCTCACAGATGTTCTATTGGGCATGCGATTCAGTCCCTGGTGACATTTTGTGAAGTTCAACTAGTCCAATCACACCCCTCACCTTTCATCCTGCAGAAAGCATGGCTAGCCCTCTCCTCCAAGGTAGAATGCATGCCCCCCAGCTCTTGGGAGTTCCAGAGACCCCCCATTCTGCTCCAGGAGGGCAAGACCTGCTTAGAATTCATCCTGTGCTGGTGCTGGGAGTGATACTGCCTTTACCTGAAGGATGAAAGAGTGTCAGGGGGCTGAGCTCTCAGCTTCTGAAATAACCCAAGTCAATGGGACCATATACTGGGGAACAAAGTCCATCTTCTTACACAGAAAGACTCTTCTCTGGAGCCCCTATCAAGGACACAAGGGCTACTCTGGGTTTATGGGGCCAATTGTCGGCCACTCTTCCCCTCATCTCAGAGGAGGACAATAGAAGCAACAGAAAACCTTTCCTGTAAAGGCTGAAAGGAAGGACCCCCCATGAGGGCCCAGGGCTTCAATCTAGCCTCACATGGGATGCTTCCTGATCTTTTTTGCTTCTTTCTTTCTAAAGATGGAACTGGGAGGAGCAATGAGCCACCCCCAGCTTGTTGTCTGAGCCCTTGCAGGTTGTTTGGGTGCTTGAGAAGGCTCTAATCGATCTGAAAGTGGAGATCACAGACAGGCTGGGGGAGTAACTGGAAGGGCCCAGGGCCTGGTATTGGGGGAGGTGGGATGAGCTTCCTGGAGGTCATGACTTCACCCTCACAGACTTTTCAAGCAAAGGCTGGAGGGTCAAGTGTGGACATTTTGTAGAGGGAATTCTTGATCTCTCCTAGGCTGGGGTTTCTGGCCAATGTGACCCCTTTCTATTCTGAGATTGTGTGTGAGATATGAGCTTCAACCCCAGGCTGACAGTGACTCACCATGTGGCCTGCTTCTTCTCTGAGCCTCAGTTTTCTTTTCCTTGAAATGGAGAAGTTAACACTTGAATGAACTATCTACTTCATAGGGGTGTCGTGGGGTGCTTTGCAAGACCTAAAGAGTTGTGGATAGTCTGGATTTGGCCATTGACCCTCTGAAGGCCTCCTGCCCCTGAAGTTGACTCCCAATGCATCCTGGGTCTCATTGTTGAACGTGGCCTCCAAAGGTGACCTCCGAGGCCCCTTTCAGCCAGCATTCTTTGAATTCGGTGACCCTGGACAGGTCCCTTGGCATCCTTGAGTCTCAGTTTGTGTCTCTGTATCCTTCTGTGGGACTAGCAAAGAGGAGGAGGAATATAATCAGAAAGAAATAGAAGCTGCAAATAAAAACAGAATTTAAAAGTTAATTGTATATGACCCCTTTTCAGTAAGTGGAGAGAATTTGAAAAAAAAACCCCAACGTTGTCTTGGAAATAGTGGTGCCAAGACATGGCCTAGGAGCTCAGTGGGCTTTCCCCGCTGTGTAAGTCCCTCTCACACAAGCAGCGGGCCACAGGAAAGGAATCGTTCTTATTCAACTCATTTTGCTTTTCCTAAGCATCCCTGGATCCTGAGCCAAACAGAATTTCAGAGGCCAGTCTTAGCACTCACTTAGCTTTGGACTTGAACTCCAGGGCTCATTAGCCAGCCCCAGCCCCAGCAATCCTTGGGAAGAGGTGGGTGGCTGGGCCCGGAGTGGGGAACGTTGCTGCAGCCAAAGCCCACGTGGGCCCAACTTTAGAACAAGATTAATAACTTCCCACTGGCCTATTTCAGGCTTTCAGAGGGGGAGGTTTCTATTTATGGAGGTGCTGAAATCAGGCCATCTCCTCCAGAAATGCTGTCTCAGCTTCTGTGGTTCCCCAGCCACACACCCAGACCTTATACCACCCCGAGGAGCTCAGAGCATCCTGACCCGACCCGAAACGTGTCTTTGTAGAATCATAGGAGGGGGAGGGGGATCATTCACAAGCCCCTAAGATTCCTGGAGGCTTCAGGTGAGTGGGAATTTTTACAGAAGAAAATGTAGATCTCCCCTCCCAATCTTAAAGAACTGGGAAAACACGGTAGGAAAGAAGAAGCCTACCAGCTGTATTTAGGTAACACTTCATGCTCTGCACACATTTGTTACTTCGTGGAGTCCTTACAAGGACCTTGTGAGGGAGACAGGGCAGGGATAGTTATGAGGAACCAAGGCTCAGAGAGGTGGTCACTTCCCCAAAGTCCAGTAGCTTGTCAGCAGTAGAATTCAGGCCATGGACTTTGAATCCCTGCCCTCCAGGCTCGTCTCTGCCCTGCCTTGCCTTCCTTCACTTGGGGTAAAGACATGAGGCCGTCCTAGGCCATTGATCCCTGGGATTAGTTCTTACCCCACATATTTAGGATTTTTCAAAGACTGTAAAGCATCAAGATCACTTAAGAGAATAGAGCCTTGAACTGTGGCTGATGTTTGATCCTTGCTCCTGAGAAGCATCAGTCTGGGCTCTGCCTTGGAGGAAATGGGTGTGGGATCCACTTGGGAGTCTGCCCATTTGGGTGACCAAGAAGATCCTGAGACAAAGAATAGTGATGGCCAAACTTCACCCACAGCCCAGATTTCCTGAAGAGACCAATGCATTTGGAGTCAGAGCCCCAGGAGGTCCATTCCAGTGCTGATTCTGGGAGACTGTTAGTAGCATTCCTGGAATGGAAGACAATGCAGTGATCCTGATTTCTAAGATTCCTTTCAGTCCTTTCAGAGACTTTGGGAAAGGAAGGGAAGGGAAGGGAAAGGAAGGGAAGGCAAAGCAATGGAGAATTATTGAAGGGTTTTAAACCAAAATGTTGAAAAAAATCCACTATTTCTGGAAGATTGATATGATAGTGTGTGTGTGTGTGTGTATGTGTGTGTAAGTGTATGCAATAGCTTGATTGTAGATGAAGTCGATTCTATACTATGATTACAGCATTGAGATGTGCTGGGTACCTGGTTGTCAATGTGTACATGCCCGGAAAGTATACTGTCAAGGTAAGTGAGCTTATCCATAGCATTCAAAATTTCTCCATTTACTGTAATTGATGGTTCTGCATATGGATGGTGTTGTGCTGGTTTGTGAAAAACCTTTATTTTATTGGTATTAATTGTTAGGTCAAAATCAACACAAGAAGCAGAGAATCAATCCATGCTTTGTTGCATCTCAACTGCACTGAGGTTGCACTGAGTGCGTGATCATCTCTGAACAAATAAACCATGACCAACTCTCCCTTCACTTTAGTCTTGGCTTGTAGCCTTTTCAACTGTCAGTGTGGTAGCTCACCTTGATGCTGGTTTTGTCCTCTTTGAAGGCATTTGACAACATGGCTGAAAACATCATTCTAAAAAGCATGGGAGCAAGCACACAGCCTTATCTCACTCCATTGATGAATGGGAAAGCTCAAGAACATCTTCCATTATCCAGAACCCATGCAGACATGCTGTCATGAAACTGGCATACAATTCTGATAAATCTCTCAGGGTAACCAAACTTTGTCATAATTTCCCACAAGTTCTCATGACTGACAGTACAAAGGCTTTGGTTGGATTGATAAATGTTGTAATATAGAATTCCACTAGACTCCTGGCATTTCTCCTGCAGTTGTCTGGCAGCAAACACCATATTGACTGTCCCTTGGCCCTTTCTGAAGCCACACTGACTCTCATGTAGATGACCACCTTCCAGGTGAAGGATCAGCTTATTAAAGAGGATTCTGGTAAGAATCTTGCTGGCAATGACTAAGAGAGAGACACTCCCCCCTCTCCCTGCTGGTGATTGTCACAGGACAGCCTTTTTCCTTTTCCTTAATAGAGTTGGACAATGAAGACATCCTTAAACTCCTGGGGGATAACCTCCTCTTGTAATATGACCCAGAAGATCTCAGTCAGCTTTTGTATGAGGAGCAGACCCCTTGCTTTTTAAATCTCAGCTGTCATAGAATCAGCACTAGGTGCTTTGCCACATGAGAGGTGCCTAATAGCATTAAAAACTTCTTCATTGGTTGGAAATTCAGCTAGAGAGGAACTGACTTCAACCTGAGATATATGATTGGTGACCTCAACATTGATTGACACTAGGGAAACCCACCTCTCTAAGATTATGTCCTTATCACTAATCAATGTTGATCCATCAGAGTTGAGCAGCTGATATACAACATAGGTCTTTGGTCCACAAATAGCTGTCAAAGCATCATAAAAACACTTTAGATTGTTACTATCAGCATAAAACAGAATTTCATATGCCTTCTTACTGAGTCAAGAATCCTGTGTGTCTCTAAGTTTTGCTGGTACTTTACTTTTAATGAAATTAAATGCTGCCTTTTTAGATATGGATGAACTATCCTGTTGGAAAAATCCTGGGGAGTTCTTGTTTTTCACTTAGCAACTTCTGAATTTCCCCATCATTTTTATCAGATTGTTCTTGATGTTGGTCTGACCCAGATGAGCAAATGCAGTACGGTACACCAAATCTCTGAAAGCTGCTCACTCCTTTTCTGTTCCACTCTTGCCAACTGTGTGTTGGCTCAACTTTCCCTCCAAGTTAGCAACAAACTGTTCCCACTCAGAGAAGAGCTCTAATCTATTCACACGAACTCTTATTAGTTGTCTTTTCTTGAGGCTGCTTTTGTTGAATACAGATGTTTAGCTTGGAGAGAATAAGTCTATGATCAGTCCAGCACTCTGAACCACACATTGCTTTCATCACTCTTATATCCTGTCTGTCTGTTCTCCTTACAATGACATAGTCTATTAAATGTCAATGTTTGCTGAGAGGGTGAGTTCACCACATTTTATTGCATTTAGGTAAAGAAGACAGTGTTGGTGATAAAATCATGAGCCCACAAGTCCTCAGTAGTAAGTGACCATTGCTGCTGCTATTCCTGGCACCTTTCCTCCTCAGGACTCCCTGCCATGATTGGCATTCTGTACCTCTTCTTGCATCAACCCAGAATTATAAGCTTGTCTTCTTTTGGGCACATTGATGATGAGGGTCTCCATTTCTTCATAACATTTTTCTTCGACCTCATCAGGTTCATCATGGTGGGAGTATAGGCACTGATGATGGTTGTGTGGTGTTTTCATGTAAGTAGCAATCTCATTTTCATGAGCCTGTCATTCACTCCTTTTGGCAGACATACAGACTTGTTGACTAGATTAGTTTTGATTGCAAAATCTGTGCCAGTTCCATGGCTCTTCCCTTCACTGTGGCCACTCCAGAAAAATATGTATTCAACTCTACCGTGGGTAAGCTGGTCTTCATTTGCCAGCCTTGTTTCACTCAAGGATGCTATTTGGATGTGACACCTGCTGAATTCTCTCACAAAAGAGCTGTTCATCTTTCAGGTCTACTGGATTTCATGTTATTTATAAGCATGTGTACATTCCATGTGCTGGTGGTGAAAGAAATCATCTGTGCAAAAGTTTCGGATCATCTTTTTTTTTTGACTGCAGAATTGGATCCCTGCCTGCTGTAGTAAGCAGGCCATGGTTTGGTGAAGCAGACAATTTTGAGGGTCCCTTTACTAGCCCCTTCCTCATGCCAGGAGGTGAGCAGTGCAGACTTCAAAAAGGCTTCTCAGATACCCAGGAGGCTGCTGAATACCACTGCTGCTTCAGTCCAGTGCAAAGATGACCCTGTGGCCTGGACCACCTTAATGTAGGGTTGTAACTATGGCTCCTAGTGTATCTGCACCTGCTGCTTTGTCACTTGTCTGTCACCACAGGACTTTGAGGTAGGCAAAAATAGTAAAATGGCGAAGGTGATGTCTTTAAATTTGGACATAAATTGGTTTCAGTGAGGCAGAGTTGCACAAAGTCGTCGGCCTCACTCTCTCCTCCAGAGTCATCACAGTCCAGTGGCAGGACAGAGTCAAGATGGCTTGGCATGCAGAGGATAGCCTTCACATCTTCGATGTCTAGCCAAGCTCTAAGCACTCCACAATACCTGCTTCAGCTGCTTTCATGGCTCATCCTCCAATTCTGCTGGGGAAGTTTTCATGGGCTTGGGCTAGACACACTTGTAATTCACTGAAGGGTTTAAGAGCCCTCAGTTACCCTCAATCTAGTTTAGCCTGTCTGCTGAAATGACTTACTGGGTGGTGGTTGCTGTGCATAATGAAGTTTCTTAGAGCCCCAGATAAGAGTTACTTGAATCAGATGGACACCAAAGGTGGATCAACAGCCCTGAAAAGGGATTGACATCCCTCACACCAGAGCTGCTCGTCTTCTCTATACCCTATACCCTGGAAGCTTATTGTATTGGGGGGTTGTAGGGGATAGAGATGAGGGAAAGCTTATTGATATTTTAATTCCTCATCTTTAAAGATGGAGATGTCATTTACAGAGAAGTCTTGATGGCAAAACAATGATGAAACTAGCTTGAGAGAAGGCAAGAAAATATGAGTGACAGTGACCTGTCCAGAGAGATTTGCTGGAAGAGAATTGGTGATAGAAGACTAGAGTTGAGGTCAGAAGCTAGGATTGAAGACAAATATGAACAAATTGTAAGATTACTGAAATATGAGTCATCAAAACTGGAAAAGTCTTAGAATGTAAGAAATAGAATGCAACAGCTGGGAGACTCTTTGAAATAGAATTTCAGAGCTAGGAAGGAACCTAGAACTAGGAGACACAATGCCAGAACTGAGAAGGAACTTAGAATGTAAAATATTAGAGTGTGGAGGGAGCTTAAAACACAGAGCTGTAGAATGTCAGACCTGTGAAGGCCTTCAGGACATGGAGCAAAGGATGTTAAAGTTGGGAGGGCCTTACACCATAGAATGTCAGAACTAGAAGACAATTTACAGCCTAGAGCACAAAATGTCAGACTTGGGAACCTATAGAACCTATAGTGGCAGAACTGGAAGTCCCCAGATCCCAGGAATCCTGAATGCCAATGTGGGACTTGTCCTAATGAAGAACAGAATGCCAGAGCTTGAAAGAATCTGAGGAGTTACTTACTCCAAACTGTGCCTGACCAAGAAGCTCCTTTTGAATGAAACATCCCTGACAGCTGATCATTCCCTCCCACCATTACTGGAGAGCTCAGAAGTTTGTGCTCTCCTGGCTGGTGAAATTTTCCTTGGTGTCTTTTAAACAAGCTTTCTCTACACATTGAAAGAGTTAAGACAGTTTTCAGCTTGTAGAAATGTGAATTTGAATGCTAATGAGAATGTGCCCAAAATACGTCCAGTACATCTGTCCGTGGTGCTGCTCACAATAAAAACTAAGTTGATATTGGAAGGTGTACCCATCACTACTACTCTTTATTATGTGTGTTGCTAAGCATGAATCAGTAGAAAGAGTATTGGGCTGGGGATCATGAGACCTGGATTCAAATCCAGACTCCACCACAAACTCTAGGGAAAGTCATTTTCCTTCTTGCAACTTTAGTTTCTTCTTCCATAAAATGGAAGGCTTGGATTAGGTGAGGTCTGAGATCCCCTCCATTGTAATGACATTTATTGGGTGTCCACAACGTGGGAGGCACTTGGCTGAGTGCTGAAGGAGAATGTCATGTTCACTGCTCTCAGGAAGTAAACTATGATTACCAATAATTATAAAACAAGATATTAGAACTACAAGTATGATAGTATCTAATCACCTAAATAAGGGGCTAATAAATCCATGTGTGTAGTCAAAGGAGAAGGGAAAGTTTTCTGGAGGAGAAGGACATTTGAATCAGGCTTTAGAGGATTGATAGAAATTCAATAGGAGAAAGTTCAGAGGGCTGGCTTTTGGCATAGGGATCAGCAAAGTCACCATGAGGGGAAAGCATAGGGCACGTTCCCAGGGCAGTTGGGATGAAATGTACAATAATAGCAAGAGCAACACATAAACAGTAAAAGCTCTTACAAAAATACTTTTTGGAAAAAATGGACATCACTTCACTGAGGAAAAGTCGGAGATGACAACCAGTACGTCCCATTGGCATGGTTGAATGCAGGTGAACATTGTTTGCCTTCAGGTGGAGGTTATGACATGCCAAAGTTCCAGGAGTAGAATTAAAAGGCTCTTGATTGGCAATATTCACATGAACTCAGCTGACAAGGTATCAACAAAAAGGCATGAAACAAATAGAACAGATATGAAAACTTGTTCATGGAAATGGAAGGTTTATGTTGGCCAACTCAAGACCGAGTCATCACCACCAAAAGCCACAGAAGTGTTAACCTCAGGTAGCCCAGACTTAATGATCAATGCCGATTATTGTAAAGAAACAGTAGAAATAGTGCAACACATCCCTGAAGGCTGTAAGTGTCAAAAACCTAGCAAGACATGATCTGGTGGCTAGGAATGGATAAGGCTGGCTATCTTCGATGGATGGAGAGATGACGATCCCTATGATACTAACTTCAAAATATATTGGGTAGCTCATCCAATAAACTGTACTTGCACTGGGCCATTATCACAGAGTGGACTGTTGCCTAGGATTATACAAACATAAAATTGATCGATAAAAACTAAAAAATCCATTTTAACAGATATATCTATCTCAAATATTTGTAATCTCCAGGTAATATGGAATGAAGTGCTTTCAAACCATAGAGATCTGGTGGAAAGGTCAAAATTTTATGGGAACAGGACTAGGTATACATCGTTGTGTTCCTGCCTGTAACTGGAGTGTCATTGAGGATGCTCTCTGTGACCACTGGCTCTCTGTGACCACCGAGCATGAGCTGACATCCCAATCCTTCTTTCAGCTACAAAAAGCAGGCATTTTGTCCTCTTGTGTAAAAGTATGCAGAATAGTGATCCTAAAACAATACCAGCAAGAGCACTTGCCCAGGAGAATTTCCATATGAACACTATTAAACAATATGACAAGAATAATTTTCATAAAACAATAACAGTAGTATACATTCCATGATTTTCTACATATTGTGTTATTTTAAGCTCCAACAACCTTGGAGGTTAAGTACTACAGGTCCTACTTTATTATAGGGAGGTCACGTGACATCAGGAAAAGATGACTGAGACTCAGAGGCAGGAAGACTTGAATTCAAATCCTACTTTGGACATTTGCCAGCTATGGAACCTTGGCAAAGGATTGAATTCCCCTCAGTCTTAGTTCCCTTATCTGTAAACTGAGGATGATCATCACTTAACCTCCCAAGACTGTTGTAAAGAACAAATCAAGTCTCTCTCACACACACACAGAGTGCCTCACAAATCATGACACACCATGTAAATATTGTCAGTCACTTTTCAGTTGCATTTGAACACAACTGTTCAGTTGTGACCCCGTGTGTGTGTGTGTGTGTGTGTGTGTGTGTGTGTGTGTGTTGGCAAAGAGACTGGAGTGGTTTGCCATTTCCTTCTCCAGTTCATTTTTGTTGTGGTTGTCATTTCAGTTGTGTCCTAGTCTTTGTGACTCCATTTGGGGTTTTCTTGGCAGAGATACTTCTCCAGCTCATTTTACAGATGAGAAAACTGAGGTCACTGGTTGAAGTGACTTGCCCAGGGTCACACAGCTAGTAAGTGTCTGAGGGGTGCTATGTACGCTGCACCATCTAGCTGCCCTAATATAAATATTAGCTATTATTTTTATTTACAATATTTATATTTTATATAAATATTTATATATGTATTATATAAACTATTATATAATAATATTATATTTATATATTATATAAATATACAAACTATATAAAATATTTTATATAAACATTTCTTATTATTTATAATATGTATCTATAATATTTATTATATATTGATATATTTATTATTTTTATTCATCCTTATTCTACAGATGAGGAAATTGCAGCTCACAGGGCTTACAGGTCTTGCCCAGCCATCCAGTAGCTGACATGGGATTCTACCCAAAGTCTTCTGGTCTCCGTGACCAGCACTCTGTCTAGGAGTTCAATATGAGATAATGCTGGAAAAAGAAAGTCATACCTGATTGTGCCAAACAAAGAAGTGGGAGCTTTGATCTATGAGCAATAGGGAGGCCCATGATGATTTTTGAATGGAGGAGAGAAATGAGCATTATTCTTTAGGAGGACGAGTTTGACTACAGGTCAAGGTTGGATGAAATACGCAAAGAATGAAGGCAGAAAAATCTATGAGGAAACTACAAAGGACCAAGAAACCTCAAAAGTTTATACTAGACTGAGCTGTCTGGATGGAATCAGAGGATATATAGACTCATTCTGGTTTTGTCACTTGAGGGAACTTGGTCAACTCCTTTTCTCTCTCTGAGCCTCAGTTTCCTCATTTGTAAAATGAGTGCTCTGTTCTAGATCACCTCTAAGATTCCTTCCTGTTTAACTCTATGAGCCAGTAGCTCACAAAATGCCAAGGAGGGCCCGTGCTGAAGTGAGGAGAGGACAAACACTTTCAGGGATTCACTTTCTCCATTCCAAGGTGACTGTGATTTGTGAAATTTTCCCTTGATGAGTCTTAGGACCATATCATGTCACCTGCATGTGATTCTCTGTTAAGAATAAATGTTTGCCTTTGAACCAAAACGATTCATCTTCTGGTTTTTCATGTCAGCTGAACAAAGAGGCCTGTGCACGAATCCAGAGTTGTCAAGCCCTTCAGGGAATAACAGCCCACTCCTTGACAAATGGGTCCCTTGCTGTTCCCCAGAATCTCTCCCTTTTCTGAATCCCTTGAGTCCATTTCTTGTGTCTCTGTGTTGGCAGATAATAGAATCTCTATACCATAAGATTTAGAGGAAGGAACCGAAGAAGCCATTTTATCCACTGTCTCTAACTCTCAGCATTTTGCAGGCTGAAGTTTAGAGCAATTAAGTGATTTGATTGAGGTCACATAGCTAATAAGTGTCTGTGGTTAGATTTGAATTCAGGTCTGTCTCCCTGACTCCCAGTTCAGTTCTAGGTAGCTACAACAATAACCTCCTGTAGGAGCTGAGATTGAAACTCTATATTGAAAGAATCCAGGAAGCAGAGAGGAGGAGGGAGAGCATTCTAGGCATGGGAGACAGATGGTGCAGAACTCCAGAGACTGATAGCAAAGAGGCCAGTGATGCTGTCTAATGGAGAGTATGGAGGGAGTGGATATAAGCAGACTAGATTTGGAATAAGCCAACCAAATACTTTACAATGGATTCTGGGGGTACAGGAAGTCACAGGATCTCACTGAGCAGAATGACATGGTCAGGTCTGTGCTTTAGAATAATTGAGTTGGTGTGGAGTGGAGGATGCCCAGCATTAGGGAAAGACTTGGGGAAAGGAGGACCCTCCCATCCCCCAGGAGGCAATTGCTATGGTCCAAGTGAGATTGAGTCTTTGCTTTTCTGTGGCCAAATCCCATGCTGGGGACCAAATCAAGGAAAACTTTCTTCAAGCTGGACCTTGAAGATGGGAACCTTAGAAAGGATTGCATCCATAACTGGACAATTTGGGTTCAAATCTCTTTTTGTTGTTGTTTACTATCTATGTGACCACAGGCAAATCACTTTGCTTCTCTAGTCTTTAACTTTTGATCTGGAAAATGGGTGAGGGGGGCAACGGAGTGATGACCTCCAGGCTTCCTTCTACATCTAAGTGAATCTTCTGGAAACTTATGATCTAGGGATGGTTAGCCCAGAGAAGAGAAGTCTTCGTAGTTCATAGTGCTGGCTTGGAAGGGCTGACCCAAGGTAGCAACCTTAGATCTGCAGAATTCCTGGGGCAGAATCAGGAGCCAGGGATGGCAATCCAGCTGTACTACAGCTTCAAAGTCTGCATGTCAGGAAATGGTTCCTCCTTGGGACTTGCTCCTGTGGGTGGAGAAGGCTCCCCCTCCTTTTGGTCTCTAAGCGCAGGCTGGACAGCTCCTTGTCAGATTTATTGTGGAGAGCTCTCTGATTCAGCAGTGCTTGAGACTCAATGGCTTCTCAATCCTTTTCTAATTGGATCTGAGATGAAGAGCATTTCCTGACCTCACCCTAAGTGTCCTGGACCCTCTAGGATCTTGCCATTAATTGCCAGGGTCTTGAACATTCCTCTCCCCATTTACCTTCATCCCCACGTGGCCTCCTGCAATCTGGGCTGATCTCAGCATGCTGAGCTAGGACTACAGCACTGCGGACTCAACAGGGCTTAAATATTTCATTGCTCACTGGCAAGGGCATCAATATTTAATCATTGCCTCGCCTCCCCTTAAATATTTCATCAGTGGAACGGCTAGCTGTTGAGTGCTAAGGCCACACGGACACTTTAGCTTTGGCGTTGGAGAGTGGAGGTAGGGCTGGGCTTGGTTCTAATGCCCTTGGAGTCAGGAAGCCTGGCCTTCCCTAGCTGGATAAGACTACAAGAGGAGCTCTATATTGCTCAACTCCTCAGTTTCCTCCTCAGAAAGTGGGCACAGTAATATTTGTGCTCTGTTCCTCACAGGGATCATATGACAGGCCAGTCAGTCCAAAGTGTTTATCATTATTTCAAATGATTTCAAATGGCTCTGGTTCCATTGGATCAGAATCATAGGAGCATGGATTAGCATTGGAGAGGATCTCTGTGGCCAAATAGTTCCATTTTACAGATGAGGAAATGGAAATGACCTTTCACCAGGGCAGCTAGACAGACCTTTGATTCCAGTTTCTAACAGTCTTTCAATGGCACCACTTTAATGTTGTTTGATTAACCGTTGTTTGAGCTTTCCAGTCACCCAGGTTAGTACCCTCTCACTCCTCCTTGGTTACAGTTTTTGTCTCCCTCTCTATATATTCAAAAGCTGGCCAAGTCTTATCAATTGGCATTGGCTCCACTCATCAATGCTCCCATTTCGTCTCACTTGGACTTTGCGCTATCTTCCTCATTGACTTCTGATCCCATTTACCTCCCTCTCCATCCATTGTCCACACAGCCTCCCAGTCCTTGTCCCTAAAGCACAGCCTGGTCAGAGCCCTCCACTCTTCCTTCCCAAAGCCTTGGTGGCTCTGGTACCTATGGGATAGAATGAAAACTCCTCTGGCTGATGTGGAAATCTTTTACCATGTGACTCCAGTCCATTTCACCCAATTCATTTGATATTATCCCCTCGCACCCTGAATTTCTGCCAAACTGACCTATTTGCTCTTCCTTAAATAAGTCACTCCATCTCCCATCTCCATGACTGCTCATCTCCACCATGTGGAATCTTGGGTTTCCTGCTAGACTGTGCTCAAGTACGACTTTCTTCAGTAAGCTTATCTTGATTCTGCTGTAAAAAAGATGCATCTCCCTCTTGAAATGACCTTGTATGTCCTATTGTATAAATGTCCATTTCCCTCCAATAGAGGAAAGTTCTTGGAGGCAGGGGCTGTTTCATTTTTGTTTTTTGGACCCCAGTGCCCAGCACAGTTCTTGGTACACAAGATGCTTTTAAGAGAGGCTTGTTCTTAACTCAATTAAGAAATGCAAATAGATTTGCAGTGAAAGCTGGACACAAAGGTAAGCTGTGGTTGTGACTGTCATTACTTTTGTCCATGGATGCATCGCAGATCCCACAAGAGCTCACAGCATCTTTCCTTGTCTATGGCCTTTTAAATGTCGTCCTTGGAGAACCTACCTGGCAGAAGGAGGGCCTCCTCAAGGACTTTGAGTGCTCTGTACATACTTGTGCAGTCCTTGGGCTGTCCATCTGCCACCTCTCACTCCTGTTCCATGACTGACCCACCTCCTCTTGCTTCTTGGTTTGATCTTCCTCACACAAAACCCTAAATGACCTCTGCCCCTTGGAACCAGCAGTAATCAGTCCATCAACAAGCATGTATTAAGCACCTACTACATGCCAAGCACTGGGTGTACAGACAAATGAAAGAACCTGTGTTCTCTGGGAGTTTACATTTTATGTGGGGGTGGGAAGGGGTAAGGAATGAGGCAACACATTAAAATGTTTACCAAAAAACCAATCAGCCAGCATAAAAAAGCACCTACTATGTACCAGTGACTAAAATAGGTCCTGAACTGACAAAGATGGAAACAGTCATTTCCTTCAGGGAGTATATTACTATTGGGATGGGAATGGGGAGGCAACAAGGCCACATATAAGTAGATATAAAAATAGGGAATACAAGATTTTGTTTCCCCAGGAGAGGGGAACCATTAGTCAAGAAAAGCCAAACACAGGGAGTCAACCATAATTAAAATTGTCTTGAGGCTATTCTTAGACATCTGGCATCACAGGGAGAGCACTGCTGAAGTCTGCACAGTATCCTTCCCTAACAGGAGTGCTGGTCTGGAGGTTCCCACCAGTGGGGCACTCTTCCAATTACATCCTCCTGTGGACATCCACTCTGACAATAGGCCTGTATACCTCACTTGGTCTGATAATTAGAGAATTGATGATAAATGAACCGCCCCCCACACCCCCCGTAGCTGTATTGATCATAAAATGCTGTTACTTTTAACATGCATGTGGGAGATGTCTTGCTGGAGGAGAGCTTGTAAGGTGGAGGGAACTAAACTTGTTTAACCTGGAGAAGAGAAGGCTCTCGTGAGCATGAAAGCGGTCTTGAAGTCATTTAAGGGTTGGCATGGGGAGGAGGAACAAGTCTTGCTTTGCTTGGCTCCTGAGGAGTGAACTTCGATGGTTGGAAGTCACAGGCATAAGATGTGAGAGGTGTGGATACACAGCAGGCATTCTGAAAAGGGTCTGGGGCTTTTAGTGGACCACAAGGTCGCAAAGGGTCAGTGGTGTATGGCGTGGTAACCAAAAGAATTAATGAGATTTTGAGCTGCCTTGAAAGGGTCAGAGATTTGAGTAATTGGGAGGTCTTAGCCCCATTGTCCCCTTCCCAGGTCTAACCTCATCTGGAGTACTGTATTTAGTTTGGAACACCGCAGACTAAAAAAAATGACTAACATTTACATGGTGCTTTAATGTCTGCAAAGTGCTACAAATGTTATTGCATTTATCGTCCCAACAACCCTAGGAAGAAAATACTAGTATTATCCCTGTTACACAAATGAGGAAACTGAGTCAGAGAGGTTAAGTAACTTCCCCAGGGTCCCAGCGAGTAAGTGCTTGAGGCAGGGTTTGATCTCAAGCCTATGGTTTCCTAACTAAATCTAGTGGGTATTCAGGGGAGGCCAGCCACAGTGAAGAGCCTTGCATTCATTTCATCTGTGAATGAGCTAATGTTTGGCCTGCAGAAGAAAAGGCTTGGTAAGAAGGGGCAGAATGGGTCGCAATTGCTGCTTGAAGAATTTGAAGGGTTGTCTTGTGGAGGGGGGGGCCTGGTCTTATTCTGCTTGGGTCCAGAAAGACCAATCCAGGGGCAAGGGGGGAATGTTTCAGGAGGCCAATTTGGGTTTGACATCCAGAATAGCTGCTGTCCCAAAATGAAATGGGTTGCCTGGGAGGGTGGTGAACTCCCTGTCCTTGGGCTGCCCCAGGAGGGTGGTGAGCTCCCTGTCCTTGGAAGGCTTCAAGCAGAATCTGGAGGGCCACCCACATACTCTGGCAGCTTCAAATTCTTCAATTCTGTGAGGGCTATTTTATCCTAGGGAGTGTTTTTAAAAACATCCAACAATTGACCCGGTGGACTTTGTGTTCTTTCTCCCTTTCACTCAGTTGTGTGACCTTGAAGATGCTACTGGCTCTGGGTTTGGAAAAGCCCGACTGTTCCCCTCCTCCATTTTCCTCAAGGATCTCCCCATCACTCACACAGAGCTCCTCCCAGATCCTTCACTGTTTTAGGAGGATATGCAGAGAATTCACCTCTTCATTCCTCCCCTGACTGCTCTGCTGGGCTTCCTGATCATCATCTTGCCACTTGAAGTCAACATTCTACTCTGGAACTTGGAACTCCTTGCATCACTCCTTACCTCTGAGGAGGGTCTTCATCTTGCTCTAGAGCCTGTTCTCCCTCTTTTCCACTTCTTTTTGGGTGTTTTCTTCCACTATTAAACCATGAGCTTCTTGGGGCCAGAGACTATCTTAGGCATTTCTTTTTATCCCCAGGGCTTAGCACAGTGCCTGGAACTTGGTAGGCACTTAATAAATGCTTACTGATTCTGACATCCTGACTAGATCATTGTCATAAAGGTTTTAGAGAGATAAGAAAGGAGGTACATGGTCACACCATGGCTGATGTGTACTTGGTTGCCTTTTGGGGAATTAATAATAGCCTCTAATTTTATAAAACTATTCTTCCAATATCTTCTATTTGAGATATCTTGACAATTAGTCAAGAGACATAAGTTGAGAGCTTCTAGCAAGGATCTCTGTGTATCCTCATTGGCTCTTGTGTAACTTGCCATTTTTATCTTTCTGAGGTCCATTTTTATTTCAATCATATGGCACCTCAGGGCCTGAAATGTCAAGAGTTTAAATGTGGTAGCAGAATTGTCAATAATAGGTTAGGGATTTATGGGAAGTTAGAGAAATTGGCTCCATTTTCTCTCTATTATCTATCTATCTATCTATCTATCTATCTATCTATCTATCTATCTAGCTATTATCCTTCAACTTTTATTTAAGCATGCTCCTGGAACCATAAGTTATGAATAAAATGACAATCTACAAACTGGGTAAAGAATTCCTTCCTCATAAAAAAGTTGGAGACTGGAGCCATAGAGATGATGAAGTTCATCTTCCACTGATCAACTTTGTCCAAAATTGTCTGAGTCCCTATGTCAGTGTGCTAGGTATGGCACATCACTAAAAAGTCAGGAGCACAACAGATGATAAAAACAACTGGCTAAAATGGTAAAATCCCTGGAAAACAAAACCAGAGAAAATAGCAAATCACCATCCTAGGATATTTACTACAGGTACAAGAAACTGATGAAATACTGAGAGCAGGATGATAGATACTTGGTGACTAGCAAAAGAAACTCAGATTAAATATGTTTGGAATTTAATGAGTCCTTTAGGAAAAAAGACAGCTAGCAGGACACAGAAGGGCCAAGACTACATTTGGTCTTGGCCAAGGAGGCAAGAAACAACCATAGATTTGGATAGGACCTTAGATACCATCTAGTACAACTTTCTATTTTATGGACAAGTAACCTGAGATCTAGAGGGGTTAAGGGGCTTGACCAATGTCACATAGGAAGTAAATACTATAACTAGGATTTGTATCCAAGTTCTCTGACTTTAAAGTCATTGCTCCTGCCTTCCTTTATGTAAATCTCACTTCAGAGTCCTTTTCTTTTCTACTTCTTCTCATCATTGATGGGAAGCTAAGTGGTGCAGTGGATAGAGCACCAATGCAGGAGTTGGGAGGATCTGAGTTTAAATCTCACCTCAGACACTTGACATTCAGTAGCTGTGTGACCCTGGGCAAGTCACTTAACCCAATTGCCTCAACCTGGGTCATCTCCAGTCATCCTGATGAATATCTGGTCACTGGATTCAGATGGCTCTGGAGGAAAAGTGAGGCTGGTGACCTGCACAGCCCTCCCTCCCTCAATACAAAGTCAAATGCAAGTCATGTCATTGTTTCTCTGATGGTGTGATCTTCTTTGGCAACGAAGGACAAACACACTACTTCTCATCGCCAACTTCTCATCATCTTCCCTTTACCTAAACTTAATAAAATAATAAACTTAATAAAGTTTTATGGATGCTGTCCTGCAGCCAACATTGACTTTGTCATTGTAAGGAGAAGAGACAGACAGATTGTGAGAGTAATGAAGGCAAAGGCAAAAGTGTGGTGTAGATGACTGAACTGATCATAGACCTATCAACTGCAGGCTAAATATTCGCATTCAACATAAGTGGTGGCCCCTAGGCAAAATGACTACCAGAAGACTTAATGTCAACAAATTAGAGGACTTCTCTGAGTGGGAATAGTTTGTTGCTAACTTGGAGGAAAAACTGAACCAACACATGACTGGCAATGGTGGAACAGAAAAGGAATGGATAGCTTTCAGAGATTTGGTGTACAACACCGTATTTACTCTCCTGAGCCAGAACACATACAAGCATCAAGAATGGTTTGATGAAAATGATGGGGAAATTCAGAAGTTACTAAGTGAAAAAATGAGAACTCCACAGGGTTTACCAGTAGGGTAGTTCATCCATCTCTAAGGTGGCAGCATTTAATTCCATCTAAAATAAAGTACAAGCAAAGCTTAGAGAGCTACAGGATTCTTAGTTCAGTAAGAAGGCAGAGGAAATCCAGTTTTATGCTGGTAGTAACAATCCAAAGTGTTTTTATGATGCCCTGAAAACTATTTATGTGCCAAAGACTTATACTATATATCAGCTACTCAGTCCTTATGTATCCACAAGTAGTGATAAGGACATAATCCTAGAGAGATGGGCTTCCATAGTGTTCTCAACAGACCATCAGCAATCAATTCTGAAACCACTGATCATATACCTCAGGTTGAAGTCAATTCCTCTCTAGCTGAATTTCTAAAAGATGAAGTAGTTTTGAAAGGCATTAGGCTTTTTTTTGTGTGGTAAAGAACCTGGTGCTGATTCTCTTCAAGCTGAGGTTTACAAGATGGGGGGCGATTGCCTGTAAAAAAGCTGACTGAAACCTACCAGGTTATATGGCAAGAGAAGGTCATCTCTCAGGAGTTCAAGGATGTCTCCAATGCTTATCTCTATAAGGGGAAAGGAAATAGGCTATCTTGTGGCAATCATAGGTATAGGGAAATCTCTCACTAAGTAATAGTCTGCAAGATTCTTACCAGAGTGCTCCTTAATAGGCTACTCCTTCACCTGGAAGATAGTCATCTACATGAAAGCTGGTGTGACTTCAGAAAGGGCTGAGGAATGGTCAGTATGGTTTTTGCTTCCCAAGAACTCCCGGAGAAATGCCAGGAACAGAACAGAGGTCTGCGGGCTTGTGGATGATATGGAAAATTCATCAGAATTGTATGCCAGTGCCATGATGGCATGCTGGATAATGAACGATGCTCTCAAGCTTTTCCACTCACCACTAAAGTGAAGGAGTTGTGTGTTTGCTCCCATGATTTTTAGCCTGAGGTTTTCAGGGATGTTGGCAGAAGCCTTCAACAAGATGAAAATGGCATCAAGGTCAGCTACCAAACCATTCATAAATTACATAACTTGAAAAGGCTACAAGCCAAGACTAAAGTGGAAGGAGAGTTGTTTCATGGTTCTTTGTTTACAGATGATTGTGCATTCAATTCAGTCTCTGAGGCTGAGATATCACTGAGCATGAATCAATTCTCTGCTGCTTGGGCTAATTTTAGTTGGACAATTAACAACAATAAAGCAGAAGTTCTCCATAAGCCAGCACTGCACCATTTATATGTGCAACCATTGATTAAAGCAAATGGAGAAGTCTGAATACTATGGGTAAGTTGGCCATGTTCTTTACAGGGATGTACACATTGATAATGAGGTTGATGCGTGCATTGTCAGAGTTTGCTCAGCATTTATGATACTCCAAAGGAAAGTATAGGAGAGAAGAAGTATTAGACTGACTACCAGACTAAAAGTCTACAGAGCCACTGTACTGACCTCATTGTTGTATGTCTATGAAACCTTGACAGTCTGCCAGAACTATGCCAGGAAGTGAAATTGCTTCCATTTGAATTGTCTTAGGAAGACTTTGAAGATCTCCTGGCAAGATAAGGTACCAGACATAGGTCTTTTCTCAAGCTGAACTACAAAGCACTCAAACTCTACTGCAGAGAGAACAATTCTTCTTGACTGGTCACATTGTTTAAATGCCAAATGTACATTTGCCTAAAAGGCTTTTACAGAGAACTCACACAAGACAAGCACTCATACAGAGCTCAGAAGAAATGATACAAGGATACTCTCAAGGTCTCTCTGAAGAACTTTAGAATGGATTGTGAGACATGGGAGATACTGACCCAGGACCACTCAGCATTGAGTGCCCACATCAGAGAAGATGCTGTGCTCTATGCACAAAGTAGAATTGCAATAGTTCAAAAGATATATGACGTATGCAAGTTTAGAGCCATCTCCACTCCAAACATTCACATGGACTATTTGTGTCTGACCTATGACAGAGCATTCTGAGCTGGTATTGGTCTGATCAGCCACAGCTGGACTCACTGTACCTTTAAGTCAACATAGTGATGTCTCTTTGGTCCTCTTCAAGCACAAAGGCCAATAATCAACCTGGCTCTTCTTTCTCCACATTTTCTTACTGAGGGATCTTATTAGTTCCCCTAGGATCAGGGATCATTTCTCTTCAGATGATTCCCAAGTCTACTTATCCAGCTCTGTCCTCTCTTCTGAACCCAGCCCTATGCCAGCAACTTCCTGTTGAACATTTCCAACCAGATGTTCCATTGGAATTTCAAACTCAACAGATATAAAATAGAATTCCTTAGCTTTCCTCCCAAACCCTCATCTTTCCCCCACTTCTCTATTATGATAGAAACAGTATTATCTTCCTAGTCACCCCACCTTAAAACATTGGTCACCTTTGACTCTCACTTATTCATCATATCACTTCTTCCTCTACAGTATTACTCATGAATTCTCTCTTCTTTCTACTCCCACTGACTCTACCACATTTTGGAATTTTATCACTTTTTGCCTGGACTATTGCAATATCATTCTAATTGGTCTTTCTGCCATAAGTCTCTCCCCACTCCGACCCATGATCCACTCACCTGCTAATGTGAAATTCACTTGGGTTAAGAGAAGGACATTCCTACTTCCCAAGATATTTGGAGGTAGAGAGACTATGAAGATTTGCAAAGCAAAGTATAGGTTTTGCATTTTGGATATAATCCATACAGTGTAGCTTGGAGTCACTCACTCACCCACTCACTTATTCATTCAGTCACTGACTCACTGAACATTTTAAAAATCTCCTCCTCTGAGTCAGGTACTGTCCTAGGTACTAGTGATACAAGCATCAAAGTGAGGCAGTCTGTCCTTAAGTAACTGGCACTGTACTGGAGTGTATAATCCATCCTCAGATGAACAAATTTAAGATATATACAAAATCATTGCAGAGATTTAGAGGGTGGCAAAAACAACCAGGGAAATTGGGAATGTTTTCTTGAAGGAGTTGACATTTCGTCCTGAAAAGAGTTAGGGATTCTAAGAGGTAGAGATGAAGAAAGAGACCCTGGAATAGATTCTGCCAAGGAAGAGGGAGGGCAATGGAAGGTTGTGTATGGGAAACAACCAGTGGTTCAGTTTAACTAGAACATTATATGCATGTGTGAGTGTGTGCATGCGTGTGTGTGTGTGTGTGTGTGTGTGTATGCGTGTGTGTGTGGGAAGAATAAATAACCAACCTGGCAAGATAGAGAAGGGCTCAAAATGCAAGCAAAGGATTTTGTACTCCATCCCAAAGGGAGCCACAGAAGTGCCACGTCTTACTTTTGGTTTAGAACATTTCTATTTTGTTTCATCCTTTTATTCTAACACTTAATACCCATTCTCCAAAATGATCATTTTCACATACATTGTGGAATAGGAGAAGGCTGTCTGGAAAATACAAATCCTCATCATGGAGAGTTGTCCTGCTTGACTATCATTCCTTTTTGCTCTCCTTTTTTACTCTTTCATTTAGGGGGAGTTCTTATCCCAAACCACCCTTTCCTTCCCATTCCCATTTTCCTTCAATGGAGGAAAAAAAAATAAACTTCAAACCCTTTGTGACACATACACATGATAAGGCAAAACAAATCACCACATTGGGTATGTGCAATTAAAAAAATCTCCTTCTGTGTCTTATCTCCCTCACTTTGTATCAATGGATGGGAAGGACAGTCGTCATTGTTCTGGAATTAGGACTGGTCATTGCATTGCTAGCAGTCTCTAAGTTTTCCAAGTTGTTGCTATAAAATGGTTATTCTGTGCATTGTTCTTGTGGTTCCACTCACTACATTCTGAATCAGTTCATACAAATCTTTCCTGTTTTCTCTGCAATAGCCCCTTTTGGAATTTCTTCTGGCCCAAAAATTGTCCATTATATTTATTTACCATAACTTATTCAGCCATTCCCTGGTTGATAAACACACCCCTTATCATTTCTTTGCTTCTACAAAAGGCTATTATAAATATTTTTGTACACATAGGTGATTTCCTCTTCTTTGGATATCTTCGGGGCATAAGTCTCATGGCAGCATAGCTAGGTAAAAGGGCATCCAGTTTAGTGTCTTTTGGGCATATTTACAAACTGCTTTGCCAAATGGTTAGACCAATCCACAGCTCCACCAACAAAATAAATGTTCATGTTTTTCATAGCCCCTTCGACATCTGTCATTTCTCTTTTTTTTCAATCTGATGGGTATGAGGTAGAATCTCAGACTTATGTTATTTTGCATTTCTCTAATTATATGGTTGTTGGTAACTTGGATTTCTTCCTTTGAAAACTGACTATTTTCAAAACACACTCCTTGTGACCTTTGAACATTTATTATTTGGGAAATCTCACTTGTTCTTATCATTTAGAATTAGTTCCTTATGTGTTTGAGGAATGAGACCTTTGTCAGAGAAACTTGCTGAAAAGATTTTTTTTTCCTCAGCTAACTGCAGGGATATCAATTTAGAGGCTGTAAGGAGGATGGACTGGAATGCAGAGAGACTAGATGCAGGGTCACCAATTAGGAGGAGACTGTTGTAGTCTAGGCAAGAGGGATGAGCTAGAGGAGTTGTGTTATGACTGGAGAGAAGGGGACAGATACCAGAAATACTGTGAAAGAGAATCAACAAACCTTGTCAGCTGATCAGAACAGGATGTGTATGTGGGGAGGGACAGTGAAGAACTGAAGGTGGCTCTAAGGTTGTGAAAGATCAAAAGAATGAAAACAGTTTGGAAAAAGAATGTGTTTAGGGGAAAGGCTGAGTTTTATTTGGGATCTGTTAGGTTTGAGATGCTTGTGGGAAAATCCAGTTAGAGATATCACATGGTCTGCTGGAATAGCAAGCCTGAAACTCAGGAGAGGATTTGGGGCCAGGTATGGAGACATGGGAGTCATCTTGATGGAGACAAGAATTGGGCCCATGGGAGTTGAGGAGGTCAGCACAAAAATGAATGTAGATAGAGAAGACAGGAGGGTCCAGAAGAGAACCTTCGGGTACACTCATGAATAGGGGATGAGACACGGAGGATGGATCTTCAGAGGAGTCCAAGAAAGTTCTACCCTGGAGGCAGGAAAAGAAACAAAACATAGTGCTCATTCCAGAGAAATAACAGCCTGCCCAAGAAAGATAAGGCTGTAAATAACCCAGGGCATGAGGGAAACATTTAGCTGGTGAATAGGGAGAATTCTGGCTAGTTGTTTCCTCCCATCCAGGTCAAATGATACCTCCTCCATGAAGCCCACTCTGGCTCTTTAACCCCTTGAGCTACTTAATTCCCTGACACCCCTTTCCCAAATACAGTGATTTGCTTCTAATAATAATTAATAATAATTAGCATTTATATGGCACTTTATGATTTGTAGAGATAAGGATAAGGAAATTGAGGCAGACAGAGGTTATGTGACTTTCCCAGGATCCCACAGCTAAGTGTCTCAGGAAGATGAGTTTTCCTGCATCCGGGATGGTGGCTCTATCTATTTTCCCACCCAGCCACCACCATCTTGTACCTCTCTTAGGGAATTTCCAGCATTCTTTCAGGTGTGTGACTGTACTGAGGACGATGACAATTACCATGTAATCCAAGTATTGAAATCACTCCTGGGAGCGGAAAGAGGTGCAATATAAGGCTTGTTGACTGGATTAGTTTTGATTGTGCAACTTGTGTCAGCTTCATGGCCCTCCCCATCATCACAGCAGCCACTCCAGAAAAATATGTATCTTGCTCTGACTTGGGTGAGCTGGCTTCTACTTGTCAACCTTGTCTCATTCAGGGATGCTATTTGGATGTGATGACTGCTGAGTTCTCTCACAAGAAGAGCAGTTCATGTTCAAGTCTCCTGGATTGCTTGAACATAAGTGTACACACATTCCATGCACCAATGATGAGTGGAATCCTCTGTCCCCAAAAGAAATCCTAACCTGGGTATTGACTAGTTGTGAGACCTTGAGAAAGTCATTTCTGCACTTGGAGTCTCAGTGTCCTTGCTGTGAATGTGACAGGCTTCTCATGGTCCATGTGGAGTAGTTAGTTACTGGGGAGATCAGAGTGCAAGTGGAGTACTGAATCCCTGGTGCTCCTGGGTTTGAACGTGCCTGTAGGATGATAAGAACTGCTTCAGACAGTGCTTGGAGAAGTGACAGGCATTTAACCCTCCTGGAAAGCAGTGGAATATATTTCAGCTTAGTAGAGCTGTCCCTTAGTAGGGAGAGAGATGGGGACTGAACCTGTGATTTCATTTGTCTAGAAAAATCTCCAATGAGGAAACTACCTTTACAAATGTGGGCCAGTACCTTCTTCACAATCTGGAGTCTTTGAGAGTTGTCCTGCCATCGATAAGTTAAGTTACTTTCCCAGGACACAAATGCATTGTTGGTGGTGTTGTGAATTGAGCCAACTGTTCTGGAAAACAATTTGAAACTATGACCAAAGGGCTGTAAAACTGTGCATACCCTTCGATCTAGCAATATTATTGCTAGGACCATATCCCAAAGATATTCAAAAAAGGGTAAAGGACTTTTTAGTATGAAAATATTTATAGCAGCTCTTTTTGTGGTAGCTAAGAATTGGAAATTGAAGGAATGCCCATTAACTGAGGAATGACTAAACAAGCTGTGGCATATGATTGTAATGGAATACTACTGTGCTATAAGAAATGAAAAGCAGGATGACTTCAGAACAACCTGGAAATACTTACATGAACTGACAGAGTGAAGAACCAGGAGGACATTATACATGGTAACATCAACCTTGTATGATGAAGAACTGTGAATGACTGAGCTATTCTCAGCAATGCAGTGATCTACAACAATCCCAAAAGACTAATGATGAAGCAGACTGTCTGCCTCCAGTGTAAGAACTGATAATGCCTGAATACAGACTGAAGCAGTCTTTTAAAACTTTCTTTTATTCAAGTCTTCTTGTTCAACATGACTAATTTGGAAATGTTTTGCATGATTACACATGTATGATCTATTTCTGATTGCTTACCATCTTGGGGAAGGAGGAGGGGAGAGAAGGATATAATTTGGAACTCAAAACTATAAAAAAATCCAAATGTTGAAAAACTGTTTTGATGTGTAATTGGGAGAAAATTAAGCTTTATAAAACAATTACTTGGTCAGGATCACATAGATAGACTGTATCAGAGGTGAGACCTGAATTCAGATTTTCTTGGCTGTAGCCACTACAAAATCTACTTTGTTCTTGTCTCTGTTTTTCTATTTTTGTCTCTGCCCCTTTTTGGTCTCTGTTTCTTTATTTCTATCTCCTCCTCTTTTTTTTGTCATTGCTTTTCTATCTTTTTCTTTTTGCTTCATTGGTCATGAGGAAAGTCAAACTGCTTATGTGACTGACCCTGTTTGGCAATATTCATGTGATTAAAGTCCATTGAAGTGCAGTAGGGAAAGGAAGAAGGCTGGTCTTTCATTAGTTAGGGGCTGAGACAAAAGTCTGATTGGATACATCCACATAGATCATATCCCTAAGCAATGAGTGGGCAATGTGATCCAGAGTGAGATGGAGGCAAGAGACAGAGACAGCTGGCTGCTCCAGGATCAAGAAGAGCTTGGGTATCCAACGGCCTCCTTTTTACAGATGAGGAATTTGAAGCATGAGCAGGTTACTTGACTTGGTCACATAATGCAGAAGCAGGGTTGAGCCCATTTTCTCTGACTCTAAAGTTAGTGTAAAGAGGCAGATTTCCATTCAAGTGAAGGTAAAGCACCTTTAACTTATCAGTTCTTATAGACTAGGCTGTCTTGTGAGGTAGTAAGTTCCCCGTGAATGGAGGTCTCCAAGCCAAAGCTGAATGGTTCACCTGTGGAGGCCGCTCTTGCTCAGGTGAGGCTGGATCCAATGAGCTCTATACCCTCTTCCCAGTGGTAGGTGCCATGATTGTTTGGTCTTCTTTCAGTCCCTGGCATCTGAAGTGCTCCGCACCTCACTAAATTTTTCTGATTGACTGACCAGATCAGACAAAGTCTGAGAAAGTGTGTGCTTCCTGTTCTGGAGCTATCAAAAAGCTAGAAGTGATTCCCAGGTATAGGAGAGCTTTTAGCTTTGTTGTAAGGACTCTTGAAAGAGTGAATGAAAATGGCGGCTTCTGGAGGTGCCTCCAAGCTGGCCTCAGACAGAAGCCTCTCCCACTTCCTAGTAACTATTTTTAAAAGACCTCCTGACCCAAAGAGGCAGCAGAAGACAAAGATCAGTAATACCTGTTTGGGCTGGGTGACAGTGAATGGCTTTTTCCTGGTGGTTACCTATTGGAGCCTTGCCCAAGGCCCATTATTCACCTCCTCCCACTTGACATTTGATTCTACTTTGCATTTTGCTTTACTTCGATGGGGCAGGCCCTGTTACTTACTATACAAGTCACTTCTCTCTGTGAGTGTAGGGGGCTGGATAGGATGTTGTTTGCACACTCCTCCAGTTCTTGGGTCTGCTCCTAAGCTCTTCTGAGCACACAGGCAGTGTTCTTCTTTGACATTACTCTACTTCTTTCTCTGCAGAGAAAAGACATGGGACCTGACTCCAAATCCAGATCTGTAGCCTTCCCAGGCCTGTCCACGCTCCCCCGGTGGAGCCTTACATAGCCTCAGGGTAGCCAGGACTTACATCATCCTTAGCCCGTTAGGGATGGATATCTTAGCCCTAATTCTTCTCTTGGGACTGATTAAATAACCCACAGTCAGACATGGCAGAAGATATATGGGTCTGATGCCTTGTGGAAAGCTCTTACTGTCTCATGACTCCCTCAGTAAAGCATCAAATAAAATACCTCTTCTGTAGAGAAAGTAACCTGTTCTCTGGTCACAATTTCTAAGATATAACAGTGGGCAACAAACAAAATTCTGATCCTGATAAAGATCTCAGAGTCAGTTCTTCTACCCTGGTGGTCACAAAATCAGTCTGCATAGCCCAGTGTGAATTGTCCCTGGGGCTAGTGAAAAAACCTTGAGTTGGAAGGTTTCTCCTTATAAGGTGAATGACTCGGCCCTCAGTTTCTTTATCTTTAAAACGGAGAGATTGAACTAGATGGTGTTTTTCAGCTCCAGATTCTATGAATGCTATGAAATACACAAAAGAAAATCTCAAGAGAAGGGTCTATCTCTAGTTGAGTTCAATCTCCCAGGCAGCCCAGTCAAGTCAACTTTGGGAAATGCTAAGAATGAAAAGGATTGTTCACATTGCTGTTTGTCTAATAAATCTGCTGGGCAGCAGAGGCCTTGAGGTTTCTGCTCTGATCAGCAATTAATGAACCTTCCAACGGGTTAGCAGGAGTGGGGAACCTGTGACTTCGGGGCCACATGTGGCCCTCTAAGTCCTTAAGTGTGTTCCTTTGACTGAATCAAGCTGATTTAGATTCAAAGGGCTACACTTGAGGACCTAGAAGGACACATGTGGTCTCGAGGCTGCAGGTTCCCCACCCCTGGAGTGAGTTGGAAAGAAGTCTGGGGGTTGGACAGAAAGATCTCAGTCATTCATTCCAGGCCACTGGCATTGGTACACAATCTAATTTGTTCCTTCGATTTAAGACTTGATCTCTTCACCTTCAGTTATTCTTTTCTCCAGTCTTTTGTCCATGTAGTTTCCAAGGGCAAGAATGACTTTTTCCTCTTTTCATATCTCCAACACTTAGCATAGTGCTGATATACAGTAGGTATTTAATAAATGCTTATTGACTGACAGATTTTCCTCAAACAGAAACCAGGCAATATCATTCTACTACTCAAATCTCTTCAGTAACTGGCTGTTGTTTATTGGCTAAAATACAAAATTCTCAGCCTGACATTGAAATATGGGTTCTCACATGCCTTTCTTGACATTTCCTAGCACTCGTTGCCTCTTTCATGTACTCCAGAGCTTTGTTCAAGTTATCTTGCTTGCTGGTCTCCATATATGGGAGTTCATCTGCCTGCCTGTCAATGACAGTGGATCCCCCATGCCTGAAAAAGCACAGCTGCTTCCCCCAGCCTCTGAGAATCTCTGATTTTGGCAAAGTACTGAGATGACCTTGAGTAAGTGCTATTCCCTAAGTTTGCCCCTCAGTAGAACAGGGATGGGTAGGGATTGCAATACTCAACCTCCTCAAGTTGTAAAATAGAAAGTGTTTCTGAAAAATAAAGTGGCATATATACATGGCATACATGAGAAATCGTGTGTAGCATGGAGAGACCCGGCTTCAGAGCACCTAGGAACACCTAACTTTGAATCCCTCCTCTGATATGTAATGCCTGTATGACCCTGGGCAAGTCACTGTGACTTTTAGGAACTCAGGCTACTCTCAAAGACTATAAGTTGCAGGGCAGATGTCAACTTGTGTTGATAAAGGTAGTTATCTCACTGGTAGTTCCCCACATCAATGATATTATAGTATCAATAAAATGAGAGATGAATGAATGGACAGGTAGAGACATACATTCATGCAGACATACATACAAGCCGATAGATGAATGGATAGATTCATAGGGAGATAGATGACTGACAGGATAGATAGTAGAAGAATGGATGGATGGATGAATGATAAATAGATAGAAGTATGGATAAACAGATAGATGAATAAATGGATGGATGAATTAATGGATTAATGGATGGATGGATGGATAAATGAATAGATAGAAGGATGGATGGATAGATCAATTGATAGAGTGTACTGTCTCTTCTTTCAAGGGAACTCAAAGTTTTAGGAACAACCATTGAGTATTGTTCCTGCTACTAGGAAATAAGAAATACAGGTAATGGGGAATAGAAAATTATCTGGCCCTACAGGACAAAAGAGAAGATGGGGTAAGGGAAGGGAGGGATGAAAGAAGAGAGGGCAGATTGATAATATGGGTAATTAGAATGCTCAGTGTACTGGGGAGGGGACAAATGGGGAGAAAATTTGGAACCCAAAATTTTGTGAAAATGAATG
Organism: Potorous gilbertii; assembly: GCA_028658325.1. NCBI lineage: Eukaryota > Metazoa > Chordata > Mammalia > Diprotodontia > Potoroidae > Potorous > Potorous gilbertii. The sequence continues at coordinate 95,133,128 of CM053769.1, read as the reverse complement.
TAAAAAGTTAAATAAATAAATTTATTTAATTAAAAAAAATAAAAAGAAACTTGGTTTTAAACCTTCCCCCCCAAAAGACTCAACTCTGACATCATGTTTTGCATGAAGCCTTTCCTGACCTCCCTTGTATTTATTTGTCTTAATTCCATATGTTTTTGTTCCCTCCCCCAAATGATAGAAACTTCTTGAGAGGAGGTATCATTTCCTTTCTCAGTGTCTGAATGCTCTGTACCCTCAGCATGTTGCTCAGAGAAGAGCAGGAACTAAGTAAATTCCCATCTGTACTCAAGGGGGATAGGGCTGAGACCTGTAATTCCATTGATATGAGGAACTCATGGATGTGGAAACTCCATCTCCAAATGCTAGTCAGCACCCTCTTTGCAATCCATAGACTCAAAGCAAGCACTTATCTAGGCACTGAAATGTGAAGTAATTTGTCCAGAGTCACACAGCTAGCATGTGTCAGGGGTAGGAATTGGGGTCTTCTTGGGTCTTCCTGACTTGGGGTCCCACTCTCTTTCCACCAGGCCACACTGCTCTTCTACAAATCCATCTACAAAATAAGCCCAAGGTAATTTGGGGGAAAGTGCTAGAACTTGGGGGATCAAGAAAGGTTCCCACTTGAAAAGAATCAATATATACAAAAATATTTAAAGTAGTTCTTTTTTGTGATGGCCAAGATTTGGAAATTGGGGGATGCCCATTAAATGAGGAATGGCTAAACATGTGATGTAGGAATGTAATGGAATACCACTGTATTATAAGAAACAATGAGCAGGAGGATTTCAGAAAAACTTTAAAAGACTTACATGAACTAATGTTGAATGAAACAAGTAGAACCAGGAGAACACTGTATACAGTAACAACCACATTTTGTGATGACTGACTTTGATAGACTTAGTTCTTCTCAGCCATTCAAGGATCCAAAGCAATTCCAAAAGACCCATGATGGAAAATGCTGACCACTTCCAGAGAGAGAACTATGGAATCTGAATACAGATCGAAGCATACTATTTTCTTTTTTTCTTTCTTTTGATTTTTTCCCTTTTGTTCTGATTCTTTTTTCACAACATGACTAATGTGGAAATATGTTTACTGTGATTATACATGTATAGACTATATCAGATTGCATGTCATCTTGGGGTGGGGGAAGGGAAGGGAAAAATTTGGAACTCAAAATCTTATAAAAATGAATGTTGAAAATAAAAAATAAATAAATGTATTTTTTTTAAAAGAAAAGTTCCTACATTATTTACATTTGTTTTTTATAGATATCTAGAGAGTTGGAGTTACAAGGGGATTAGAAAACCAACCATCAGGTTCAACCATATCATCATTCAGAGAAGGTGATTGTAGCCTGAGAAGGGCAGGGACCTGCCTTGAGTTAGTGGTAGTGTTGGGAATTCAGCCCACACTCATCTTTACATTGTACTTTTCTTTTCAGGAAGCTGGTGCTGCACCATAGTGAGGAGTATCTTCCTCCTCCTCCACACTCCCATCACATCTTTACTCAAACTCCTGTATCTATTGAGCCCTATCCTTTTTGGCTCGATGAATATGCAGGTTTGAAAGGTCATTTTCAGGGTGATGAAGTTCACTGTTATGGAAGAATCTGCCTTTAAGGAAAGGTGGTATTGGTAGGGTTCCAAATGAAGGAGCTGGTCCTTCTCTCATCCTCCCCCAGGGCACTGAGAAGGGAAATGTGCCCGGATCTCTCTATATCCCCAAGAGGGTCTGCACAAAGCAGCCTGGAATGTGGGCTGGGACAAAGGTCAAGATTCACAGTTGATCCTGGGTGATGGATCAGAATGATTGCATGTACATCAGTCCTCCAGTAAAGGAGGTGGTCTTGCCCACCTCACCCATGACTAGCCTCATGACTCCCCTCAGCAAGCAGAGAGCCAAGTCAAGGCCAGGCTGACAATGTAGCTGCTGGCAGTGGGTCTCTCAACTTCCATGATTGATATGGGAAAGAAGAGGGGGGACACCTTAGCAAACTAGGATTTTTCACTGACTGAAGGCAGGGCTTGGGGAGGATTCTTTATGGATATTTGATACAACTTGACTTAGTTCCACTCATGGCATGCCTATCATAGCATGGGCTTGACCAAGTCTTCACAGTTTCAGGTCAGGGGCTGAGGAAAACTCCTGGAAGACTATAAAACATTATGTAAATATGAATATTATAGTTTTCCTGCAGAATCTTAGAGATGGGAAAGACCTCAAGAGGTGTCACTTCCTACCCTGACTCTGTAGAAGTTTACTTTGGCAGGTGGCGTGGGGGAATGGAGAGATCACTGCATTGGGCTGAGGACCCTAGCTCAGCTACTTTCTAGTTATGTCCTTGCGCCCATTTCATCTTTTGGACTCAGTTTCTGTACCTGTAAATCATGGAGATTAGAGTGGGTGATTTCTGGCCCTATATCACTGACAAGTGGTCCCTGTCTCCTTCCTGAGGATGTCATGAGGTAGACCCTTAGATCATGAGGTACTTCTTTTCTCATTCTTGCTGGGCTTTTGTTGTGGTGCTGTCTATGGGAGAGCATTGAATGCATTGACAGACTAGACAGATGGTCTTGGTCTGATTCCTGACCCTTGAATTTACAAATTCTCTACCAAGGAAAGACCCAGACATGGATGCAGATGTGGTCATGGATAGTGGCATGGACCCAGATCTGGGCTGAGATACAGAATTTTAATCATTGAAAGAATCCTTGACAGCCATCTACTTGGACTTATAACAGATAAAAATTTTGCCTCTGCTCCTCAATGGTCATAGAATTTCTATGACCTCTCTGAGTCTCTATTACCTAATCTGTAAAATGGGGATGATAAGCCTTGTTTTATGCTTGTTATAAGGAAGTGTTTTGCAGCTCTGCTAAGCTCTAGCGAGGTGATCAGTCGCTCTCATCACTGACATCATCACATTAACACTATAATGACCATTTATCACCTCACACCTGCCCTGTCACAATAGTGACTCTCCAGGGTCTCCCCATCCTAGGCCCCCATAACCTAGTCCTGCCCCAACCTTTCCAGGCTTCCTAAACCTTAACCTCAAGTGCTCTGAGATCCTTGCTATTCCTCACAAAGACTCTGGGCATCTCTACTGGCCAACCCTATGCCTGGAGCTCCCTCCTTCCTCAGCTCTACCCCGAGCCTTCCCTTGACTGGATCACATCCAAGCTGAAATCCCCTTTCCCCTGGAAGTCATTCCTGCTTCCTCTTAAAGCTAACGCCTTCCCTGTGGTCATTATTTCTTATTTCTCCTGACTCTAGTTTGTTTGTGTGTAGGTGGTCGCATTGGTTTCTCCCATTATGCTGTGAGCTTCCAGAGAGCATGTCTTTTACCTTCCCTCATATCCTACTATGTGTCTGGTGCATTTAGGGTTGTTGACTTGACCTGGCTTGACTTGATCATGCCTGGTTTTTATGAGGATCCGGGGGACCAGGAAGCGAAATCTCTAGTTAGAGGACCTGGATTTGCATCTCTACTCTGACATTAACTTCCTGAGTCACCTTGGGTTTCTCCTTTAGAAGCCTCAGTTTCCTCCTCTGTAATAATGAGGGGGTTGGATGGGTGTCTGTTTCTTCCCAGCTCTCCATCCCATACCCTGGAGCTATTCTGAACCTCAAAGTCCTCCCCTGTAAAATGGGAACAGTGCCTCTCACACTGTTCACCTGGTAAAGGAGGGAGAGGATTGGCAGTGTCCTAATAGGAGAAATGAGCCTGGGACCCTGGCATCCTAGGCTCCCCTGAATCTGGAGGCCATGCAGGGGCATCTCAGCCAGCCTGTACTGAGTCAGAACTCCTGGGAGTTCTCCCCCTTGGGGTGGGGTGCTCTCCCTAGTGTGCGCCTTGGCGTCATGGCAGAGCAGCGAGGCTCTCACCTTGAGTCTGCCCACTGCTCCCTCTACTTCCACCAGTTCTCCCAGCTCTTCCCTCTGGGACCAAGCAGACTCTCCCCCGTGGGCAGCCCTTTACACTACTGACGGTGGTACTGTAGTTGTGTTTGGGCCTCAGGAGGGTGAGTGATAATAAGAATAACCGGCATTTACATGGTGCATCAGGGTTTAGAGGGTGCTTCACAGTTAGTATTTCATTTTACCCAACAACCACCATGGGAGGTAAGTTACTATCGCCTATTAGTATACCCGTTTTACAGTTGAGGAAACCGAGGCAGGTAAAGGTGAAGGGACTTGTCACACAGCTAGCAAACTGAATCAGGCAGGATTGACTCCAGGTCCAGTGCTCTAACCACAGGGTCACCCACTTAGCTGCACATGACTTTCTTGTCACTTTTTAAACTAGAGGATCTCTTTTGTGAATGGCATCGGGCTTCGCTTAGTCACTAGGCTTCGGCTGTGGGTGTGGACTGGTGAGCAGGTGTAGACAGAGAAGGAAACAAGCATTTATTAATGTGCCTACTGTGTGCCAGGTGCTGCACAAAGGGCTTTTCAAATATTATTTCAGGTGACCCTAACAGTTACTGGAGGTGACATTATCTTCCTTTTACAACTGAGGAAACTGAGGCATGCAAGACTTATGTGACTTGTTCAGGGTCACAGAGCTACTAAATATGTGAGGCAGGACTTGAATCCAGGCCCTAGGACCAATGTTCTGTCTACTGTTCTACTGGCTACCTCAGCGTTCAGATATCTCCTTAGCTAGCCAGTTAGAATGAATATTTTTTTAGCTCTTACTATGTACCCAGCATGTTGTCAAATGTTGGGGATGCAAATAACAAGCTAGCAAGACAGTGCCTACCCTCAGGGTGTTTATATTCTAATGGAGGGGGGAGTTGGAAATAGGGAGAGGGTAAGCTCTGAGACTGTCCAGGGGAGAGTGGGTGAAGTATGGCTGGAATCCTCCTAAAATGGCGTTCTGGGGAAGAGATGGAGGTCCCCACAGGAGGTTCCTTAGAGGAAGAGATGCCACAGAGGAAGAGTCCAGAGGACTCCACCTAAAAGGCTAAAGGTCTGGCCTTGGAGGCAGAAAGTTGTGTATTCAAATTGTACCTCTGATGCAGCTGACAGAGAAGCAGCCTCAAGCCTGAAAGATCTCCGACATTCCTGCTGTGTGACTCAAGGTAAGACCCTGACCATCTCAGATGGGATCCTGACTGTGTGACCCCGAGGTAAGTCATTGACCATCTCTGACATGTCTCTACTGTGTGACCCAAGGTAAGTCCCTGACCATTTCTGAGTTCCAGGCAGTTCTCCAAGACTCTAGATGACTGAGAAGATGCCAATCTAGGCGGTTATGGTTGAGGGATCTTGCTTCATTGACAGTTCTCTACATTCTTCAAATCAGAGATCTTGTAAAAAATAAAGTTTGTGAAGCCCTGGAGAGAAACCTTGGGCTGCATGTGCCCAGGAGGTGACGCTCTGCACAGTCCAACTTGTCACCCTTGCCACTTGGTTGTTGGAGCAACTGAGCCCCAGGGGAGAGATCCCAAGGAGACGTCCAAGCCTGCTCGGAGGCCACCGGGCAGGCTGGCCAGTGGGGCCAGCAGAGGGGCCGCCCCCAACGCCCTTCCAATGTAGTCTGCGAGGCCCCTGCATTCCGGCTGGGCAGATTTTCCCATTGTCCTCGGTCATCACAGCCAAGTGACATCTTGGACGTCTCAAGAAGATTAAATAGCCGAACTCAGTCGGAAGCTGAAAGGGAGAGAGCGGGAGAAAAGAAAAGGACCCTGGTGCCCATTATAAGAGGCCTCCTTTCTTGTCTCTGAAAGAGCTTTGAAGGGGCCACTACTGGACGAGGAAGGGGCAGCTCAGGAGACAATGGGGGGGGGGGGGAGAAAGGGAGAGCTCTGAGTGGAGCTGGAGGGTGGGGGGCTCAGCCAAAGAATGGGGGATTATTGCGGCTCCCCAGTCCCGAAAAGGCAGGGCAAGGCAGCAGAGAAAGAGGAATTCCTGGCCTCTTTCCTTCCTCTGTCTCTGGTCTTCTGTCCCTCCTCCCCACCCCCTTCTCTTGCTCTCTGAAACTCGGGTTCACTGAGCACCAACAATGCATGCTGGGAGGTACTTGACATGCATCTCTCCTAGGCCATGTTGACGCTCCATGTGGGACCTTGCCTTGACAACAACCGCTGCACCCTGGGGAAGTCCAGGTCAGCCCCGAAACACTGTCAAAGACCTTTCTTACAGGGCTGTGGGGGCTTGGCTTTGAAATGGATGAAGCTCTGCCCACTGTGCCAAGCCCCAGGACAAGCAGGCATTCAGGACCTACGTGTGTTTGCATGTAGGTTAAAGGGGAGTGGTGTCACCCTTTAGAACAGAATTTAGACACTTTCTGGTAATTGGTTTTTGCTTTTTAAGGCCCCTAATTAAGAGCCAATGAGGGGTCTGAGTTTGCGTCACTGTAAATTCCTAGGAATCTTCCTGCTTCTGTCAAATGATTGGGGTACACATTCCACTCGGAGACTGTTAGGAACCCTATATAACCTTGGCGTCTTCAGTTTCTAACCAAGTTCTAAGTGCTCCACATCTCTTGCTTCAGCTGCCTTCGTGGCCGCTGGAACAAATTGCTCTCATCAGCCCATTCCACCAGGGGAAGTCTTCACATGCTTGGGGTAGACATCCCCCTAACTCACCAATGGGTTTGAGGCTCCTTGCTTACCCTCAACCTGGTTTGGCCTGGCTGCTGAAACTGATTCTATTTCAGCTGAGATTTACAAGGTAGGAGGACCGTTACTCATAAAAAAGCTGACTGAAATATTTCATGTTATATGGTAAGAGGAGGTTATCCCCCAGGAGTTCAAGGATGCCCCCATTGTCCATTTCTGTAAAGGTAAAGGGAATAGATTGTCCTGTGACAATCATAGAGGAATCTCTCTCTTAGTCCTTGCTGGCAAGATCCTTGCTAGAGTCCTCCTTAATAGTCTGTTCCTTTACCTGGAAGATGGTCATATACCTGAGAGCCAGTGTGGCTTCAGAAAGGGCCGAGGAACAACCAATATGGTGTTTACTGCCCAACATCTCCAGCAGAAATGCCAGGAGCAGTACAAAGGTCTGTACACAATGTTTGTAGATCTGACCAAGGCCTTTGACACTGTTAGTCATGAGGGCTTATGGAAAATTATGTCAAAATTGGTTGTCCAGAGGAGTTCATCAGCACTGTACATCAATTTCATGATGGCCTGTTGGCCCGGGTTCTGGAGAGTGGACAATGCTTTCAATGAAGAGGAACACGGCATCAAGTCAGCTACTGTACTGATGGTAAGTTCTTCAACTTGAAAAGGCTCCAAGCCAAGACCAAAGCAGAAGGAGTGCTGGTGCATGATTTTCTGTTAGCCGATGATTGTGCACTCACTGCAGCTTCTGAAGCTGAGATGCAACAAAGTATGGATCAATTCTCTGCTGCCTGTGCTAATTTTGGCCTAATAATTAACACTAGGAAAACAAAGGTGCTCCATCAGCCACCACCACACCTTCCATACATGGAACCATTGATTACAACAAATGGAGAAGTTTTGAATGCTGTGGATAAATTCACTTACCTTGGTAGTGCACTTTTCAGGGATGTACACATTGACAACAAAGTTGATGCATGCATTGCCAGAACTAGACCAGGCTCTGAAGAAGTTTGGGAGAAAAGAGGTATTAGACTGCGTGTGTTCATCCTTTGTTGCCAAAGAAGACCATGCCATCAGAGAAATAATGACATGACTTGCACTTGATTTTGTTTTGAGCGAGAGAGGGCTGTGCAGGTCACCAGCCTCTCTTCTCCTCCAGAGTCATCTGAATCCAGTGACCAGATATTCATCAGGATGACTGGAGATGATCGAGGATGAGTCAATTGGGGTTAAGTGACTTGACCAAGGTCACACTGCTAGTGAGTGTCAAGCATCTGAGGTGAGATTTGAACTCAGGTCCTCCTGACTGCTGCACTGGTGCTCTATCTACTGCACCACCTAGCTGCCCCACTACCAAAAGGTAGACACAGCATGAAGAGACAAAGGGATATATTCACACAGCATGAAGAGACCAAGGGATATATTCTAGGATGTCAGAAAAGGAGAGCTGTAATACAAAAATATTAAATACTTCTCTGGGGTTAAATTGGGTGATGAATTTAACATAACAGATTCTCTTTGACAACAACAAAAGGTGCTATGGTACAGCAGTATCTAATATAGTTGATAAAAAAGTCACTGCCCAGCTCTTATTTCTCCAGAGATGATCACAGTCCCATCAAAAAAAATTCACCTTCTAGTTCCTCTGATAATCTTCAGAACTTTGAGAGATTTACTCATGGTCTCACACATCTTTAGATATAACACAAAAAAGAAAACTTCAATTTAAAGTCTAATTCACTTAACATTTGTGCAGCTGGTGTCTGTTAACCTTGAGCCACAGGATTAGACTGACTACCAAACTGAAGGTCTACAGAGCTGTTGTACTGACCTCATTGTTATATGTTGGTGAAACATAGACAGTCTACCAGCGCCATGCCAGGAAACTGAATCGCTTAGGAAGATTCTGAGGATCACGTGAAAAGATAAGGTACTGGACACTGAAGTCCTTGCTCAAGCTGAACTGCCAAGCATTCAAACTATGCTTCAGAGAGTGCAACTTTGATGGGTTGGCCATGTAGTTTGAATGCAAAATGTACGCTTGCCAAAAAGACTATTTTATGGAGAACTTGCATGAGGTAGGCCATCACATGGTGGTCAGAAGAAGTGATACAAGGACACTCCCAAGGTCTCTCTCAAGAACTTTGGATTGGATAGTGCCACATGGGAGACACTGGCACAGGACTGCTCAGCATGGCATGCCCACATCAGAAACGATGCTGCGCTCTATAAGCAAAACAGAATTGAAACAACACAAAGTAAACATAAGATGTGCAAATTTGGAGTATCCACCCCAAAGGTTCAAATGGACTCTCTGTGCCCAGTCTATGGTAGAACATTCTGAACTCACACTAATCTGATCAGCCACAGTTGGACACAATGAAACTCCACTTTATCATGGTGATGTCACTTTGGTCCTCTTTGAGAATGAAGGACAACAACCATATAATCACTTCTAGGTGAGTCAATGGGGCAGTGGAAAAAGTGTGGGCCTGGGTAGCAGCAAAGGGTAGGCTAGGTGTGCTAGCCCTGCAGTCAGGAGAGAACTGGGGTTGAATTATAGCTCTGAAAATACCTGAGCTCTATCATGAGGAAGTTCATCTGACCCTCACTTTCTTTCTTTTTTACCCCCTGCCCCAGGCTATTCCTTAAGCCTGGACTTGTACTTGTGGATTGGATCCCAGCTACTACCTCAGGTTCTAATTCAGTGGGTGGGAATTTCTTTTACTTTTGCTCATGAGCCTCCATCGATGTGTTTCTCTCTAGTAATCAGGCAGTAGACAATTAGCTTTTAGCAAAGACCTTTACAAAGATGATACAATAAAGAGGTAGGTGCAAATATTCCCCCACCAAAAGTCTGAGGTGCCATTCCACAAATACACACAGGTCCAAAGGAAGAGTGGTCTTAAATTTCCAGTATACTGGTAATGAGGCACATATGTTGGAAACACATGTGGCAAAGGGGTAATTGAAAACTCCTGGTACTGGAAGTCTGTGTCTTCATACAACTTCTTTTGGGAATAGCTCTCTGGTGGGTAGATGACCCAACTAGGCTCCTACTACCAGGTTCTGCTCTCTTTTTTAAAAGCTCCTTGTTGATATTGCTCTGGAGGACCCTCTCTCCACATATCCAGGTCTGCCCTCTGTAGGTTTCCTCTTCTCTTAGCAGGATGTATTATCTCCTCTTCTAGAACCTCTGATGACATAAGGAAGAGAGAAAGTTCTCTTCCTCTGTAACTTCTTGCCTTGCTCTCCCCCAAAGGCAGTTTCCTCTCATGTACCTGGCTCTTTCTCTCCTTCTAGCTCCCAACTTTTGAACTTGAAATGCTCATCTCCTGAATTGGGATCCTCCACCACATGACTGAGATTTCACTAGCAGGAGTCACTGTTTTTCTATATATTCCCAAAGGGTGTGACTGATTGTCTCAGCCAACCACAATGTACTTGCTGTGTGGTTTCATTTCTTTTATCTGATGACCAAGAGGCCATCTTCTTCTCCAATTGGTTAAGAATTTATTTCCATGTAGTGAAGTGCTTTAAGAAAATTCCTTGGCACTTCACAACTTGTAATTAACCTTCTGGGCCCATTGGTTGCTTGAGCTCACTGAGACGGAATAAAATTCCAGTCTTAGAATTTCACTTTTTATCATACCTTTTGCTTTTTTATACAAAAATATCAACAATAATAGCTAGCGTTTACAGAGTACTATAAGATTTGCAAAGAGACTCACCTATATTATCTCATTTGGCACAATCATGTAGGAGCCTTTGAAGAATACAGACCTGAGGGATCTTAAAAGGAATCTTGTTTTCCCAAGAAAACTGTAGAGTAGACCAACAATTTTGTCATGGACCATAGCATAGAAAATATAAAGATAACAGGAGGTGCTGAGAGACCCTCTCATTCACCCCTCCCTCCATTTTGTAGACAATTCAGAGGATCAGAGATTGGAAACAATTTGCTCAAAGACACACAGTAGGTTATTGTCCAGTGGAGACAGGACCCAAATGGTCATATCCCTACTCTATGTCTTCCCACTGCACTATAGATTAGAACCCCAAACATTGTTCCAGTGCAGGACCCAGGGATTAAGCAGAGGTCATGGGGGCAGAGGTCAGTCATTGGGAAGGGAGTCCTTTCAGAAGCTCACTTCCACCAGAGATGCCTGCCAGATCCAGCGCTCTAAGGCAGCCAGAGATAAGGAGATAGGGCTCTTGGGTCTTTTTTGGTCTTTAGTAGTGATGGTGCTCCTCTATTTCTAGACACCCAGCTCATAACTTCCAAGTTTTCATCAATTCTGCCCTTTTAATGTCCCTGTCCCCCATCCCCATGCTCCATCCAATCAGCTGTCACGTTATGCTTTTTACCTTTGAAGACTGAAGGCTGCTTCTCCCCACTGACACAGATATCACCATATTTTAGGTCCACATAACCACTCACCTGGACTACTTCAGTAGTTTTCTAATTGTTCTCTTTGTATACAGTGGCTCCTCTCTGCCATGCCAGTGTTTAGCACAGTCTCTCTCAACAGTAGGTGCTTAATAAGTATTGATTGCTTAATCAATTCCTTTTCTACCCAGTCGTCAAACTGATATTCCTAAAGTATAGCTATGATGGTCAAGAAACTGCCATAGCTCCCCATTACATGGGGGATAAAATAGAAAATTTTCTCTTTGGCATTTAAAACTTTTCACAGTCTGGCTCTAGCCTACCTTTCCTGGCTGATCATGCCCTCCTCATCCTTATGCACTCTATTTTTCTTGTCAAGATGGCTAATTTGCCATTCACTCTACATGGCATCCCATTCCCCAACTTCAGGCCTTTGGATAGTCTGTCCCGCCACGTCTAGATTGTCTGTTTTCTTTACTCCACTGTCTCCCTTTAAGCTCAGCACAAATGTCACCTCAATCAGTCAGCACTTACTAGGCATCTATAGTAAACTATGTTCTAAGCCCAAGGAACCTCCCAGCTCTGCCATTCTCCAGTGTCTGTTCAAGGGTCCTCTTGTGACTGAGGCCTTCAGTACCCTCTGTTCTGAGATCTTTCCTGTTTTGATGTTCTATGTTCTCTGAACTTAGCCAGCCTCACTAATATTCAATAGTAGAACCACTGCCTGTCTTCAAACAGAAATTGATTGAATGGCCTCCTTGTACAAACTTCTGTTAAGTTAGGCTATTCCAGGGAGAGCAGGAAGTTTTGCCAAAAAAATTAATTAAAATATCCTTCCCAAGGTATTCTGTTTGAGGAGCAAATGCGTCGAAACAGGTCATTTGGCAGCACCTCTGAGAACAAGCTATGAAGTGAGAATCTCCTCATTCCTCCACCCAAGGAGGGCGTTTAGGAGAGGTCCTTAGGCCTAAGGGCATGAAGGGGGCCCTGGGTGCCTGGTGAAAACCTGTCTCTTGGAGAGATGATGGCCTACTCACTTGGATTTCCCTCCAGATAAAAAGCCAACATCCTTCAAGGCATTATGACAATATTAAAAGTCAGATGAGAGAATTGGGGCTTAGAAGTTAAATGACTCACCTCCCATCCTTGGGGAGTGAGTGGTAGAGCCAAGATTCAAATCCGTATCTTCCAACAATAAGCCACATTCTTTCCTGCTGCCTCTTAGCTAGGAGAAACCCTGACTACATGGGGTTGGTTTGTCATCAAGTCTCAAACTTTAGCTGAATTCACCCTTGATGGACTTTGATAGGTTGCCCAAGACAGAGACCAGTCTCTCCTTTGGTATCTGGAAATGGGTTGCTTCATTTGGGTCACAGGATTTTGAGTGAGCTGGAAAAGAACTTAGAGTTCATCTAGTTCAACCCACTTGAGGAGAAGGAAAATGCCATATGTAAGGACATATAGATAGTATCAGAGCCAACTTATTTTAAGTCAGGTCTTCTGACTCCAGATTCAGCACTATCACATTTGTGCAAACAAAATGCGCTGCCCCCAGCATTAGATTTGCTGAAGGTTAGGGCAAGGTTGGAATAGCCCATTCTTCCTGCCATAATGGCAGAGACACTTTTTTTTTTCAGGAAATGTGTCTGTGTAGGCGCGAGCCCTTTGGCGGGGGCATGAGAGGAGATCATGGTATGGAGAAGTGGCCCAAAGACTGGTTTCTTAATTAGATTGGCCCCTTCATCCAATTGCCTGCTGGGATTACACATGAGAAAGGACAGAAAGTAAGATTTCCACATGATTTGGGAATTCATTTCAAATTAATAGGGGGATAGAGATAGGTATTGGACTGTGAATTCATTAGTATATGGAAGGCAGGGAGGAGGAAACTTGAAAACTAACACTTTCTCTGTCTTGGAGTGGCCTTAGAGCCATGAGAGCATGAATGGTTTGTCATCAGCGCACTTCAGAGGCAAGGCTTAAAGCCAGCTTCCTGCTCTTTGTACACTACTAAATAAATAGAAGTAAAATAACAACGTGGATCAAAACAGGAGGCAGTGGGAATAAAGGGAAAAGAACAATGAATGGGGACTCAAGAGAACTGAATGCTAGTCATACCTCCATCTTTACCCTGTGACCTGGGGCCAGTCTCTTCCTTTCATTAAGCCTCCATTTCTTAATGCAGAAAATGTGTTGGTAAGACTAGAGTATGGATTCTTCTTCTTCTCCTTCTTTCTTCTTCTTCTTCTTCTTCTCTTCCTCCTTGTTTTTCTCCTCCTCCTTTTTTTCTCCTCCTCCTCCTCACTCTTCTTTTCCTCTTTTTCATTTTTTTGGTGTCTCCTGGATCCCATTAGAAGGTTGGTGAAGCCTATGAACATTTTTAGACTTTTTAAATGTGTAAAATTAAATATAGAGAATTACCAAGGAAACCAATTATATTGTAATAGTTATTAGAATATTAAGAAAAAGGTTCATGGATCACAAGTGAAAAACTGTTGCACTAGAGGACCCTGCCAGTATCTAGGGCTGCACTGAATCTGTATTTTATGTGTAAGGTCCTTTCCATGTCTAAATTTGATATTCTATGTTCTAGCTTCTTCTCCAGCTCTGAGAGTTCTGAAATGCTATAGTTTGTTAGTCAGTCAATAAATATTTATCAAGGATAAAGGCTACATGGCAAATGACAATTTTGGCCCTCAAGGAGCTTGCCATCGAATGGGGAAGATAACCCTTCAACAAGTATGCACAAACACGTTGCAGACATGTAGACAATTCATGGGAGAAATGGGAAATGTGCAACAGGAAGAAAGCACTAGAATTAAGAGGTATTAGGAAAGGTTTCCCATAGAAGGTGGGATTCTGACTGGTTCTTGAATGGAACCAGAAAAGACAAGAGACAAAAGTGAGGAAGGAGAGCATTTCAGGCATGGAGGACAGTGAGTGAAAATGTCTGGAGTTGGAGATGGAACATCTTATTCATGGCAATGGAAAAAAGCCAGTGTCACTGAACTGAAGAGTATCTGGGGGGAGCAAAGTGAGAGAAGACTGGAAAACTAGGGAGGGCAAGTTATGAGGGGCCTTGAATAGCAAACAGAGAATTTTCTTTTTGATCCTGGAGGTGGTAGAAGCCACTAGAATTTATTGAATGTGTGGGTAGGGGTGACACGGTCTTACCTCTTCTCTTCTAATGGTTTTCCTTGCCAGCTCTGACATTTCATATTCAAAGATTCCTTCAGGGTATCTTATGAACAGAGTTCTTTGTGATTACCAAAGAGCCCAGTCTCATAGAATACAAGAGCTGGAATGTACCCTGGAAGTCATCCACTGCAACCCAGCCTGACTAAGAATCCCTTGTAGAGCATGGCCAGCAAACGGTAACCCAGATTTCTGCTGAAGACCTTGTGTGTGTGGAAGTCCAGTCCCACCCTGAAGGTTACCCATTCATCCTCTGGAGAGATATAATTATCAGGAAAGTTTTCTTGGCATCAAAAGAATAAACCTGACTCTCTGCAGCCTCTCCACATTGCCTCTGGTCTTAGTGCCTGGGACCAAGAATATGTTCATTTCCTCTGATCACCCCTTAAATACTTGAAGCCAAATAGCATGGGGGAAATGGTGATCTTGGTATTCTGTAGGCATCCCAGAAGCAAGCTCAACAGATTTCCCCCCAGTTCTCAGTGCTTTGCTATTTTTGTTAAGGGCATCACCATCTTTCCAGGTACTCAGGTCAACAGCCTCAAAATCTTCCTCTATAGTTCACTCTCCCTTATTTCAAGCATCCAGTTAATCACCAAATCTTGTCATTTCCACGTCCACAACATTCCCCGCTTTCATCCTTTCTTCTCCATTCACATAACCACTACTCAAGTCCAGGTCCATATCACTTCTCACCTGGGCAGTTCTAATAGCCTCCTAGTTGATTTCCCTGCCTCTAATCTCTCCCTACTACAATTCACCCTCCACAAAGATGTCCAAGTTATTTTCCTAAAAGCACAAGTGTGATCACATCACTCTCCTAGGCCTTCCTACTTCCCATAGGATAAAATTCAAACTCTTCTGTCACTTAAAGCTTTTACTGTCTGGCTCTAACTTACTTTTCCAGCTTCATTACATGGATGTGGCACTCCCCTTCCCACTATGGTGCCTTCCCAACTCTAACTAAGACTAATCTATTTCACTCAGTTATTTTTCCTTAGCATACTAGAGGCAATCCTGAGAGGGTAGGGGTTGAGTTCTAATACTGTTGTTTACAAGTCCACTGCACTGTGCTCCAGAAAAATATTTATTGTTTAGTTGATATCTGTTAGCCACCCAGAGTTAATCAGCTTTTAGTTAAAGGTACATATGAAGGTGGTGAAGTAAAAGCAACTTGTATAAAATATATCCCCCAAAGTTTTGAGGGATAGGTTCTTTTTTGAATGAAATTTTATTTTTAAATGAACAAAAACTAGAAAACTTGTTTTCTCTCTTTTCTACTCTCCACTCCCTCCCTCCTCCACACCATCCTGGGAAAAAGAAAATTAAAATCACTGACAAATATCGATAAACATGCAGAATGAAGCAAAAAAAAAAAACTTGCTGCATTCACCACACCCAGCAGACATGTCTCTTTCTTGCCACTATTGCTGTCCCCTCTCTATCTGTCAGGGGGTGGGAGATGCATCATCGTCAAAAGTCGTGGTTGGTCTTTGGGTTGATCAGAATTCTTAAGTCTTTCAAAGGATTTTTTTTAATAGTGTTGTATCACATAAAAATGCTCTCCTTGCTCTGCTCACTACACCCTTCTTAAGTTCAAAAAGTCTTTCCAAGTTTCCCTGCCACAGTCCCTTTTATCATTCCATCATTTCTTAGGGCACAAAAATATTTCATTATGTTCATTTACTGTAATTTTTCCAGTCATTCCTCCATCGTTAAGTACTGCCTTAGTTTAGTTGTGAATTCTTCCTCTCTTCATAGATGTGAAAGAGAATTTCTTTCTTTCTGCTCTAATTTGTTTTAAATGCCACTGTTAATGTCTAAGTATCCATTTAGCACTTAGCCTGCTGTATGGTGTGAGAAGCTGGTCTATACCTAATTTCTGCCACTCTGCTGTCTAGTTTTCCCAGCAATTTTTGTCCCAAAGTGAGTTCTTACTCATGTAGCTAGAATCTTTGGGTTTATCAAAATTTAACCTATTATTTTTGCTGGCTTTAGTATATTGTGTACCTAGTTTATTTCATTGATAGACTTCTCTGTTTTTAACCAAACAAATAATTTAAAATGATTTCAATGATTACTGCTTTGTGGTTAGCTTGAAATCTAGTCCAGCCAGGCTCCCTCTTTCTGACTACTTCCACTGAGATTCTTCACCATTTGCTCCTCTAGAGGAATTACATTATCTTTTTTTCTAACTATATAATCTTTTGCTAGTTGGATGTGGCATTGAATAAGTAAATTAATTTTTGTTGGTACTGTCATTTTTATTGCCTTGGCTTCCCCATAAGCAATACATATTTCTTTAATTAATTAGGTCTCCATTTTTATAAAAGTGTTTTTTAGTCATATAAGGCAAATTTTTCCACAAGGACAGAAACAGTCCAGAAGGAAACTAAGTCATAGCTTCTGGATAGCTGGTGGTCTTTTACTCCCTTCCTGTAGTCCAGACCATTTGGTTGGATTAGGAAAATCCTAGGTCCTTGTTGGTGCCCTTTGCCAGGAGACCATCATTCCGGTACTTTTGACATAGCCCAGAAGTTGATTTCTCAGCAAGGTGGTCCAGATATGCAGATCTTGGAGTGTTGGGAATCAGGAAGGCCTGAGTTAAAATCCAGCTTCAGACACTTAGTAGTGGTGTGACCCTAGGCAAATCATCTGCCTGAGTGTCCTCAGTTTTATATTGGGGATGATTCTAATAGCCCCATTTCCTAAGGTTATTGTGAAACTTGAATGCGGTAATATTTGTCAAGTGAGTACCACAGTGGCTGGCAGGTAACAAATGCTTGTTTCCCCCTCTCCATCATTTTTACTTTAATTTTTAAAACACATTTACATCTATGATCACCCTCTTCTGTGGAAGCTGAACCAAGAAAAAGCAGTTCGCACAATGAGGAAGTAAAAAAACTTCTGAAACAATAATTATATGAATGACATTTAGAGACCAATTCAAAGTTTGCAAAGTACCCTACATATATGATCAGCATGATCATTAACTCCCAGAGATTCCAGAAACCCTTCTGACTCTGTGGTAAAGGCTGTGCACTTTGACATGAAAAGGCAACCTCCTTACTGGCAATGGAGCAGGAAGGGTGGCACACGCCTTCAGAAAGGAAGAATATGCCCTTTGCTGTTCTCTTCTTGGCTGCTCCAACTATGGGCATATGACAGTCAAAATAGTTGTCTTGCCCAGCTGAGCTTTTCATACTTGGCATTTCTTTTTACTTGTAGAAATAAATATCTGTCCCATATCTGATTTACATTGTCCATTATGAGACAGCCCTTGGTTCATACCACTAGAAATATAATATATGTAAGGCACTTTGCAAACCTTAAAGGGCTGTCAAAATATCAGTAATGTGTGGTTTATTGATGAAAAATAATCAGTATGGCAAACTGCACCTGAAAGCCTTCCCTCCTGCAGGGCAGTCACTTCTCTGAAGATTGTTAAGCATATCAGTAATTCCTTGGCAGAAAACACATATGCTAGTGATCTGATTATTGATAGCAATTGAGGCCTCAAAGAGAGGGAAATATGCTCCCCCAAAGTGTTTACTACTGTTATGGAGGATATCTTATATTTGTAGGGGAGTCCTCTCTCCAGTCTCTCCTTTCTCTACCCTCTTATTCATACAGCTGCAAAAATAATACGTTTAAGGTACAGTTTTACTCAAAAACCTTACGTGTCTCCATGCCATGGCTCATGCCTCCAAACTCTGTCTCCAATCCAGTATCCCTGCTCCTCTTTTAGGGTTCTGGGTTTCTCACTCATGAACATTCTCAATATCTAGTCTAGATCCACTGCCACCACTGCTCTGATGCCATCTTCATATCATATCCTGTTATTTTTAACATTCCTTTTCCCAAGCCTGAGTTCCCATCTCTCCATATCAGAACTAGCATTTCTGGAAAGGGAGAGTTAATAAATTGTCCTTTGGTTTCACCCAATGTCTCTGGGACTACCATGGCCATCCCCATCCTACTTGACCCCACTTTATTCTACGTTTTGACTTCTCTTATTAGACTTTGAATTCCTTAAAAGCAGAAAATTTCCTTCCTTCCTTCCTTCCTTCCTTCTTTCCTTCCTTCTTTCCTTCCTTCCTTCCTTCCTTCCTTCCTTCCTTTCTTTCTTTCTTCTTTTTGTATAGCATACCACCTGTAATACTGTAAGCACTTAATAAATGTTTGTTCATGCCTTGTTTATAGGGCAGCTAAGTAGCAGAGTGGATTGAATGAGCATCGGACTTGCAGTGAGGAAGAACAGTCTGAATCCTTCCTTAGGTCCTTTCTAGCTCTGTGACCTTGGACAATTCACTTGATTTCTCAGTTTTCTCATTTGTTAAATAGGGATAGGAATAGTATATACCTCAAAGAGTTGTTGTGAAGATAAAATGAGGTAACATGGATGAACAGAAGCATCATCGTTATTATCACACAAAAGCCTCAGTCTAGCACGGTATCTCAGGCCTTTCATGATCTCCTTCCAACCTAGGTTGCCAGATTCATTTCATATCTTCCACATACAATTCCACATTCCAATCACTCACCTACAGCCAAACTGAATGATTAAACGTGCTTTGAAAGGGAATTCTCTACCCGTGGTAAAAGAAAGATGCTGGAGCTTGGAGAGTGGATGTATCCCAGTGAGTCAAGGTTAAGAATCCAAGTTTCCTGACTCCCAATCCAGTGTTCAGTCCCATACAATAACTAACCATTTATCCACCCCTTCAGCATTTGACAAGCATTTATTAAGTGCCTACTTTCTTCCTGATTCTGGGGATGAAAAGACAAAAGTAAACAGTCCATTCCTTCATTTAAGAAGCTTACACTTGAACACAGGAGACCACTTGTGCATCCATAAATACGGAATAGTTACATAGTAGAGTAGCACAAGGTAACCTTGGAGAGGTAGGCACTAGCAAATGGTGGGACTGAGTAAAGTCTCCTTCCTGCAGAAGATGGAGTTTGGGCTGATCCCTGAAAGAAGCCAGGGATTCAGAGGTGGAGGGGAGGAGGGAGAGCATTCCATGAATGAGGGACAATCAATGGAAAGGTAAGGAGATGGAAAATGAGTGTGTGGAACAGCAAACAGGCCAGTGTGGTTGGACTTTGGAGTGTGTGGTGAAGAGTTATGTGTGAAGTAGAAAGATAGGGAGAACTTCGCATTCCAGATATTAGAGTTTATGTTAGATCCTAGAGATAATAAGGTGCTACTAGATCTTCTTGAGCAGGGCCTGATGTGGTCAGAGCTGAGTTTTAGCTACCAAACAAGTGGAAGGGTTAGTTGACATCATGATATTTCCCTTGAGAGGGAAGGAAGGATGATATTATGATTACGATATATATTCCTTACAGTAGGATTCTAAACACTGAACTATTATTTGTAGCTCTTTGTCTGCCTTACAGCATCCCAGTTTCATGAATTTGAAGGAGGCCTTAGAGGCAATTTAGTCCAATTCATCTTTGAACAAGAACCCATCCTCTTTATAACATCCCTAACAAGTGATCATCTAGCCTTTCCTTGAAGTCAAAGAAGAATGTTTTAATTCCTAAGTCGAATTTTTAAAAAATGGCACCTGTAATTCTTAGGACATTTTCCCTTCCTAATATTAGACCTAAATAATTTTTTCTGCAATCTCCCCCCTAGCCCTGTCCCACTCATCTATCTTGATCTGCTCTCTGAGACCAAGAAGCATAAGGCTTATCCTTATTTCCTCCCCTCTCCCAAACCATTTTCTTCTCTAGGCTAAATGTTTTCATTCCATTAATGTATTCTCATGTGACATGTTCTTCAGTCCCCTAACCAACTTGACCAGCTTCTTCAGGTCTCCATCCAACTTGTCTATAACTTCCTTCAACAGGACTCAGAAGTGAACACAATGCTTTGGATAGACCATGACCAAGGCAAAGTACAAAGGCAAACTCACCTCCTTCTTTTTATTGATGCTGCTATAGGGTTATATGAGCCTTATTTGAGTTTCTGTGTTACATTTTTTACTCCTATGGAGCTTGTGATTCACTAATATTCTCAGATCATTTGTGTAGAAGTCATGTCTAACCATAATTCCCTTATTTTACATGTATGAAGTTGCTTAAAAATACAATTGTAGGACTTTACATTAATTTCTATTAAATTATAACTTACTAGCTTCTATGCATCATTTGAGCACATGAAGAATTGTTTGAATTCTGATATTGAATCCATCATGTTAGCTATTCTTTCCTTGATTTATGTCATCTTTAAACTTGATGACCCTTCCATTTTGGTTTTCGTTAAAGGCATTGATAAAAATATTGAACAAGATAGGGTTAAGGGTAGATCCCTGAGAATTTCTACTAGAGACTTCCATCTTAACTGACATAGGGTCATCAATGGTTTAGAGTCATTGATGATTAATCATCAACAATGCTATTGAGGACTTTTCTTTGAGTCTCTGGTTATGGGTCTAGCTCCTTTGTCCTTTCTTTCCTCTGTGCTCTTAGGATCAAAATGTTTAGAGCTAGAAGGAACCTTCATGGTATTTTAGTCAACCCCTTTAACAGTCCCACAAGAGTGATGTGACATGACCAAGGTCCCATGGATAGGTAGTAACTCAAGTCCTGGGCTTTTGCTACTTCCTTCTCCAGAAATCTTTACATTTGTTGATGTTTAAGCCTGTCTGTGGCTCTCTCTGGATCCTAGGTTATGACAAAGTTCTGCAAATTAGGCTTTGGGGTTTGGTCTTGAAGGATATACATCCTTAAACCTCAGGGTAAAACTAGATCCTGATGAATGGAAATGACTGCATGATTAAAGATGCTGTCAAATCCAGTTAGTATCTTGATCTTTATTTCAATAAGTGGAATGGCTGAATCTATAAGCAACTACTTTGTGTCCAACCCAGGGCAGTGTGATGTCAAAGTGGGGAGGTCACTGGCCACAGTATGAAAAGTACTGGGAGGAGTATACTATGTCACTGGCCTTGGTGCTGAAACCACCTCTGGCGCTAGAAATTGCTTCACTGACCTTGGTACTCTACTGACCTTCTATCTATGGATCTGGTCCAAAGCTTTGTCTCTAAATTGGCTGAGTCCCTAAGGCAATTTGAAGGCTATCTATAAAAGGGAAACAAACCACTCGACCTATACTTGTCAAAGACATTTCTTTTTTCTGAATGGAAAGGATATAAATAACTTATATGTGAGAAAACAGATTCAGAGAGGTTAAATGATTTATCCTAGGCCATGCAGCCTGTGAATTGCAAAGTCAGAACTAGTACATTCACTCTTGCCTTAAGGAAGACAAGACTTCTACACAACATGGGGTGGTGGTGGGGAATACTACCAGACAGTACAGAATTTATCAGTTACATGTGTGTGTGGATGAGAATTGAATCAAGCAAGCCAGATTATTCAATCTGGTACCTGTTGTTTTGGATGCTAAGGTATAGGTGAAACCTGTACTCACTGTGTAAGCACATTAAATATTTTTCTTATTAATGCCAAAGAGGGCTTACCAAAAAAACCTTTCAGTTTTGAGTTGGGCTAGGTGATCTTAGATGGAACCTCAGAGGTCTTTTAACCCTGTAACTTCTTTTTGCACACTATTTCTTTCCTTATAGGGTACTTTTCATACATTAAGTCCCTTACTTCCTTGTAAGGTCAGAAGTCCTGGCATTATCACTCTCTTTTGACCAAAGGAAAAATGACTCCAAAGAGATAGAGAGACTGTATCATCACCACCCAGCTGATAAGCAGAAAAGCCAGTCTTGGAGAACCCTAATCCAGTGTCCTTCTATTCCACACTGATTAAATGCAAGTGATTTCTTCCTATTAAGTTGATGTGTTTGGGTTACCTTGATATGTCTCAAACTTTTACGTTAATTCCATTGCTGCTTTTTAAATATAGAAAACTGATCATTCTCAAAGACAAAATAAAACAAAACAAAACCCTCTCCTGGCTTATAATTAACTTCTTTGATTCTAAGGCCTGGGCTATGCTTAGAATCTGGAAGGCAAATTGCACTTGGAGGTCTGCGCTGAAACTTATCAAATTTTCATAATAACGCATCATGTCTCCATCTGCATTAATTAATGTAGTCTTCTTTGAAACAAGTGACATTAATAGAGCATAATTGACTTTTCCATTACATGAGATTAATTAATAGAAATCAATATGGTTGGGAAGTTAACATGGTGCCAAGCAATTAAAACCCTCCACATTCAGCTCTGCTCTCCTGAAGTGCCATTAGATTAGCCTGTTCTAAGAGAGCAATGAGAGAAAGGACTAAATTCAAGGTGGTAGACCTCAACCTCCAAGACTGTGAACTCTTTGAGAGCAGGGACTTTCTTTTGCCCCTTTTTGTATCTCCAGAATTTAGCACAGTGCCTGGTAAATAGCAGGCTCTTGATAAAGGTTAATTGACTGACCCATGTCCATGGTTCCATGGTGTTGGCATAAAAATCCTCTTAGAGATGCATTATGCAATAACTTCAGCTCCCTTCCTTTCTCAGTGATTCTACTACCTTTAGACCTTAGAATGTAGGCCATGATAATAGCATTAGGGGATGATAATGCTAATAGCTTACATTTATAGAGTGATTTAAAGTTTAAAAAGTCCTTGGCAACCATTCCTTCATTTGAGATAGAATGCTAGATCAAAGAGGACGGCAGAACAGAAAATGCTAGAGCTGGGAGAACCCTCCAACATGTGACAGAGAACGTTAGAGCTGGGAGGGGCCATAGAATACAGATCATAACATGTCAGAGGTGGAAGAAGACAGAATATAGAACATAGAATGTCAGAGCTGGAAAAGGCCTTAGAAAACAGAGGAGACTGTCAAAACCATAGAGGTGAGCCTACCCGACCCTTCATTTTACAGATGAGGAAACTGAGACCTAGGATAGCTGAATGCCTTGCTCAAGGTCACAGAAGCAGAGGTAGTATGTGCCTCAGATGCATTAGCTGTGTGACTCTGTGCAAGCCAATTAACTTCTCACAATAATAAGACCCCTTCCTAGGGCTGTTGTGAAGATGGAATGAGATAATACTGGTAAAGTGCTTGGCAATCCTTGAGCACTTTCTAAGTGCTGGCTGTTAACATTATCATCCCAGGGCTTTGGTTAAATCCCTTTGAACAAGCCTATGACCTATCTTTGGGCCAGGCACTCCAGTGCCTGCCCTCAAGGAGCTGCTGTTTTCTGGGTTTGAGGGGAGAAGAGCATACGATGCGCACACAAAGAGTCCAAAATAAATAGTAAGTAAGCATAATGTGATTCCTGGAAGCAGAGGGCACCACCCAGAGGTGGGAACAAGGAGGGTAAGGAAAGGCCTCGGGTAGGATGGAGCATTTGAGATGAACCTAGAAGGAGGCAGGAATTCCAAGAAGTCTGGATGAGGAGAGAGAGCATTCCAGATATGGAGGAACACTGCTGCCAAGGGGCAGTCAATAAGAATTTATTAAGTACCTGCTCTGTGCCCGGGACTGACTGCCCCTCTTGGCCCAGACCTTATTCTACTATTACCATACTACACTCAGGAGGAGGGGTCCAAGCAGCCTGTCGAGAGGACAGCGTTCCAATGGACATTCCCTCTCTGAAGGGCCTTGGATTGTCTGATTCCTCCTTGAATAAACTACATCATTTCCATTACCAAAATTATGACTATGCATATGTGTGGATTCCTATTGTCATTGACTCTTGAAGAGTATGTCCTGCTGTGCTGGTCTGTGTTTTCTGTATTAGCGATGCTCCGGCCTGCCCAGTTCCAGCCTGGACATTGATCTGAAGCTTTCACTGAAGTCACAGAGTCTGAGTGGGTAAAGGTCTGGGACCTGGGGGATTTACTTGTACCTGTCCTAGCTCTCTACCATGTGCCTGAAGAGAGGTCAGGCTGGAGATCTGCAGAGAGGGGGAGGCCCCTGCCTCCCCAGGCAGTCCATTTCACTTAGGAGACCCTCTTAAGGGAGGGAATGAGTATTTATTAAACACTTACTATGTTCCAGGTGCCACACCAAGCCCTTTCTAGATATTATCTCACTTTGTCCTCACAGTAGTACTGGGAGGTAGGTGCTGTAATCAACCCCCTTTCACTGATGAGGACACTGAGTCAGATAAAAGTTAAGACTTTCCCAGGATCATAGAACTGGGAAGTGTCAGAAGTAGAATTAGGAGAGAGATCTATCCTGACCCCAGGCCTAATGCTCTAGCCACTGTGCCATTCAGCTGCTTCTGAACCTTCATCAGAGTCTTTACTTTTAAATTACATCTTATCACATTAGCTTTCTCTCCTGCTGATAGATTTCTCCTGCCCCCCTTTTTTGTTTTTGTTGCTATATAAAAAAATCCATCCCCAGCATTCTAGCGGCCTTTCTCATGCTTTGGGACATCTATTGACCTGACAAAGCCACAGGAACCATCCAACCTGGTTCTTCCCCGGGCTGTGCAGATGCTTCTTTTAGGACATTGAGATCATCAGGTGGGCAGATGGAAAATTCTCTCTCTTCTCCCGTTCCCTCCTCCCTCCTCAGAAATGGAAACCTGGACTAAATAACCATCACTGGGTTTCCTTAATCAGCTCCTTTCTTGGGACTTTCCTCATCAGATCGAGGGCATGAAGATAGGAAAGCCAAGGCCAGAGACAGAAAGCAGGGATGGCTGTGTACAGAATGGGGGATGTCTCTCTGGCTGCACAGGATGCACTGTATGCTGGGCAGACAGGCTGGCTGAGTGTGTGGCTCCTCTCTAGGGCCTCCTTAGGGTTGCCTAGAAACCAGGCAACAATGCTGAGCTCCCAGCCGTGGATCCCTTCTGAAGAGGCAGCCCCTCCAATTATTGCATTTCATTTATATTTCATTAATTAAATCAGGAAAATAAAGGGACCTAATGGATGGCCCAAGTCTGCTAGCCAGCGAAGGGTTAACTCACACCTCCCAGCCTTTGCTGGGTTCAGAGGGTGACCAGAGAAGGAGCCTGGGGATGATTTCTTGGTTGATTAAGCTGGTGCTGTGATGAGCACTGCTGGGCTGCTGTGGGCATTAGCCTTCATTTCTGTCAACCTCTTCTGACCACTGGAGTCCCTAGATGGACAAAACCAAACCCAGCCCAGGCAGCTTTGAGGCAGATGAGCAGGTGGCCCTCTCCTGTGTCTTGTGAAGCCTTACAAATAGAACACACAAAGGGTTTTCACCCCTTCCCCCAAAGGATGGTATCTCTCAAGGACCATTTGGGGACAAAGGAAACAGGCTGCTTTGAGAGTGTGGGCAGAGGCCTGCATTGGAAGCTCCTTATTGCCTAGGTGACCTTGAAGGAGCAATGCCCTTCTTGGGATCTCAGATTCTTCCTGTGTAGAATGAAAGGGTGCCCAGATGCAGTTGGGGGACAGTACTGTCTCTCACATCAGAAGACTTGGGTTTAAATCCCACCTCTGCCTTTGTGACCTTGAAGTAGTCAGCCATCCTACACTTCAGTTTCCTCATCTGTAAAGTGATGGGTTGGACTGCATAGCCTTTATGGTTCTTTGTTGCTCAAAAGCTATGATTCTGTGACTTGATGACCTCTAAGTACCCTCTATCTTCTGACTCTTTGATTGCTTCTATCAATTCATAGCAATTCAAAATGGTGATATTTGAATAATGTCACCTTTGACTGCTAAAACGTAGTGTAGCAGAATGGAAAAGAAATTTCAATTTGGTCCTCGGAGATCCAGGTTCTAGTCCTGCTCTGCCTTTAGTTCTTTATGTAAAGCTGGGAAGTCCTATTCCTTTTCTGTGCCTCAGTTTTCTTGCCTGAAAAATACAGGATTGGACTAGAAGATGTTTAAGATTCTGTCTCATTCTAAAATTCTGGGATTCTGGGTCATCTACTCAGGAGCTCCCTTCCTATAGCTTTGGCAGGTGTTTCTCCAGCCTGTGCTTACACACTTTCTGGGATGGGGAGCTCATCTCCTCAGGAACCAGTCATTTGGACCTGATTGTAATCTGCCTCTGTAAAACTTTCACCAATTGTTTCCAGTTCCGCCTTCTTGGTGAAACAGAATGACTGTGACAACTCAATATTTGGGAATCACCAACAAATAGAACCATGGAGAGTGGGGTATGGGAAGAAAAAGAGCAAACATGAGCTTTCATTTCATTGACTTTCTTCAAACATGCAAAGCTCCACTCTCAAAGCAAATTGCATATTCTTATGAATCAAACCACAGGTGTTCATTAAGGGTCTGGAATGTTCTAGGCACCATAGCAGGAGCAGGTGGAAGGATACCTTTCACACAGATCTACTCATGTTTCTCTTTGGCTCAGGAGCCTTCAGTGGCTCCCCATTCTCTGATAAATCAAGTCCTGGGTTAGGCTTTCAAGGTCCCTCTCAGTCTGTCACTTACCCTTTCCAGCCTCCCTTTGGAAAGAAAGCAGCCTTGTAAATTGTGAGGCAAGAGCCCTCTGGTTGAAGTCTAGTTGTGCCCCTCAAAGGCTGTGTGATCTTGGACAAGTCCCTTGCCCACTTGGGCCTCAGTTTTCTCATTTGTCCATTCCAACTCTAATATGCCATGAAATTATAAAGTCCTGACACAACTTATCCAGTCTATCCATTGCGAACTACTCATTATTCACTATGTCCAAGGGACAGCCTTGAGTGTTCTCTTGGCTCTGGGCTGTGACCGTGCCTGCAATGTCCTCCCCTGCTCATCCTCCACCTGTTTAACTCCTGTCCAGTCTATAAAGTTCAACCCAACATTCTCTTCAGGAGCAACAAGCCAGATGCAGAGTGGGTGCCCAAGAATAGGGCACTAACTAAACAAATCCTGTGTTGTCCTACTGTTCCATCACTTCTCATCAGCTGCTCTGCAGAGATCATGCTTGCCCCAGCACAGGTTTATCACCAGAAATCTCATCATCATGAAGATTGCTTCAGCTTCAGTGTCCAGCCACTCCTCAGTGGTGCAGTGGATCAAGAATTGGGCCCAGAATCAGGAAGATTTGAATTCAAATCTGACCTCAGACCCTATATTTGTGAGCCTGGGCAAGTCACAGCCTCTTTGCTCAGTTTCCTCATCTGTAAAATAAGCTGGCAAAGGCAATGGCAAATCCCTCCAGCTTCTTTGTCAAGAAAATCTCCCATGGAGTCATGAAGAGTCAGCCCTGACTGAGCCACAATGATGACTTCCTTAAGTAACCTCCGTTGTCTCCCCTGTCTGATTGGAGGGCTAGAGGGTGAAGCAGGAACTCCTTACAGTGCCTTCTTTTAGTCTTTTCAGTCAACTCTTTATACCGCACCAGCTGCTCTGCTCGGGTTTGACTTCACGAACGCCACCCCTTGCAGATGCTGGGTCCCTTGTGGCATACCCCTCTCTTTTCAGCTTCCTTTTGTGTAGAGTCTTTCTTCATTGGATTGTAACCTCCTTGAAAATTGGGACAATCTTTTTTTTGTTATTGATATCTCTGACACAACACAGAGCCTAGCATAACCTAAGCACTTAATAAATGTTTGTTGATCATTTTTGATTAAAATGAGAAAATCAGAGAGCCATGGGAAGACTTATATTGAGTGAAGAAAACAGAATTAGGAAAGCGAGAATCTCATGACTGTGACAAGGTCAATGGGAGCATCCAAATGTGGATTTTGCATGATGTCTAACTCTTCCTTCTGTGCAGTAGAGAGGTGGTGACCTATGGGAGCTGATTGCTTTATATGCAATGGTTATGTCTATGTCCTGATGTGGATGGTAAACTCTTTGAAGGTAGGGAATCTTTTCATATTTGTCTTTGTATCTCTGAGACTGAGCACAGTGCCCTTACACATAGTGGGTGCTTCATAAATGCTTGCTGGGGGATTGATTGTTTTCCTGAATTGTTCTTTGTCATAAGAAAAGCTTCTGTGATGGGGTGAGGGGTTTATTGGGAAGAAACAGGTTGTACAAATCACAAGAATAAAAAAAAATCAACATCTCTGAAGTTCATCTGGGCTTCCTCTCATTCATGAAGCCTTCCCCAACTCCATTCAAATAAAAGCTCCTAAAAGCAGGGATGATTCCATTGCTTATGTTTCTATCACTAGAGCCTAGGGCAGTGTCCAGTACATAGTAGGAGCTTCATAAGTGCTTACCAATTAATATCTTTAGTCAGTAGCACCTGTGATTCTTGCTTTACCTCTTCCTAGTACACTTATAATAATTTGATCTAATACTTCCATTTATTTTGTATGTATTTTTAATTCCCTTAGAGATGCATTTGTGTTTCTCCCTCCAAAGCTACCTCCATCTCCTCTCTGTATGTCTTAAATATACCTAGTACTGCCTAGTACTCCATTATAATATAAGCTCTTTGAGGGATGAGATGGTTTCATCTTTGTGATTTTTATCCTCAGACTCTGCTAACATAGTAGGCACTTCATAAACACTGGCTGACTGAGTGACTGGATCACTAGACTTGAGAAGGATTGAATGTAGACAAGTGTAAGTGAAGTGCCTTCTGAGGTCTGAGGAGGGAAGGGCCATCTATCCATTTGCCCATTATAAGGAATCAAGGAGGGCTTGATCTGGAATTCTCTAGATAGGTGGATCATGGTGATATCCACCACCACTTTGAACCTCAAAACTGAGTCTGTGGGCAGACTCCAATGTCCTTGCAATTGGACTCTGCACCACGTTGAGAAAAAGCTTTTAATTAGGATGCGTGTTTCCCCAGTGGTGGAGGATGCTGGCCTTAGCCATTCAGGCAGGAGGAAACTGGGGCTGTCTCCAGCTTGATTTATCTGCTGGACTCTTTTAGCTTCAAAGGCACTGGAAACCAGGGCTGCTGCTCCAATGGGTGATGAGATCAATGATTTATCATCCCACAGGGAGCCAGAAAGCATCCATCCTGTCACGGGGCTGGGCAGGGCAGGCCATCCTAGTTTAGTGAATGTTGTTGGATGCAGTGACTTGGAGACAGATCATTAATTGTCCAAACCCTCATTTCCCTCACTGACAAGCCAAGGATTTTAAAAAGTGTCTCACAGCCCTGCCTTGTGATAGGTGGCAGAGATATACCTGCTATGGGTCATCCCACTTTACCTTCAGAGGACTTAGAACAGAAAGAGGCCTTGGAAATCATGGGCTCCATTTTACAGAGGAAGACACTATGTCCCAGTGACATGCCTCAGACACACAGCTAGTAGAGGGGCAGAGAAGTCCCAGCCCAGTCACATGACTTTCCACCTAGGCTTTCTCCATTTGGTCTACCCCCCACTCAAATGTGGCAGCATTCAGCTAAAGGACATGGGTTTGTCGATGTGGATTATAGGAGCAACAAGTTCAAGACCTTGGACAGCAGTAGCTCCCTCCCTCCCCATCCTCACTTTACAGGTGAGACAACTGAGGTCCAGAGTCTATCTGAAGAGCAAGAATTCACCTGACAACATCCCCGATGAGCTAACACCTGATCTTTGCTCCAAGACCTCAGAGAAGAACACCCTGTCGCCACCTCTAAGGCAGCCTTTCTGCTCCAGGATTTCTTTCAGACTCAGGTGAGCTTTCTTTGGTGATGTTGAAATTGCCTTTCTGCCCTTTCTCCCCCTGCTTTAATTCTACCCTCTGGGACTAAGCATGCAAAGTCCAGAGTCTCCTGAAAGTGATGGCTCTTCATATCCTTGAAGACAGCTTTCATGTTTCCCTAAGTCCCTTCTCCAGGATAGATGTTCCCAGCTTTTCCCCTGGACTCACATATAACATGATACTGGGGCTCTTTCCCTTGACCACCCATTCCAAGCAATGTCTCTGGCTCCTCAACATCCTTCTCAAAATGTGTCACTCAAGTGAAAATAATACTGCAAATGAGGTCTGGCTGGGGCAGGGCCATCTCAGATGCGTTGTCATTAATAGCATTCATGAGAAGGTCACAGCTATTACTTGCATCGTGCTCTAAGGAATGCAAAGCACTTTACAAATCTGATTTCATTTTACCCTCATACCCTATTATTATCTACCTTTACAGATGAAGAAAGCAGAGGCATATTGAGATGAAGTGACTTGCCCAGGGTCATACAACTAGTAAGCTTCTGAGCAAGATTTGGACTTGGTCATCTGATCTCTAGACCAGTGCTCTATCCACTGTGCCACTTCACTGCCATTGCTGTCATGTTGCTAACCCATGTTGAGTTTGTGGCCTACTAAAACCCCCAGATCTCTTCCATATATATGCCTATATAGCCAAACCTTCCCCATATTGTGCTCATAAAGATAGTTTTGGGGGAAAAATACATGTTCAGGAAGACAAAGGAATGAAAAATTCATTCAAAGCAAGTATGAGGGTGGGTCTGGGTTAAACAAGCCAATCAGATCACCCCAATCCATGTAAAATAAGTGACATCTTAAAGAGGGGAGGACATGTCTCAATCAATCATTCAGAGACTTTAGATTAAGTATAAAAAGTCCTTGAATTAACTGGAGTGTTCCTGCCAGGAAGAGTCTTCAGATTGACTGAGGAAACATGGTGGTGCTACCATGATGTTCTCTGGGTACAAAAATAACCAGCTCAGGAGTCAAAACATCCAAACATCTCCTGGACAAGAATTTGGAGTGACATCTGGAAGAAGGAGGTGCCCCTGAGGATGAGAGAGGAGAATTCCTTAGCTTCAGTCTAGGTTTTCTCCTCACTGTTGGCTATAACAGAACCTTGAAATGTTTAACGAGTTAGAATGATTTTGGACTTCCTATCTTATTATTGACATCCTACAGTCATCTCCAAAGATGATGCCAGCAACAGTTGATAGCAATGTCTGAATTAGAAGAGAATAGACAGGATACAATACAGGAAGCCAGATTGATGACTCCACAAGGAACTCAGCAAACATACCAGGCTTAAGAGCAACTTCTTGATATTACCTTAGTAACTGATTCTTTCTGAAAGCTAATTGAATCACTGACTAAACTGAAAATCACCTGACAATCATGGCAAGAAGCACACCAATGGGGGCTCATAATATATCTAGCACTACAAAGTCTCTCTTACTGTGACTCTTCAGGGCTACCTCTAGAACCCCAAGGGAATGATGTTTCTATGGTCTGGGCACTTGGATCATCAGTAAGAGTGAGAGTTTGTAGAGTTGTCCCAGAGCATTGGGCAGAAGGCCAGGAGAATTTTAATGACCTTCAGAGAGTTTGACATTTGTGTCCCTACCTGGACTAAGTAACACCCATGAAAATGTTAAGTACAAATTGATCACTATTCAAAGGAGATGGTCAAAGGACTAGAGGAAAAAATATATATCCTTTGGCTTATCCAATACAAGGAATTCTTTGAAAGAATGGAAGTATTGATTAATACACAGAGAAGAGAAACAATTTAAAGAGGAAGAAAATAATTTCTCCTGTATCAGGAAGTTGGAAAGTGAAAGAATATTAGCTACAGAAGTCAGGAAAGAGGACAGATCACTGAATATTTGGAGCTAAGTAAAAATCAATCAACCAACTGTTATTAAGCATCTACCATATGCCTGACACAGAAGTAGGGACTGGGGATGCAAATTCAATAGCATAGCAATCCCTATCCTCAAACTGCTTACATTTCATTAGCAGAATTAACATTTATAAAGTAAACTTGAAATTTATGTGTGGTAAACAAATAGTAATTTCTCGGGGGTAGGGCAAGCCTCAACAGCCATTATGGAGGTGGCAGAGGGTCTTGGGTTGGGAAAAGTCTCATCTAAGAAGTGATTACTGAACTGAACTAGGAAGAGATAAGCATGAGGAAGGGATAGAAATGAGTAATTAGGGTGTGATGACATAGTGTCACCAGGTCACTCCTGACTTGGAGTCAAGAGAGAATCCTACCTCTGACATTTCACTACATTTCCATCTTTTTGAGTCTCAGTTTCCTTATATGTAAAATAAAAGGGTGGAATTAGATGATCTATAAGTTTCCTACCTATTTGCTACTGTGGTCTTTAATAAGTTAAATAAATGCCAATAATTAGAACTCTTGTAGGAATAGGATATTGTTAGGAAGAAGCAGCCTTTTTAACTAGAAGGGAGAGTTACCATATGGGCTGGAGGATGGGGCCATAGTGAATAAAACAGAATTTAATGGGGGAAGGGAGATGTTAATTTCAACACTTGAGTTCAAGATGTCAATGTTATAAGTAAAAAATGGTGGAGACTTGGCCAGGCTATTCCCTATGGGAACAATCTGGAGATTTAGACAGAGATGTATTGGTCAATGTTTAACTATCTTTCCTCCAAACTTAAAATAGTACACACAGTTACACTTCTACATTTACTGTGTATTATTAACACTTTCTTACCAGTAATAATTCAAATATCTAGCATTTATGAAGCACCTGCCATGTATGTGCCAGGCACTGTGTTAAGTAATTTATTAATGGTCTCATATTTGGTACAACAACCCTGGGAGAGAGGTGCTAATCTCCATTTGTACAGATGAAGAAACTGAGGCATAGAGAGGTTAAGTGACTTGACCAGAGTCATACAGCTAGTAAGTGGCTGAAGCTAGATTCAAACTCAGCAACATGAGTTTTCCTAACTCCAGATTTAGCACTCTATCAACTGTACCACCTAGCTCAATAAATCACACTCTGATATGTGTCTTACTGACTTCTGAGGAATAATTGCTCACACTGAAAATTTAACAATCAATTCTCAAAGTTTAAATAAGCTTCCCCTAGACCATCCTGGGATTTAGTGGATTAACAGTTTAATAGGACTCATCAGAGGGAGGCAGCCTAAATTCACATCTGTCTCTATCTTATCATCTATATCACAATTTTTATCTATATTATCATCTATATCTATACCTAGTTTTATTTCTATCTCTATTTATGTAGCTCTATCTCTATTCCCATATATACATATACCTTTAAAAAATTATTTTCTTCAATTACACATAACGACAGGTTTTACCATTCATTTAAAATTTTTTTTTAGTTCCACATTTTCTCTCTGTCTTACTTCCCTGTGACGATACAGAATTTGATATGATTTAGATGTCAGCATCATGTTTGTGTCATAAAAAGAATTTTGTAGGACTCCTTCTTCACTGATTTTGCCAAATAGTTCCGATAGTATTGGAATTAATTGATCCTTAAATGTTTGGTCAGATTCACTTGTGAATTTGTCTGGCCCTGGGGACTTTTTCTTAGGGAGTTCATTGATGATTTGCTCAATTTCTTTTTTCGAAGATGGGCTTATTTAAGTATTCTATTTCCTCTTCAATTAATGGGCAATTTATATTTTTGTAAATATTCATCCATTTCATTTAGTTTGTCAGATTTATTGGCATACAACTGGGCAAAATACCTCCTAGTTATTGTTTTAATTTCCTTTTCATTGCTCGTGAATTCACCTGTTTCATTTTTGATATTGTTAATTTGGTTTTCTTCTTTCTCTTTTTAAATAAAGTTAATTAATGGTTTATCTCTTATTTTTTTAAAAACCAGCTCCTAGTTTTATTTATTGATTCAATAGTTTTCTTACTTTTCATTTCATTAATCTCTCCTTTGATTTTCAGCATTTCCAATTAGATATTTAATTGGGAATTTTTAATGAGTTCTTTTTCTAGTTTTTTTTTAGTTGCATGCCCAATTCATTGGTCTGTTCTTTCTCTATTTTATTGATGTCTGCATTTAGAAACATAAATTTCCTCCTAAATTCTGCTTTGGCTGCACCCCACAAATTTTGGTATGTTGTATCATTGTCGTCATTCTCTTTAATGAAATTATCGTTTGTTTCCATGATTTATTCTTTGACTTACTCATTCTCTAGGATTAAATTATTTAGTTTATAATTCATTTTAAATTTCTTTTTCCATGGCCATTTATTGAATGTAATTTTATTGTATCATAATTTGAAAAGATGCACTTAATATTTATGCCTTTCTGCATTTGATTATGAGGGTTTTATGCCCTGATTCACAGTCAGCTTTTTGTGTGGGTGCCATGTACTACTGAGAAAAAGGTTTATTCCTTTTTATCCCCATTGACTTTTCTCCAGAGGCCTACCATAGCTAACTTTTCTAAAATTTTATTTACCTCTGTAACTTTTTTCTTGTTTATTTTGTGGTTAGATTTATCTACTTCTGAGAAGGAAAAGTTGAAGTTCTCCACTAGTGTAACTTTATTGTTTGTTTTCTCCTGCATTTCATTTAACCTGTCTTTTAGAAATTTGGATGTGATACCATTTGGTACATATATGTTTAGTACTGATATTACTTCATTGTCTCTAGTACTTTTTAGCAAGGTGTAGTTTACTTCCTTATCTCTTTTAGTTTGATCTATTTTCCTTTGTCTGAGATCATGATTGCTACCCCTACTTTTTTTTGTTTTAGCTGAAGCATAATAGTCTAATCAAGCCTTTTACCTTTAATCTGTGTGTGTCTCTCTGCTTCAAATGTGTTTCTTTTGCAGGATTCTATTTTTTTAATCTACTCTGCTATCTACTTCCAATTTATGGGTGAGTTTATCCCATTCCCATTCCCAGTTATGATTCTAACTACATATTTTTCCCCATCCTGTTCCCCCATTTATCCTTTTTTCTCCTTTGCTGCCCCCTCCCTTCTTTTCATCCTTTCCTCCCTCTCTCTTCTTTCGCTCCTTCCTCCTTCATCAATATTTTGCTTCTGACTACTGCCTCCCCCAATCTGCCATGCCTTCTATTATTTCTCCCTTTTTTGTCTCCTTCCCCTCCTACTTCCCTCTAGGGTAATATAAATTTCTATACCCAACTGAGTGTGTATGTTTCAGCCAAATCCAGTGAGAAAAATGTCCATTTCCCTCCCCCCCATTTTCCTTCCACTGTTATAGGTCTTCTGTGCCTCCTCATATTAGATAATTTACCCCTTTCTTCCTCTTCCTTCCCTTTCCTCCCAGTGCAATCTTCTTTCATCAATGTCAACTTATTTCCACACCCTCTGTCTATGTATATTTCTTCTAACTGACCTAATAGTGGTACAATTCTTAAGAGCTACAAGTATCATTTTCCTGTGTAGGAATACAAACAGTTTAACCTTATTGAATGCCTTATGTTTTCTCTTTCCTGCTTTACTTTTTGTTTCTCTGTATCTTGTATTCTCTGGTCTTTAATCAGGAATATTTGAAAATCCTTGATTTCATTGAATGTTCATTTCCCATCTTGAAGGATTATGCTCAGTTTTACACTGGGTAGATGATTCTTGGTTGTAATACTAGCTCCTTTGCCTTCAAGAATATCATATTCCAAGACCTCCAGTACTTTAATATAACATCTGCTAAACTCTGTGTAATCCTGATGGTGATTACATGATATTTGAATTGGTTTTTTTTTCTGACTGCTTGAAGTATTTCTTCTTGTCCTGAGAGTTCTGGAATTGGCTATCATATTCCTGGGAGTTTTCATTTTGTAATCTGTTTCAGGTGATTGGTGGATTCTTTGAATTTCTATTTGACCTCTATTTCTAGGATACCAGGGCATTTTTCCTTGATAATTTCTTGAAATATCAAGTCTCAACTCTTTTTGAACATGGCTTTTTGGTAGTCCAATCATTCTTAAATTGTCTCTGCTGGATCTATTTTCCAGGTTAGTTGTTTTTCCAATCTGATATTTCACATCTTCTTTTATTTTTTAAGTAAAAAAATTTGTTTAATTCATTCTTGATGTCTTATGAAATCATTAGTTTCCACTTGCCTAATTTTAAGGAATTATTTTCCGTGGTTAGTTTTTTGTACCTCCTTTTCCATTTGTCCAATTCTGCTTGTTATGGATTTGTTTTCTTAAGTGAATTTTTGTACATCTTTTCTTAATTCTTTCATGCTTCTTTTACTCAGCTGTTGACTCATTTTTCATGATTTTCTTGCATCACTCTCATTTACTTTCCCAATTTTTCTTCCACCCCTCTGATTTTTGAAATCTTTTTTGAGCATTTCCATGAGGTCTTTTTAGGCCTGAGACTAATTCCCCTTTTGTCTTTGGGGCTTCAAGTTTAGGTGTTTTGACATTGCTGTCCTCTTCTGAGTTTGTGTCTTGATCTTTCCATATTAACTTTCTATAGTTGGGTTCTTCTTCTTCTTCTTTTTTTGCCTTCTTCATTTTTCTAGCCTATTCAGTGACTTAAAATTGAGCTCTACTCCTCAGGTACAGGAGGCACAGTTTCACAGATGGCTTGCTATGTACTAGTCGATTGCACTAGAGCCCACGTGGCCTCAGTCACTGACTTATGTTGGGATTAGGGGCCTCTCATTGGCTTGCCTGGATACCACCTGCACAGGAATGTACTCCCCTTTTATCTGAGCAAGACAGGCCTTTCTTGTCTACCTTCTTAATTGTATAGGTGAGAAATTCTCTCCTTTTTTGTTGATTCTGCCACTCCAGAATTTATTTTCAGGCATTATTTTATAGTCGTTTGGAGGTGAATTTGGTAGAGTTCAGAAGAATTCCTTCCCTATTCTGCTATCTTGACTCTGTCCCTTCACACACTTTTTTTTTTTAAAGCTTGCAAAATACTTGCCCTATATTATCTCATTTGAATATCACAACACAATAACAATGCAGTTGTCATATGCCAATTTTATCAGTGAGGAACCAATGAATGCCAGAGGCAAGATTCAATCTCTTATCCAAGAGGTTGAGCAATCTTTCCACTAGAATGTCTCCTACCTCCACAAAAAGAGGAAGAAAAAATGAGATGAAATTTATATAGACATTTATCTATCTTGTACTGAAAAAAATCATGTCACCCTGGGCCATATTGAATGAATGTGAAAGCAATTATTAGGTGCTTGATACTGCTGGGCTTTATGTTAAGTTCTAGAAATCCAAATGCAAAAAACAATGATAGTTTTTGCCCTCAGGAAGCTTACCTTTTAATAGGAGCCTGGTTCTCAAGGAAGGAAACAGGTTCAGAAAGTTACAGGGTCAGTGATTGACACACTCCTTCCTGGAGCAATGACAAAATTAACCATAGTTCAAGAACTGAAGTTGAGGATGGCATGGAAAGTAACTGTTAGGAAGATTAGGGGGGAACAAAGAATGAAGTAAACATGGGTGTGACTTGTCTTATACCCAGTGGGTTATGTGGGATAGTCACCAACCAGGATGGTGGGGACCCTAGGAAAGAAGCAGAGTGTGGAGAATGATGAGCATAACCTTTCTGATGTCTTCTACTCTGGCTAGCTCCCATTTAGAGGTTACTGTTCCATTATGGGTGCCACAGTCAAGAATACTGACAAGGAGATCTGCCAAGATGGCAAGATAGAAGTGTACAGGACTATGGAGATGTTTGCCTTGCAGAAAGGACTATAGTAGGAATACAATAAAGATCTTCAAGTATTTGAAAGATCAGTCCTACCAGACTTGATCTGTTTGGCCTCAGAGGACAGAAGCAAGAGCCATGGGGAGGAGTTTCAGAGAGATAAATTTAAGCTTACCATCAGGGAGCACTTCCTAATAATCTGAACTAAGCAATGCGCTACCTTGGTCACATAGCAACACAGTGGCAAGACCCACACTCCATCCCAATTGGAGGACTGCTTCTAAGACTAGCTAAAGATTCAAGTTTAGAGGTCAGGAGAAAGGTTGGGGCCATATAGATTCATGAATCAAATGCAGAGGGATCATCACAGATGCCATGAGAGTTGATGAGATCCCCAAGTGAAGTAGTATAGAAAGAGAGGAGAAGAGGGATGAGGACAGAGCCCTGGGGGACACCCATGGTTAGTAGGCATAACCTGGATGCAGATCCAGCAAAGAGGACTGAGAAAAAGTGGTCACATTGGCAGGAGGAAAACCAGGAGAAAAGAGTATCCCCCCAAAACTAAGGAAAAGAAAGTATCAAAGAGATGAACGTGATTGTCACTGTCAAAGACAGCAGAGAGATTAAGAAGAATGAGGATTGAGAAAAGGGAATTGTATTTGGCTACTAAGAGAACACTAGTAACTTTGGAGAGAGTAGTTTCATCTTAATGATGAGGTTGGAAGCCAAACTGGGCAGAATTAAAAAGAGAGTGAAAGGAAAGGAAGGGGGGGCACCAATTGCCAAGGCTTTCTCAAAGATTTTAGCTACAAAAGGGAGGAGAGATATAGGATGGTAGTGGGTAGACACGGATGAGGGCTTCTGAGGGTGGGGGAAGATGGCTTTGTTTGTAGACAGTAGGAAAGTAGTTAGTTGATGAGGAGAGACTGAAGATGAGTGAGAGAATGGGGATGATGAAGGTCCAGGTAATGATGGGATGGAATGGGGTCACTTGTGGGGTGATAGACCAGGCAATCTACTGGGGTAGATGGGATGGGACGAGATCATTTGTGCAGGTGTTGTGGTTTGCCTAAGCAAGGAGAAGAGCCACCTCTTCAGTCTGTAGGAGAAAGAGGAGCTAGGGCAGAAGGCATCTGCATGTTGTGAAATAAGGAAGCAAGGAGAAGAGGGAGATCTTGGGGTTGGTCTCGAGTTTTTCAGTGAAACATGAAGCCTCAGTGGAGAAGGGGGGAGGTGAAGGAGTTGTGGGAACTTTGAGGAGGGGTGAAAAGCTTTGAAAAAGCATCTGTAGTTAGAGGGATAGTGAGGCAATTTGAGATATAAATGGATTTCTTTGCCACATAGCGGGCAGAGAGGTATCTTAGCACACAGAACCCTGAATATGAGAGTTGGCAGGACTTTAACACTGAGATCATAGCACATCTGAATTGTGAATGAGCATTCAGACCTGTGAAATGGGGGTTGGCTTGGAAACTCTCTTGGGTCCCTTCTAGCTCTCCTATGTTATACACCACTTAGCTCGGGTGACTGAGCATTCTGCCAAACCCCTTTGGTGCCCTTTCCCACCATACCTGGGATGCTCTCCTTCCCCAACTTCATCTTGCAGAATCCCTGCTTTCCTTCAAGACTCAGTGCAAGCAGCCCCTTCTACCCCAAGCCTTTCCTGTTCTGAAATAGCTTTTTTTTAGCTATTTGTCTATCTATACACATTTACTACTAGACTTGTTTAGTTGTTTTCAATCATGTCCAGCTCTTTGTGATCCTATTTAAGATTTTCCTGGCAAAGATACTGTAGGGGCTTATCATCTCCTTCTCCTGCTCATTTTACAGATGAGGAAACTGAGGCAGAGTTAAATGACTTGCCCAGGGTCACACAGCCAGCAAGTGTCTGAGCTTGGATTTGACCTCAGGAACATGTGTCTTCCTGATTCCAAGCCCAGTGTTCTACTCACTGTGCTATGTAACTGCCCCAGATACACATACACAGTACACAAATAACATGCACATGCATACATGTATACACACAAGCACATATATACATATTCATGCATATATACATACCTACATGACTGTTTTTTCTCTTGGATAGATTAGAATCTTCTTGAAGGCCCAGCCTATTAACTTTGGGTTCTTTGTCTCTAGCCCTTAGCCCAGGGTTCCAATAGGCATCAATACAGCCTTGTTTATTGAGCTATTGGTCCCCATGAAAATCCCTTCCTTCTCCCCAGCCAATCAACTCCTCCCTGTTCCTCTGTCCCATTCACTATAGCCTTAGTCTAGTCTTAGACAGAGGATATTGAATAAGCTGTTTGACTTCTGTTCCTGGTGAGGTCAAACTTTCACATGACTCGACTAGTAATTGGTATCACTAATAGCAAAAGAAACAAAACCATTCTAATATCTCTTAGTGGGACAGCAGGATGAACTGGGATTCAGGAGACATGAATTCTAATGTGACCTGGGAGACTGCGGCCAAGTCACTGTGAATTGGAAATCGCAGATCTGAGATCTAAGGAAGAGGCCTTAGAGATCCTCTTACCCAGGCATTCTTCAACCTTTTCTTGTGTCCTGGACCCCTTGGGAGTTAGTCTGCTGAAACTTAAGCATCTCTTGTCAGAATCATTGTCAAAATACATAAAGTATCTAAAGATTACAAAAAAGTCAATTATATTGAGAGAGTCAATTCTCTCTCTCTCTCTCTCTCTCTCTCTCTCTCTCTCTCTATATATATATATATATATATATATATATATGAAATCTACTTATCATCTATTTCTACTCATCTATCCATCTGTTTGCTTGTTCATCCGCCCATCTGTCTGATAGATATCCATCTATCCATCTGTCTAAATACAAGTTCACAAACCTCATGTTAAGAACTACAGATCTAACCTAAGCCTTATTTTATGCAGGACGGTGTTGAGAACTGAGGCCCAAAGAGGAAACCCTAGCACCACTGTCATGTGTGAAGTAGATGGCAGTGGTGGGACAAGGCTCAGATTCTTGGATCCTGGACCCCAGGTTGCCTCCATCACATAGAACTGTGTGACTTGCCCAGATTCCTGTTGGGAGGAGAATTCCATGAGAAATCACATCCCATGAACCATCAACACATAGGCAGAACCTGGAGAGAGAAAGAAAGTGACCCAAATGACTTGTACCCTGATTTCTTTAGAAACTAAATGTTTGGAGAGGCAGGAGGAGTTTCAGTCACCATCGGCCAGGCCGTATTATCTGTTAATCTCCCTACTGGCCCTGCATCAGTGCTGGACTCATGCAAAGCAATAGAGGGTCAGCAGCCCAGCCTATGGGAGGGGGAGCCTCCTCCTTCCCTGTGGCCAGAGAGGAGCCAGTGCGTGAAAAATGGAGGCCAGGGGTCGGGGGGCACACCCGGCGAGATAACGCTTTCATCCATTGTGCCAGGGTCAATGGGCTCCCCTCAGGAAGCCGGCAGCCCCCGATGAGTGACTGGCAGCAGCAGGCCTGCCTTTGTGCGCTTCCCATCCCTGGCAGGCTAAGGAGCTTGCAGGCTTTAGCCCACACGCTACAATCCCATATTGAAAACCAATCGGACCTAAGAGAGTGGCGGGGGCGCCAAGGGGGCCGTATGCTGACTCTGAAGGAGGCTTCCAGCTTGGGAACAAAAGAATGGACCTGTCTGCTCCTCTGAGCCACCCAGAGGAACCTACCAGGGCAGACAAGAAAAGGAGCTGAGGCACCACCCAGACCAAAGCCTTATTTTGCAGATGGAGCAGCTGAGACCCAGACAGTGGAAGAGGCTTACTCAAGGTCATAGGGTGCCAGGGCTAGTGGCAGATCTAAATCTGTGGATCCTCTCTCCTAGGAGTGCCGAGTACTTCACAATCCTCAGTTTTCACTTCATCATCATTATCAATCAATCAATCAATAAACATTTATTAAGTACCTGCTGTATGCAGGACACTGTGGATACAAATACAAAGACAGAAACAATCCCTACTCTCAGAAAGTTTCTAATCTATTTGACAAAGTTGCCTTCCCACTTATCAAGTACTGACTACATGTTCATCCCCTGCAGTGCTACAAAGATAAATGAGGCATGGTCCAAAGCCCTCAAGGACTCATAATAGGAGAAATAAGAAGGTGTACTGGAAAAGTCATTGATTTAATATCATTAGAGCTGGTCCTTACTCTCTGTGGTCCTGGGGACCTCAGTTTTCCCACCATAAGATGGAACGTTTAGAGGAGAAACCACTCTCAGACCCCTTGCCCTCCTCAGTCCCTGAATTAGAATGGGGGAAATATGTCTACACTTTCACAAAAAAGAGTTTCTCTGGTGGATTTATGGTCTCAGAGATGACAATGTAAGTCCATAAGACAGGACAAGCAAAGCAGGGCCCAGGAAAGGAGAGCTCAGCTCCTAGACAGGGCAGACTGTCTAGGAGAAGTGACCCTTGTGTAACATGATAAATACATTTCATGTTAATTCAAAACTACACATGAAACAGACCAAGTGTTTACTAAATGCAGTCTCATTAATTTCATTCTCAATGTTCTGGGAGACCTGCTAATGTCTCCCCCTGCCCCTCTTGGTAAAAAAAGGTCACTGGAGCGCCCCATTTTAGGAAGGCACATCTGAACTCAGAGAACAGCAGAGTTTCCATCTCTCTCATGAGCTAATGGGAAGAGATGATTTGCTTTCTCTTTGACCTACGTACAATAGCATATATTTCCTCACCTTTTCTAGCTGGCTGCCGCAGCCAGAAATATGCCTCATTTGGCTTCCAGGGAGGGGGAAGCAGAAAGCAGAAGTCCAGGAGAAAGGTACTGAAAACACCCTGATTATGCCAAGATGTCCCAGGTTGGAGTTCTGCATCCCAGGAAGAATCCTTCCACCATCCCTCACAGGCCAGGGGTTACTGTAAACTTGGAGAAGCATCTGGGAAAACATGGCCTTGGATTTTCCTTTGCACAAAAGCTGCCTCTCCTAGTCTGTTAGAGCTAAAAGGACTGCAGAACTTAGAACCTAGACTGCTGTGACTGGGGGAAATCTTAGAACAGAGAACACGTTTGGGAAGGGCCTAGAATAGGCAAATTCAGAGTTGAAAGGGACTTTGGAATAAAGGACAGAGAATTCCAGAGCTGGGCAGTGGGAAAGAACCTTAGAATAAGGAATGCCAGAACTGGAAGGGCATTTGGACCATGGAATGGCAGGGCTGTGAAGGAACTAGAATGGAGAGCATCTATTGATATAAACATAAACAGGAGCAGCTAGGTGGCATAGAGGATAGAGTGCATTTAGGGTTAGGGCCAGGAGTCAGGAAGACCTGAATTCAAATTCAACCTCAGACATCAGCTGTGTGAGCCTAGATAAGTCACTTCACTCTGCCTCAGTTTCCTCATCTATAAAATGAGCTGGAGAAGGAAATGGCAACCCAGTCTAGTGTCTTTGCCAAGAAAACCCCAAATGAAGTCATGAAGAATTGGATGTGACTGAAAATTACTGAACAACACATTGACACAAAATGTGAGAACAAGGAGGGACCTTAGTACACAGAAAGATCGTTAGAACCTTAGAGAAACCAGATGAGGAAAACTTACTTCTAGAGGGGATTTGCCCAAGATCATCCAGCAAGTTCCTGGAAAAACAATTCTTGACATTAAATAAGAAGATGGATCTGACCTTTCTTCTTACCCCCAACCCAAACAGGTCTCCCACCCTTTGTCTCCAGTCATCATTCTACCCCCTCATTCGTTGACTGGGATTTTCTGCAAAATTTGTGCTGTTCCTATCTTGTGGTTCAGTCTGATGGCCACTGGCTCCATGCACCACCTGAATTCCCACCATTCACCTCTCCATGACTCTTTAGGTTCAAAGGCAATTTTGATTCTTCCCAAAATTATGGTGGTCCATGATTCGTAGCCATGGAACTGAAGAAGGTATCACAAAAGGAGAAAAGGAAAACATTGATGTTAATTGTCTGGTTTCATGGAAATATCACTTAGCTGCTTTGTTCCTCAGTTTTTTCATTGGTAAAATGGGTAGGATATGCTTCTAGTACCTACCTCCAGGGGAGGTGTATGGACATGAATAATGCTCTATGAATCTTGAAAAGCTATGAATCTGGGAGCTGTCCTTATCCTGACCGTGTATGTCTACTGCGTTTAAGATGACTCAAGGGCTAAACAGAAACTCATTTCCTTAACCTCTGCTCAGCCCTCAGCTTTCTCTGCCTGTTCCTTTTCCCCACCCATTCCCTAGTTGGCAAAGAAACACTGGACAGTTCAGGCACCAAGACCAATCCTGGTCCCAAAGCCTGTCAAATTTCTAACTTTTGCCATTTCCAGGACCAGGACAGTGAGACAGACAGAGGCTCAATCAGTCCATCTATGCTAATGATCTAGTAAGGACTATGGGAAACACAGCTAACATATCAATCATCACTTCCCCTCCTGAGAGTGACCTTCCTATGAAGGCCAGTCAAATTTGATTAGGACCATTGTACAGACGAGCAAAGTCAGACTTGGAACAAATGAACTGGTTAGTAAGAATTGGAACTGGCCAGCAGCACCAGGGAGTCAGACATGGTTCACTT
Source organism: Potorous gilbertii (assembly GCA_028658325.1). Lineage (NCBI taxonomy): Eukaryota > Metazoa > Chordata > Mammalia > Diprotodontia > Potoroidae > Potorous > Potorous gilbertii. The sequence goes on along the minus strand of CM053769.1, from coordinate 95,089,197 downwards.
TCCAATCTACTACATTGTCTTTTATTCTGATGATGAGGATAGGGGACTCATATTTTTATAGAAGTTAAAGAATTTCCAAAGCTCTTTCTTCAAAATAACATCCCGAGGTGGCAAATTCAAATGTCATGCATGTCGCTGATTAAGAAATGACATATATTTGTATATACTTACTTAGGTACATGCCACTCTCCTGCCCTACCCTGCCCCAGCAGAATGGAAGGTCGTTGGGGACAAAGACTGCTTCACTGTTGCCTTTGTACCTCAAGCACTTAGAATAGTGCCTCCCTAGCATAGAGAAGACATATGGTAAACATCGAATCAGCTGAACTTAGGTGAGACCCAAAGAGAGACAACAGCTTGCTCGAAGGTAAACAGCGGTTAGTACCAGGGTCAGCACCTGGGTTCTTTGGCCCTAGTTACCCCGCCTTTCCCATTGAGCCATCCTACCTCTACGAAGGATTGCGGAGGTATGTTTATTGGAATTATCAAAGTTCAGGAATGCTCACTCTCACACAGAACCTCTTCTTTCTGATTAGAGCATCTGTCTAGAGAGACTAAGAAGTCAGCCTTGAAGACCCCATTTGTATTAAATCCACCCACCCAATGTGTGTGGCTCCTTTCTACACAGGAAGGAAAGCAGACTCTCTCGGAGATAACGGATGTCAAGGCCAATCTCAGAGAATGCTCTGAGTCATCTCAGACTTGTGAGTTCTCTCCCATATCCACTGACATTGAAGCAGAGCATTCCGATTACAGGCAGGCTGCAGTCGGGTGGGAATTAGTGTGGGCTCAGAAGAAGGGTGCTTAGGTGGGGGCAGGGGCTTTGCAACCATCCCAGAATATTTATTTTGGATAAGGCAATGGATCCTTTTTAGATTAAACATATTATTAAAATAGCTTGCATCAGCAATCTCAAGTTTAAGCTCATTACAAAGTATTTGTTGAATACTGTTTTTAGACCTGATGATAGACAAACTAGGAACACTTGATATCCCAATAAGCTAATTATTCCATCTTTGTGGGCAGAGAAAATAAAAGGAGAGACACCAGAATACCCTTATCTGCCAACTCAGTGAAATTTTTAAAATTGCTTTGTCTTAAAACATATTTTATTGATTCTTTTTTAAAAATCACCTGAATCCCCCAGAGAGCTCTCCTTCTAAAATACAATTTTGTAAAAAGAGGAAGAGTTAAAAACAGGCAAAATCAATCACTGTATTAAAAAAGCGGCCATTCTATGCCATGGTTCATCTAAGTGGACTGCCATCTCTGCAAAGGAGATGGGGGAGGTGTCTTTATACATCCCTTCTTTGGGACCAAGTTTGGTCATTGTCATTTCACAACATTTCATTTTGAGTATTTTGTGGTTTCTGTTCTTTCCACTGACATGGTTGGAGTCTTTGTGAAATTGTTCACCTAACTCTGTTTAATCCAGTTTGTACCTTTCTGTTCTCCATGTTTGATGTCTTTCGCAGTGCAATAATATTCCATTATGTTCACACATCTTATTGTGCTTAGCTATTCTTTAGTTTATGGATATCGACTTTATTTCTAGCTTTTAACTACGGTGAAAGTAATATTCTAAGTGTTTGGTGCACATGAATTCTTTATTTTTGTCATTCAACTTCTTGGAGTCTGTGCCTGGTAGAATCTCTGAGTCAAAAGATATGAGTATTTAAGTCATTTTATTCACGTAGGTCTATAGTGTTTTCTGCAGTGGTTGTATCCATTCACAGCTCCAGTCAGTCATGTCTTAGTGTGCCTCTCTTTCCACAACTCCTCCTACATGGACTATTCCTGTCTTTTGTGGCCTTTGCCAATTTGTGAGGTCTGAGGAGAAACCTTAGGTTTGGGCTAGCAATTTTATCTTAATATTAGTGTTGAGGACCATTCTTTCATTTGTTTTGCTGTTGAGTCATTTATAGTCATGTCTGACTTTTTGTGATGCCATTTAGGGTTTTCTTGGCAAAGACATTGGAGTGGTTGCCATTTCCTTCTCCAGCTCATTTTATAGATAAGGAAACTGAGGTGAATCAGTTCAATGACTTCCTCAGGGTCACATAGCTGGGAAGTAGGTGAGGCCAGATTTGAACTTGGGAAGATGAGTCTTCCTGACTCCAGGTCAGAGCTCTATCCCCTGCAGCACCACCTAGGGGCCCAATCTTTCATTTAGTTGTTAATTGGCAATTGTCCTTTTGAGAATTGTTTGCTCATAACCATCGATCTCTTATCTGCCAGAGACTTGAAGTAGAGCCCATATGGCTCCTGATGGGGATGGGATAGAGAAGAGCAGGTTTCTTTATTTTCTCTCTCAATTCTGATGTTCTCTGGGATTCTGTGACCAGGTCCCAAGATAACAGGATTATTGATATAAAGCTGAAAGACATCTTAGAAGGATGGTACATTGAGAATTATGCTGGATTTGGAGTCACAAAGCCTGAGTTCAAATACTGCCTCTGTTCTTTATGATAGGCTCTCTGGGCTTCAGACTTCTTATCAGCGAAATTAGGGGGTTAGACCCCTATTGTAGATGGCTCTGAGAGGCTTTATGACCCAAAAGATGATCCTCAGACAATCCTGAGATGCAGTCCGGTAATCTTCACAATCTCTTCAAGCCCTCCCACCCCAATCAATCAATTCACCAGCATTATTATATATCAGGCACTGTGCTGAGCATTGGCAGTCCAGCACAAGGCAGAAGTGTAACCTTTGCCCTCCAGAAGCTCCCACTGTAATAGGGAAGATAATAGGTAAATAACTGGACACAAGTAGGATGTATACTGAGGAGACTGGAGGTCCTCTCAGTGGGCAGGCACTAGCAGTGGAACTGGAGAGGGAAAGGCCTCCTCCTTGGTAGACTTTCACTTGGTTTTGCAGAAAGCTGGGAGAGCTCAGATGCCAAAGGGAGGTGGGAGAACATCCCCAGCATAGGGGAACAAGTCACCAAGTCCAGAGATGGAGTGTCATGTGTGAGAATCAGCAAAGGCCAGTGCCAATGGATCATAGAGTCCATGGAAGGGAGTAAATCCTAGACTCTTCTTACAGGTCCCTTTCAGAGGTGGGGGAGGAGGGGGCGTATCTATGAAGGCACAGCTTTAATTCCCCTTGCTTGGCTACAGAACACCCTGGTCCCATTTCAAAGGGAAGAGGGGCCTTCTGGTGCCAGGGCAGGGGGTTGATGGGAGCCCAGAAAAGGACCACACTCTTTGAGCCCCTTTCTTTTCCCCTCTTCATGCTGTGCATCAGGGCAGCTGACAGATTTACTGAGAAAAGCTGGCCAGCCAAAGAGGCCTGGAGGAGCCGGTGGTAAACAGGGCTCAGAGGGAATTAACTTTTGGCCCACTGACAGCAGCTCTGACTGCCAAGCAGACCGGCTCCTTCGGCCTCTTTCTTCAGCTGAGGCAGTGCCAGCCCCCAAGAGAGGATTAAGCAGGGAAATTCTGCCTAGAGGACTTGCCTGCCTCTTGCTCCAGGTCTATTGTGTGCTGAGAATGGCAGAGGTGCCCAGTGCCAGGGGTGAGCGACCCCCTGGCTCTGCCCCAGAGAGTATCAGCTCCTGGCTCCTGAAAGTTAGGGTTGTTTTTTCCCTCAGAGAACTTAAGTTAAAAGGAGTAAAGAGGGGGAAGAAAAGGAGGAGGCCATTGAGTCAAAGATCTGCCTCGTGGGTTAATTAAAAGTACAAACTAGCTTAATTTTCAAACAGACCCCAGTGGGAGAGAGTGGGCAGCTTCCAGTGCCTTTCTGGGAGAGGCACCTGACCCAGGACCACCAAGAGCTAGCTTTCTGGAAGGATTGCTTTGAGGCTAACTCATTTCTCAATTCCTCTAACATATAGCATAGGCCTATTATGTGCTAGGCACCTATAGTGGGGACTAGAGACCCAAAGACAAAGACTAAACTGACCCTGCCCTCAAGAAGCTTTGATTTGGCTGGGGTTGGGTCTATAGTCATAGAAGATCAAGGGTTTTTTTGGGGGGGAACCTCAGGGCTGAACCTTTCCAAATTCCTCATTTTAAAGAGGAGAAAACTGTAGCCCCCACATCCCAAATGGTACTTCCAAGGTCCCAGAAGCAGAGGTAGAATTCAAACCCAGGGAGAGACAACATGGCAGGGTGGAAAGACAGCTGTGTCTGGAGTCTGCAGGCTTGGGTTCGAGTTCCAGTTCTGCCCCTTCCTACTTGTGTAGCTATGGGGAAATTACTTACCTTTCTGGGTCTCAGTTTCCTCATCTGTAAAATGAGGGGTTAAACTGAATGATTACTGATAAGGTCTCTTCCAGGGTGTGATGAGACTCAAAGGAGACAAGAGATGTGAAAAGCCTTGCAAATATTCATGTGTTACTTGTTATTATTAATGGTTATTAACTTACAGTTATTAGCATTAATTATTTACAGTCACCAGACCCCCAGTTCGATAACATTCAGACTTCATTCGCTGAGCCTTCTGCTGCCTTCCTGGTGGTTCAAGCAATGTTTATAGAGAATACCCAAGTGTAATACCCAAGGGAAATATTTAACAACTGGATTCTCTGGGGAAAATGCAGGCATACATACTTTTAAGTTTAAACTGCATTTTTCACACTTTTTTCGGTCTAGAGAATCCACAAAAAATAGCTTGCTGATTTGTTGCTGCTCACACTGAAAATTTAGCAATTAACTTTCTTACACAACAGGTTCGCCAAACTAGTTATAGAGGAGCTAGCTCACCCCTGGTGACTCTTCCAACTCAAAATGTTTCATTCTTGTGGGATTCATCTCATGGTTGTCCCAACTATGCCTGAGTTACATTCTACTTTCTCTTGTGTGGAATCCTGATGGCCAATGGTGGATCTGCCTTTGTGGGGGGCATGGGATAGAGAGCTGCATGCCAGGTCTTCACCACTTGTTGGCTTTTGTCTTGCCATTGGGCTTTGATGACTCTGGAAGAGAGAGTGAGGCTGAGGACTGTGCACAACTCTACCTCACTTCCATCCGATTTGCCCGCATAATACCACTGGGCCTCTTTGAGAAGGAGACTATGGTGATGGTTCAACTGAGTGGTAGGGACAACCTGCCTTGGGCCAGTGATAGTAGGAATAGAGAAGAAGGGATGGGTGTGAGATCCTTTGCAGAGATGCCTTTGACCACACCTGGTAATGGATTGAATAGGAGAGATGAAGAGGGAGAGGAAGAAATACCAGTAACCCCATGTCTTCTCATCAGTCCAATTCAGTCAACTCCACACCATTTATCAATCACCTACCATGTGTCAGGCACGGGCAATGACAAGACACAAAGAAAAGTCTCTGCCTTCCAGGATTGTCCCCGGGGGACCTTCCCTTGATGTCTCAGAAACAGCCCTGGAAGAGAGTATGGAAAGTTGGACTCATGATCTCACTGAATCATTAAGTCAATGAAGCATAGGACTTCAGAGCTGGAAGGGACCTCAGTGGCCACCTAATCAACACCATTCTCAAGAGGGAATTTCCAACACAACGTTCCAAGCAAGTGCGCAGCCTCTGAGTGAAGCTTCCTGACCAAGGGAATTGCTCAAGGTAGTCTTATCCTCTTAGGAAGTTCTCCTTGACATCAAGTCCAATTTGGCTTCTTTTGAAATGTTCCCCTTGTTACTGATTCTGCCCAATGGGGCCATCAAGCAGAACAAGGGAGAGCTGTCTGGACCTTGTTCAGATCCCTGCTCTGTCCCTCACTATCTCTGTGACCTTGGGTAAGTGAGTTCATCTTTATGAGCTCAATTTCCTCATCTACAAAATTAGGGAGTTGGACCAATAGCCTCTAAGTTCCTTTCAAGCTTTTTTAGATCTTGAGTTCTATGATCCTACGAGTGTTCAGTGAATAAGTCAATAAGAATTTATTACGAGTTTTTGTTGTTCAGTTGTGTCTGACTCCTCATGGCCCCATTTATGGTTTTCTTGGCAAAGTTACTGAAGCAGTTTAGAGTCTCCAGCCAATCGGATGGGGAAGCTGAGGCAAACAGGTTTAAGTGACTTGCCCAGAGTCACACGGCTAGGAAGTATCTGAGGCCAAATTGAACTCATGAAACTGAGTCTTCCTGACTCAAGGCCTGGGACTGTACCCATGGTGTCATCCAGTTGCTCTTAATCATCATTTATTATATGCCAAGCACTGTGTTAAGCACTGGGGATACAAATATCAGCAGAAGAAAAGATTTTCTGTCCTCGAGGAGATTCCATTTCAATGGAGAAGGTAACATGTAAGTAGGAGCTGAAAGGAGGTAGGTGTGGAGGTGACTGATGAGGGACAAGTGAGCAGTACAGTACTGCCTGGGGACGAATGAAGGCATAGACCACCTGAGCTTCCTCCTTAGAATGGAGGGTCTGGGAGGCACCAACCAATCAGAGGGAGAGGCCTCTGGGAGGGACGTTACTGCCAAGGGGACAAGTAGTCCAGGATAGAGTGAGCTTGGCAGCAGGGGAAGGGGAAGGAAGGACGGAAGAGGCTTCTGTAGCCTGGGAAGAAAGGTCCTGTGGAGATCAGTCAGCACATTGTGCTCTCTGAAGAGTCCTGGGGATATGGGGATGTGATGAGTAAAGAGAATATGGTGGAGCCTGGATGTGCCAAACCCAGAAAAGACTATTTCTGTCCTCCTTTTCCCCCTAGTCAGTGACCTAGATACTATTCCACCATAGGTCCTCTTGGGCATGATATTGAGCCAGTCATTGGAACTCATTTTCATAATCTAGAGAAAATAGACTATGTGATTTCCAAGATTCTAGAAGTTCAAACCCCACCTTTGATACTCACCAACTGTGTGACCTTGGTCAAGCCTCTTAACCTCTCTGAGCCTCAGCTTCTCCATGTGTAAAGTGAGCAGATTGGAATAGATAGCCTCTAAAGTCCTTATCAGCTCTATGTCTTTGATGCTATGGACAATTCTAGGGCAGAGTTTTGTATGGCTTCACTTGGGAGCCTTCAAACATCCATTAGACTGGGAGATCCTTGAGGGCAGGGGCTGTCTTTTGCCTTTCTTTGTAGCCATGCTGCTTATCACAGTGATTGGCTCATAGAGGGCACTATAGAATGCTTACTGGCACATCAAAGGAGAAGGCGATTATGAGAAGGGAGCATGAGGTCAGGTCTTTCTCCCCTTTTTTTAGAGAGGGTGGTTGAATATGGGGAATCAGGAAATACTATTCAGATATAATATACTTGGATTTCAGCAAGACCTTTGACAATCTCTGATGATAGGCTTGTAGACAGTAATAACTGTCAAGATAAGGGATGCTTTGTGATTGTGGAATGGGGAGGCTGGGAAGCAGATGACAACACAGGCTGCTGCATTAGAGAGTGTGGAACTGCCCTGACCTGCAATGTGCTGATTAATGGGACTGATGTGAATGTGGAAAGAAGCCTCCAGAGTGGTGCTTCAGGGAGCTGTCCTTGACCCTGGTTCTGCTCCACATTTTTATCAGCTACTCTGATGAAGATGTAGGTGCTAGGTTTATCAGATGGGTTAGTGGAATGAAACTAAGATGCAGGATGACAGGACCTTGACAGTCTAGAATGTCAGACTGAAGCATGTAGGATGAAATTGAATACGAATGAAAAGTAAAAATTCTGTGTTGAGGTAAATAATTAATCAATGGCTCAAATGGAGGATGGGGAAAGTGTGGATAAAAAGCAGTTTATGGAATGAAGTTCTGGGGTTCCTAGTGGAATGCAAGTTCAAAATGAGCCAGGAGGAGCATGTGGCAGTTCGTCCAATCATGGTGATTCTTTCTACTTATTATTTCTGTGAGGTTTTCAAAAAAGAACAAAACATGTCAACAATGACCTTTATAATGGAATATCTAACCTGGTTCAAGGACAGCTCCAAACCTAACTCAAACCTAACCGGGGTCATGGTCATGGGAAAGGAACTCAAGGGCCCAGTCATCTCAGGAGGGAATACAAGCTGATTTCCGGCACCAGGGTTAGAGAGTGATGGTCCTCAGGATGTAACAAAAAGAGAAAGAAGGCATCATCAATGATCCTGTGAGTAGCTACTCTTGGCCTTAGGACTCCCTTGCTCCTATCTCTAATTTTCTCACTGTTTCTAAACAAGCGTTGCCATGCCTGGGTACATCATCACCTCCGTATCAGGGCAGCTTGATGGGCCAACTGAGGTTCATGGACTGTCTACAGAAGGGTCTGATTTTCATCCAATAACCAATTAGTCAGCTTCCCATCACAGATGTCACAGAAAGAGAACCAAGGAGTGGCCCACAGAGTCTTGGTTCTGCCAGTATGGGGCATTCAAGCCTCCAGCTTGGTGAGTGAAAGGTTCAAAAGAAGACAGCTGAATGAGGGAGGTCTAAGGCATCGGCAGCCTGCCTCAAGTGCTCCAGGAGGCTTTCTGAGTTCCTGCAAAGGTCTAAGGTTGCATGAATGAAGGTGGGGTAAACAGAACCAAGGTGGTGATGCTTCCATTATCTTCTGCCCTGGTCAGTCTTATGATGGAGGATTAGGTTCAGGTCAGAGATACACAGTTTAGAGAGGACACTAATAATCTAGAGAGAGTCCAGGGAAGGGCAGTCAGAAGAAAAACATTATGTTCAAGCCATAGGAAGGTCCAAGATCACACAGTGGAGGCAAGATACCTGTATTTGAGCCCTGGTTGAGTTGCCATAGGGAGGATGGATCAGATGTGGCATGGTTTGAAAAGACTGGACAATGTCCAGAGGAGCCAACTAGGATGGGGAAGGGTCATGAGTCCATATCACATGAGGATTGCTTAAAGACACTTGAGATGTTTAGCCTGCAGAAGGCCCAGATGAGAGATGACAGTTGTCTTCAAATACTTTCAAGGTTATTATGGAAGGAAGGGTCAGTCTTGTTCTGTTTGCCTCCCCTTCACCTTGGATGTCAGGAAGAACTTTTCAGTAGTGAAAGCTCTTTGACTAGGAGAGTCTCCCTCCTACAGAGGAGCTTCAAGCAAAGTCTGACTGACTACTGACTGGACATGATGTAACTGGATAGTCTTGTTAAAGAACTGGGTTGGACAGCATTGCCTTGGAGGCTCTTTTGATTCTGAGAGTCTGGTCCAATAGTAATCAGTAAATTACCTTTTTATTAGGGCATCCTCAAAGTGAGCAAATTCAGGCTTTGGTGTGGAACAAAAAAAGTAGCCAGAGCCCATGACTTGTTCATTTTCCCTGGACCCTTAAAGAAGGGACTATCCAAGACCCAGTGACCCAACCATCTCTCACTCAAGGGAATAGAATAGATCCAAGGAAGTCATCTCTGTAACAAGATAGTGGATGAGTCAGGAGGAGAGTAAATAAAACGAAACCCTGAAGGAGTCACTTCTAAAAGCCAATCCATCCAAGCACACGCAGGAAGGGAAGCAGAACATTACCCTCTCCTCTAGTATTGATAACCTGACAATTAAAGGGGTCTAGGAATATAGGAACTAGTGCTTTGGCAATGACCAAGTGCTGGAAGACGGCGAACCATTTTTGTTAATTATTTTTATTACATCTGTCTTAGCTAGTTGAAATTCAGTCATGTCCCAAGAAAGATGTGTGAATGTCTTAGAGCAGTCGAAAAATAAAGAAATAAAGTGAATCACTAAGGCCATGCCTTAAATCTCTTGCTTTTTTCGGAGCTCAAGTTCTTCCTTAGAGCTTTCTGAATTGTATTTTATATGCAAATTTAACAATCATCTTGTTTCTGGATTAAACCAAATTGAATAGAGGAAAGCAGAAAGCAGGTGTTATTGGAGGCAGAAACACAGAAGTCACAGGTGGTCTCTTGACAGTGAAGCAGGAGACAGAAAAAAAGACATATAAAGCAGAAATAATATATTATAGAGGGTAGCAGGTTGGGGCCATTCAGTGAAGGAGCACATGGCCATGTAGTCAATAGCCAAATAGCCAGGGTATCCCCAAAGTCTCAGTGTCATTTTAAACTTTGAGTTGGGGTCCTTCATGCTCAAAGAGGACCACAATGGCATCACTTCATTGGGGTCAAGGTACAGGGTGTCTGACTGACTGATCAGACCAATACAACCTTGGAAGGCCTCAGGTTGGACAGAAATAGTCCATATGAACATTTGGAGTGGAGATATCTCTAAATTTGTACATCTCACATTTCTTATGAACTGCTGCAATTCTGCTTCACTCAAAGAGCACAGCACCTTGTTTGATGTGGGCATGCCATGCTGGGTACTTCTGTGCCATCACCTACCATGTCATGCAAGTGATCCCAAAGGTCTTCGGAGCAACCTTGAGAATGTCTTCATATTGCTTCTTCTGACCTCTGTGTAAGTGTTTGCCTTATATGAATTCTCTGTAAAAGTCTTTTAGGCAAACATATGTTTGGCATTTGAACAAAGTACCCCGAGTTGCATGCGCTTCAATTAAAGTTTGAATGCTTGGCAGTTAATTTTGAGAAAGGACCTCAGTGTCTAGTACCTTATCCTGCCAGGTCATCCTCAGAATCTTCCTAAGACAGTTCAAATGGAAGTGATTCAGTTTTCTGGCATGGTGCTGGTAGACTGTCCATGTTTCACAGGCATACAACAATGAGGTCAGCACAACAGCTCTGTAGACTTTCAGTTTGGTAGATAGACAATACCTCTTCTCTCACATACTTTTTCTCAAATGACAGGCATAAGGTCTATCCTAAGGCCCTTATTTGAAGCCTGTCTAGTTTGGACATACCCATCAGTTGTCTTCCTTTTGCTGGTCTGGGCTTTGAAAAGCCCAAGTCAAGCCCACAATGAGGCATTAGACTAGGACTTTGTTTCAGTATCTTCTAAGTTATAAAAGGTACACCAGACCCTCTAGAAAGATTTCCACACAGATAACATGAACATGAATGAAATTTCAGCACTTAAAGCTGTCAGCTCCATTTAGGCAGAGGCACTGTGTCTGTAGGGATTTCTGGGACCCCTTGGATGTTTGTTAGGGCCATACAACCTCTGATCCAGTCATTTATGAAGGTGTTTCCAAGAATACTACATTCACTGATTTTTTTGACTTATGGTATATATCTTTTACTATTGGTTGAGGCTTCCGTGTCTTCATGGTTAATACTTCTGGCAGTTTACAGCCTGACACGGTACAACACATTTCCTTATGGACAAAGGTAACATAAATGAATTAGCCATGAACATATATGGAGCCTGAGGAGCCTGAGACTCTCAGAATTGCCATGCTTCACTGTAAGAGATTTCATCTGACCCTCTCTGTCTCTCTCCCCCTCTTCCTCTCTGTCTCTGTCTCTGTCTTTCTCCGTCTCTCTCCCTCCCTTCCCCCTCTCTCTTCTGTATCTCATAACATATAGTTTTACTTCAGTAAGGATACTGGGTCAGGCTAATAACAGCTCAGAGGGCTGGACATCCCTGATTTTATGCTCTGTCTAAAGGTGGCCTTAGACGGCAAGACAAGTGTTTTCTCCTCAAGAGGACAGCTCAGCAGCCCTGCCTAACTGATTATAGCCACAATGTAAGAGAAATGTCAGTGACTGTATAATAACAGATAATTTTCTCTGTTCAGATCACACTCCGAATATGCTGAAGGCATTTTTCAACCAAAGGCTATTTTAAAGCAGTTGATCATCCCTGGCTTGGTGAGATGTGACAGGAAGGATCTTATGTGTGAGTCATCCATGCAAATGTTGGAAATGAACTGCACAAAAGAGAAGGTCATGCACTTTAGAGGAGGATTCTTTCACTTCAAAATCTCCCTTCCCACAAGATTTACAGCTTAGAAATTGGAATTCACATCATTTCTTCATTCAGGAAAAGATCAAGGACTGGGGAGAATATATCCAACTTTAGGAGAAGTGGACCTTGAGGACAGTACTCAGGGGCTTGTATACCTTTCTGGAGGATCTCAAGCAAGACTTCCATGGTGTTTGGTGGCATAAGAATCACTTTCAGTCCTTGTGATGTTTACACACTATTAGAGAAATAGCTTTAAAATGCTCAATAGACCCCAAAATAATTGATTTGGGGGAATTGCTTGATTCCCCAGTGAATGCTTTTCCATTGTGGGCCCTTCCAGGTTTATTTGCTGCAATTATTTTCCTTCCTTTCAAGGACCAGCTTCCTTGGCCCAGACAGGGACAGGGAGGGTGGGTAGGAGTGATGGGGGGAGAGAAAGGACTGTCATAAGGTCATCCATTAAATTCAGGATGTTTAGAACTTCTAGCTCCATTAACATGGGCATCCTCTCTTTCGCCCCAGTCTTCTATTCCTTCATAGATGACCTCTGGGCATGTGCTGGCACTGAAGATGGTAGCAATATTGGTAGTAGAGCATAAGCTCCTTGGGGGTTAGGGACTATTTTTTTCTTTGTATGCTCAGTGCCTGCAATATAGCAAAGGATAGGAGCTAGAGAGTGGACTTGGGAGCTGAGATAGGACTTAGGACTAGAATGGATCAGGATGGGCCAAGGTAGACATCAGCCATGTCCTGACTGTGGGATCCTGGGCAAATGACTGACTCAAACCCCTCAGTGTCCCAAGACAGCTCTGTCACTTAGATAGGCAAGTTGTTGAACTGTGTCTGTGCAAGCTGTTCCCATGTCTGGAGTTTCTCCTGATAAGATCATAAAATTACTGAGAACAAATGAAAAACAGCCTAGCCCAAGGCTTTGCACATAGAGGTACTTGATAAATATTGAATGGAATATGAAAGCATAGAAGTGGAAGCCTTGACACTTCAGTAGGATCTGCCTAAAATTGTGCTTTGTTGACTGAGTCTTTGAGAATCTAGAAACACCAACACACTAAGAGGAGGCATCATCATTGTTGTCATGAACACCATCCTCACCCTCCTCCTCCTCCTCACTAGTGATTCTCAAATGTTTGGAAAACATTTTTCTCACCTTATCTCATTGGATCCTTATGACAACCCCGGGAGGTAGGTGTTTTTATTGTCTCAAAGCAACAGATGAGGAAACTGAGGCAGATAGAGGTGAAGTAACTTTCCTAGGGTTACACAACTAGTAAGAGGCAGGATGCAAACTCAGGTCTTCCTGACTTCCAGGCCAGTGTGGTATTTCCTAGTTGCTAGTAAATGGGTTTCTTAGCCAGTAAAGATAGAGTTTGAATTTGAACACAAATCTTCCCATATACATATATAGATGCACACACACATACCTATACATACACACATACATATACATACATATAGGTGATTTCATGGACATAGATAATTAACTTCCCAGAAGTAAATTTCCTGTCCTGCCTCACTTCCCTTCAAATCAGCAGTTGTTCAGTCACTCAGAGAGCTGTCTGAGGTACTGATGGGTTAAATGAGCTGCCCAGGGTCACACAGCTTTAATGTGTCAGAAGCAAGGATCAGCCTATGTAATTCTGCCCTTTTCACCAGGCACTCCTACTACTTCTGATTGTGCTATTGAGAAGTCAGTAATCATACACATTTCTAGGTCCCTTGGAGGTCTGCTTAAGGTCAGAGCTTGACCCTGGATCTTCCTGGCCATTGGAGGATTGGGGTGGACTTGACAGGTTCTCTGGGTAAAGAGATACTGGAGCTATGCCTTGATTCCTGTCAATGACTTGAGAGAGGTTTAGGATTTGAGAAGGAACCAGGAGAGGAAAAAGGGTACTCAGAGTGGGAGAACACATGTGAGTCAAGGTGTTGTAATGAGCATGAGCTCTTCAGGGGACAAGAAGGATATAGTGCTTATTATGTGCTTTGCAATGAATACCTCCTGTAGTCATCGTTCTGAATTCTGTGAGCTAAAGTCCTTTTTGGCTCTAATGTTCTAGGTTCTAAGACTTTTGCCAACTTTGACATTCTATGTTCTAAGAGCCCTCTGATTCTGACCACCTGTGTTCTGGTCTAAAATCTATTCTGGTCCTGACATGCCATGTCCTAAGCACCTCCCAGCTCTACCTTGTTCTGCTCTACACTCTCACCTAGCCATTATGTTCTAAAGGACCCTCTATCTAACATTTTATGTTCTCGGGAGACCTATCTCAAGTCTGACCTTCTTGGAGTGTTTGACTGAACCAACAATCTCAATGTCTAGAAACAGGAAATGGCACAGTTAGACTTGTGGAGTGGAAAGGACCTTAGAGTTCATGTGGACCAGACTCTAAATGAAAGGAAATACTTTAATCCCATACTGGATAATGGCTGTCTCCTGTCCACTCAAAGACCTTCTAGAAGGGGAAAGTCCCTCTCTCAAGGCAGTCCACCCCATATTAGCTTGACTCTAAATGCCATTTGCAAGCCTTAAAATGATACATAAATTTTGGATATTATTATTAATTGTTAAGATGTTTTCCTTGATTTCAGATTTGCTTCTTTTTGACTTCTGTCCCTCTGAGACCACAGAACATGCCGAGTTCCTCTTCTACAAGGTAGCTTTTTAGATACTTAAAGACAGCTCTCATGTATCCTCTGAATCTCCTCTTGTTCAGGCTAAACATTCCCATTTGCTTTAACTTATCCTTGTGAGATCTGCACTCAGAGCCTTTCCCTACTATGAGGGCTACCTACTCCAGTCCTTGAACCAGGACACCTCAATCCATTGACCGTGTCACTGATTAAACACCACTGATGTCAGAGTGGGACACTGGGCATTATGTGGTCAGTTCATCTGGGCCTTCTGTAATGTGCCTTCACTTAAATTCTAAATAGCATTTGATGAATACCTTCTCTCCCTTTCCATACAAGCTATAGCCTCCTCAATGAGGAGAGCTCTCTCCATACTGAACTTGCAGAAAATGAACCAGCAACTGTGGAAAGGTTATATCAAGTGGGAGACAGGTCAGGACGGAAGGAAATCTCCATTCAAGTGAGGACGTCTGTGACCTGTGTAAGAGGGTGCGTGATCTTGGAGAAACATGGCAGCTCAAGGCCATCCCATGCTGAAAGGGAGCTCAGAGATCTGATCCAATTGCTGTCTTCTCCAGGCTCAATTCAACCCAATCATTCAGCAAACATTTATTAAGCACCTACTGTGGGCCAGGAACTGAGGTTACAACAACAAAAATAAAACAGTTCCTGCTCTCTAGAAGCCTATATTCTATTAGAAGGAGAAAACAGCAATACATACATAAAAAATGAAATACAGAATATATACAAAGCATATATTTTAGTGTGAGAGCCTTTGAGACGAGGCCCAGGAGAGACTTCCTGTATGAGGTGCCCGTGAGCTGGGGTTTGAAGTGAAGAATTTTACAAGGTAGAGGTGAGAAAGAAAGGCTATGGAGGTGGGAAATGGACTATGATGTACAGGGAAGTGTAAGAAGACAAGCTTGGCTGACACATAGAGTGCGCAAAAGAAAATGATGCACCTAGAAAGAGGACCTGGAGTGATTGGGAAGGACAGGGCTTATATTTCATCTTAGAGGCTTGAGGAAGGCCCTACCTGTTCCTCCTTAGGCTACTTTTCTCCAGGACCACCTACCCTGATCTTGGTTTCATCAGTCTGCACCCATTCTTGGTCACCCTTACCCCAAAAGGCTCTGGTTTATCAGGTCCCAGAATCCTAGACTCAGGTTAGGGAGGTCACTGGGTTGAAGACACTTGCTCTCGTCCTGCTTATACTGCGGGCCCTCTGGGCTCTCATCTCACTCTGGAATTCTATGTTATCATGGTAAAATGGATACAGGTCAGGCCTCAGCGTCAAGAAGACCTTGCTCTGAGTCTTGCTTCTGACTGGGCAAGTCATGGGAATGTCCCAGGATTCTAGGCAGCTCCCTCAGACTCTGTCCTAGAGAAGGTGTTGGCAGAGGGAGTTTCCTCATTGGGGAGTTCCTGAGGCTACTGAATCACAGGCCTGATCCCCATCTCAATTGCTATGAGCTATCCCCAAGGCAATAGACAGAGTAAAGGGTTTGTCATTAAAATCAAGACATTGTTAAGTTTTTTTTCAGTCTTGTCCAATTCTCTCTGACCGCCTTTGGGGTTTTCCTGGCAAAGATCCTGGAGGGGTTGGCCATTTCCTTTTCCAGGTCATTTTATTTATGAGAAAACTGAGACAAACAGGGCTAAGTGACCTGTTCAGGGCTGTACAACTAGTAAGTGTCTGAGGCCAGATTTGAACTCATGAAGATGAGTTTCCTGATCCCAAGTGAAGTGCTCTATGCACTGTGGTGCCACCTAGCGGCTCATCAAAGTACCTGGGTTCAAATTCCAACTTTTTACTTGTTTGATCTGGTGGAAATAATTTCACTTTTCTGGGACTCAGATGTAATATGTGTAAAATAAAGGGGCAAGACCAGATACTCTGTGCAGGTCTTGCTAGGTCTAAGAGCATGACCTTAAGATCCATGATCCTTGGCATAAAGGATAGGCTAGAGAAGAACAGAGAGTCAGCTTCAGATCACAGAGTGGGTACATAGGGGCCTACCGCTAAGGTCCTACCTGGCCCTTAATTTTTCTGGTCTCATCACCAGGCGTCTGGAACACTGAAACATCAACCTTTCTCACAAGGGAACAGAAAATTCAGTAAGCTAATTTTCTTTATTAGGTGGGAGGAGGGATAGCATGTTTTAAACTGATCCCTGATTGCCTTAGTGGCCTGGACTCCTCACTGCTTCCCCTCATGCTAGGAGGACCTGATTTTATAGTTCTTTTCTATTTCTTTTATTACTCGATTAAATATCTAATCCTCCCACTGAAGTTCTAATGCCTGGGAAGGAAGAATCTCATCCCCCAATCTGGCTGACAAAGTATAGTGATCCTCTAGTTCCAATGCCTGCGTGCAAGTATGGCTTGTGTTCTACTCTCTCTGGGATTCAGTGTGAGAGAAAAGGTGGTGTGGCTGGCCTGAAGAATGCAGGAAGAGAGTGGGTCTTCTCTGATGGTCTTCCCAGACTATGGACTGGGGATCTTGGCAGTGCCCCAGCAGCTGCCTGCTTCTGGGGTGATCTGGCTTGCTGGACTGTTCCACATCCTCTACTTTGAAAGCTCTTTAGATATTGGAATTAAGAATTTCACGGTAGGAAAAGGGTATCAGAAGTTATTTAGGCAAGTCCTCTCATTCTACAGAAAAGGAAATAGAGGCCCAGAGAGATAAATGCCAGGGGAACCACAGTCACATGCCAAGTTAATAATCAAACGAGTCCTGAGACTCAGTTCTCCAGGCTGTAGGTGTAGGGGTTCTCACTACTCACCCTACCAGCTTAAGGTTGAGGGGCTCCACTCACAGGTCATGTGGGATTACTGCCCCCCACTCACAAAGAGGCAACTAGAGTCCTCACAAAACTCATGAGTTGGAAGAAAAATAGCTCCGGCTGAAAGTCGGTGCTCCCTACTTTTGTTAAATGTCTGGGAAGGGCAGAGAAGGAGCCTTGGGATGATTTTCTTTGAGCCACCAAAGCAGTTGGAAACCACATTCTTCTATTATCTGTAAGAATTTGGGGAATTGCAAGGGAAGAGGAGCAGCCAGTCACCAGCCTCTATCCTCTGCTTGGGCAAGGTTTCCAGGCTGATTAGAATTGTAAGAGAATACAAAAATGTGACCTCCCCGCTTTCATCTACAGGGTGGTAACAGCTGGCTGTGAGGTCAGAAGAGCCAGGCTTCAGGTTAGGCACTAACACTCTCTAGCTTTCTAACCTCCATCTCTTGAAGACTCAACTTCCTCATCTGTAAAATGAGATGGGAACATCAGCTTCGATAACCTTTTCCCCAGTCATTAGGTGTTGCTACTATATCTTTAAGAGGCAATGGAATGTGGTACAGTTATAGCTTAACTGTCATTGGATGAGGCGTCCATGAGGACATCGCTGCCTGAGAGCTGTTGCAGTGATATCAGTGAAAGGTGACTTTAGTTTTAATTGTCCTCCCAGCGGATATATTGCAAATAATTGTTTTTGTCTTTGTTTTATTGTTGGCTGTATTGTTTAAACAGTACAACCAGCAACCTTTTTGTTTATTTAAGGCTAGCTGATTAGGGTTATCTGACATGGAGAGAGAGGAGCCAAAGGTTATAGGAAAAGAGGTTTCTCCACTTTATTAAATATTTAATAGTCTGAAGGCTTCAGAGATAATTGATTAATTAATGAGAGATGTTGCAATTTTAGTAATTAATGTGAAAATATCAGAACATATGTCCCTCTGGGTGAAGATGAATAAGAAAAATGAACTCGTAGCTAGAGGAGAGGGGGGGGGAGAGAAATGTGAGGACAGACACAGAGAGACAGAGAAAGAGACAGAGAGGGACAGATAGAAACAGAGACACAGAGAGAGAGAGAGAGAATCACCCTACCTAGGATACATTCGAGTATGATTGACCCAAACTCCTGCTCTGGGGATAATACTTTTATTTCCTTTCCCACAGTGATGTTGCTATGTGAACCTTGAGTCACTATAGAGATGTAAGTTATTAATACAGGCCCCGCCTCCCCTTCCCTCCTTTAATCCGGCTGCAATCAACCGTGAGAGCGCCCATAACTGCATTTCATTTGATATTTTGTGTTCAATTTATTTGCATTTTGTCAGAACACTAGACCCTCCCCAACAAATACCCTAACAAATAATCCCCCTCCCAAAGTGCACCCTTGGCCCCCACACCAACATGGATCGATGGTTAACAGAAGCAGGGCAGTCTGACCCCACCGTCATCATTGTAATCCACTAGATCTTGGTGCCTGTCCCCGTGATGCTGTTTACATCGCTGCAGCCCCGGGGGGTTCTCTCTGGGCTTCAGAATCCTTTCCTACAGATCTTCGCACTCTTAGATGGCTCTGTCTCACTCAGCCTCTTGCTTTTCCTTCCTTTTAAGCAGGCAGTCATCTTCCATTATAGTCAGGAACATATTTTGTTTTCAAGTTCTTTTGGTTTCAAATAATGCAACCCAGAATGCCTTGGCCTCCCTTGTAGACGATCACTTCCTTGCTATGCAGGTCCATGAGCAAGATCTCTGGATCAAACATTACCCACAGCAATCACTTTTGTTCTTGATTAATTTAGAATTGTATACCTGACCTTTTAGTGAAGCAGCGATAATGTGGGTGAAGGCTCTTGAATGCAAAACGGAGAATGCCAGAACTGAGGGGACCCTCAGGACACAGAACAGAGACATTCAGAGCTACCAGGTGCCTTAGAGCATAAAAACAGCGGATGTCAGATCTGGGAGGTCAAATCTAATTTTTTTTACCATATATTTGTCATTAAATTATTAAATGTCATTAAATATTTCCCAATTATTTGTAAATTTTTGAGCATTCATTAAAAAAAAAAAGAGTTCCAAATTCTCTTCCTCCCTCTTGCCTGTCCCCACTCCTTGGGAAGGCAAACAATGCAATATCAATTATACATGTGAAGTCACACACAAAAAAGTCACAAGAAAAACAAAGACAAAGAAAGCACCAAAGAGTATGCTTTAATCTGCATTCGGAGTTCACCAGCTCAGTCTCTGGGGGGTAGATTAAAGTAGCTCAGTCTTTCACAGCTGATCATCCTTATACTCTTGTCACTATGTATGATATTCTCCTGGTCCTGGTCATTTCACTTTGAATCAGTTTTGTGGAAGTCTTCCCAGGTTTTTCTGAAACCATCCAAGTCATCATTTCTTTTTAGTACAATTGTGTCCCATCACAATCATGTTTAGTCATTTCTCAACTCATGGGCATCCCCTCAACTTCCACTTTGCCACCAAAAAAAGAGAGCTACTATAAATATTTTTGCACATATACTTTCCCTTTTTAAATATATAGACCAGGGAAACAGACCTGGTATTGCGGATCAAAGGATATGCATGAATTTATAGCCTTTTGGGCATAGTTCCAAATTTCTCTTTAGAATGGTTGGATAGAGCAATCAGTGGAATAATAGATCAGAACAGAATTGTTCAGTGGAAGAGATCAGGTACACAATTCACAGGAGCGAATGACCATGGTAATCTAATGCTTGACAAACCAAAAGATCCAAGCTTTGGGAGAAAAAATTCACCATTTGACAAAAGTTCTTGAGAAAACTGGAGAGCAATTTGGGAGAAAAACTAGGCATAGACCAATATCTCAACTCATATAACGAGATAAGGTCAAAATGGATAAATGATTTAAACCTATAAAAAGTGATATCTAGAATGGTTTACAATTCCAACAATGAATTAGTGTCCCTCTTCCCCAACATTCCTCCAACATTTGTCATTTTCCCTTTTTGTCACATCAGTCAATCTGATAGGTATGTATGGTGGTAGTTCAGAGCTGTTTTAATTTGCATTTCTCTAATCAATAGTGATTTAGAGTATTTTTTCATGTGACTATTGATAGCTTTGACTTCTGAAAATTGCCTGTTCATGTCCTTTGACCTTTTGTCAAGCGGGGAATGGCTTGTATTTTTATAAATACAATATAATATAAATACAAGGTTCAATTTCCTATAGATTTGAGAAATGAAACCTTTATCAGAGAAACTTCCTGTAGAATTTTCCCACCATTTTCCCATTTTCCTTCTAATTTTGGCTCTATTAGTTTTGTTTGAGGGGCAGCTAGATGGTGCGATGGATAGAACACTGGGTCTGGAGTCAGGAAGATCTGAATTAAAATTTGGCCTCAAACACTTACTAGTTGTGTGACCTTGGGCAAGTCAACCCCTATTTCCCTCAGTTCCTCATCTGTAAAATGGGGACACACTGGAGAAGGAAACAGAAAACTACTTTATTACCTTTGCCAAGAAAACCCCATGAATTTTGTCAAGTAGAGTTGGATACAACTAAACAAAAAATTTTGTTTGTGCACAGCCTTTTTAATTTCATGTAACCAAAATTACATATTTACTTCCCATGATTCTTTCTATCTCTTGTTTGTTTATAAGCTCCTCCCTTATTCATAGTTCTGACAGGTACATTTTCCTATGCTCTCCTGCCTTCCTTATGATATCACTCTTTATAGGTTTAAATCATTTATCCATTTTGACCTTGTCTCGTTATATGAGTTGAGATATTGGTCTATGCCTAGTTTCTCTCCCAAATTGCTCTCCAGTTTTCTCAGCAACTTTTGTCAAATGGTGAATTTTTTTTCCCTAAGCTTGGATCTTTTGGTTTGTCAAGCACTAGATTACCATGGTCATTCGCTCCTGTGAGTTGTGTACCTGCTCTGTTCCACTGAGCCGTTCTGTTCTGATCTATTATTCCACTGATCCCTCTATTTTTTAGCCAGTACCAGATAGTTTTAAATGGTTACTACTTTGTAATATAGCTTGAAATCTGGTACTTCTAGGCCACCTTTCTTCATATGCTTTTTCATTCATCCCCTGCTCAAATTTATTTTGAATAATTAATATATTCAAGTCCTAAGTGGCATTAGAGATCACTTAGTCCAATACTTTAATTTTTCAGAGAGTAGACCTGAGACCCAGAGACAACCAGGGATATGTCCAAAGTGACACATATAATGAATGGAAGAATCATGACTGCTGTCTGGGGCCCCTTGACTCTTTCCAGGAGATAGTACGATTCAGTCAGGATGTTATAGGTCATGGGAGCTTTAAGAGCCGTTTTCTTTTTCTGAGTAAGGTATTAATGTCTTGATACTCATAGGATGAGGCAAGGTCGGGTGGGGGGAAGAACATGAAGAAGGGTCATTAGGAGTCCATTCCCAGCCCCACAGGTGAGTCATTAGGATGCGCTGAGTGAGTCACTTGGCCTCAGTTTCCGCATCTGTTAAACTGGGTTCAAAGCAATGACTTTTCACTGTATGCTGGATACGAGAGCTGATGAGGTAATGTCTGTTAAAGGCTTTGAGCTCCTTTGAGAGCAGTACTATAAAATCACAAGCTGTTATTATTTTGGGGGATACCACAAGGTATCCAGACTGGTGAAATTCATGTTTTGGTCTGATAAGCTATGCGTTGTTCTTCTCCATTAAGCCCTCTAAAAGCCCTAGACAAGGAAGGGAAGCCCCATTTGCCACATCTTCAGTGATGTGTGTGTGTGCATGTGTGTGTTCACATACGTGTGTGTGTGTGTGTGTGTGTGTGTGTGTGTGCGTAGCACGCCCTGATCATGGTCCACGTATTTGGGGACCAAAGAAGCTCTGAATGGTGTTCTGCTTGGATATACTCTTGGAGAATCTACAGGTCAGTTCTGAGGCTGATTTTCAGATATGTGACATCTTAATGATAATGGGGACTCATTTCTTTGAGGTTATAAATTTCACAGTATCATTCAGAGGCAGGCAGTGAAATCAATAGATCAGCCAATGACATAAAGGTATTTCCTCTGGGTGAGGCATTGTCCTAGGTTCTGAAGATACAGAACCACGGTGAAACAGGTCCTACCTTCAAGGAGATGTCCATTACTATTCTTACTTTGCAGAGGAGAACACTGAACCTCTGAAAGGGGATGTGACTCACCCTCAGGTATCACGCTAAGGAGAGCCCCTCAGGCATCGCGCTAAGGAGAGTCCCAGTTTTCATTCCAACACATGTTTTGCTGAATCCAAATCTTGGCCTTGTACCTTGGGCCTTCTGGGAAAGCCATTTACACAAGTTCAGGCAATTTCCAGTATTTCACAAAAAGCAGAGCCATGAGAGGGCTTAGGATCCACTTAGTCTCGGCCCTCACCTGAACAGTAAGTATCTCCATGACAAATCAGTTCATTCACCTGAGGAAGCTGAGACTCCTTCGTGGTGGGCACATCATCTTACCAGTCATAATATGCAGACGTGCAGTGAGGGGGACCCAGTCCTTGCCCAGGAGTCCAGCTGACTTTGACATCCCTGGAATTGGAAGGAACTTTGTCCTGAAGCTCAGTTGAACTCCTTGCATCTCCTTCCTACTGTTTCTAATTGTGTCCTCTGGGGTCAAACAAAAGTAGTCTTATTCCTTTTCCAGGTAGCAGCCTGCTGAATACTCCAAGACAGCTTGGATGCTTCCCTTTTGGTCTTCTCTCCTTTCTTAACTGGTCAGAGAAGTAGAATGGCAAAGGGTGTTGTGGAAAGAACCCTAGACCTAGACTCAAGGAAACCCTTATTTAAGTCTGACTCCAGGTGATACACAGACTTCCTGGGCCTCAGTTTTCTCATGTTAAGACTAGGATAACAAGGTCGTGAAGAAGACCTTGTCTCACAGTGTTTTGTGAAGTTCAATGAGATTGAGTATAGGAAGCATTTTGAAAACTTGAACACGTCATATCATTTAGAGTCATAGTGGTTATCACTGAACTCTATAGAGACTGGTTAGTGCACTATCTACGCATTGGGCTTGGAGTCTAGAAGACTCAGTTATGCCTCTGTCACTAGCTGTGTGTCTCTGAGCAAGTCCCTTTATCTCTGTACACCTCAGCCTACCCTGCAGGTTTTGTCTAGTGATTTATGACTGGCCTGCAACCTTACATGAATGGAAAGTCTTACCACAATGGGAGTTCCTCAAGCTGAAGAAGAAGTACTTCATGCACTCATTAAAATAAAAAAAAGTCCTCCAGGCTAAAAGTCCTCATTTCTTTCAAAAGATCTTTGCATGGCCAGGTCTCCAATTCTCTCATTACCTGGAGTGTTCTCTTCAGGACATGTGTCCACTTGTCACTGTCCTTTGGGAAATCCCACCATGGAGGCTGGCATTCTCCACTAGTGGATCCTTTGTTACCTCATCAGGACATCTTCAGGACCTTTGACTTTCTCTGCTTCTGAACGTTCTCTTCTGTCTCTTCATTCCATCATCAAAAACCTCTTTTCTTATATTTTCAAGGACTGTCTGTTCTGCACTATAGGGTTCCCTCAAGTTGTATCTACAACTCTTTTGTCCTTCAGGATACAGATGGTGGTGAGGGAAGTGTTGTTATGTGTTATTCAAATGTTTTCCTTTGCATTGAAGGTCTATTTCCTGGTCACTTGAAGAGTTTGCTGTTTGTCATTTCAATTATTTAATTTAATCACCATATGTCTTAGAGTTTTCAACAAAGGTCTTACCGTTTTTCTCCAGAGATGACCTGAGAATTCTTTGGATTGGCCCTTTATTTTTTGTATTCAGAAGTTTTGGACAGTTTTCTTGTATTATTTCTTGTATTACAGTTTTCAGATTCTTTCACTTGTCATGTTTTCCTGGGAGAAATATAATCCTTAAATTCTCTCTGTATCCTGTTTTTGAGATAATGTTTTATTTGCATAGGAGGCTGTATTGTCTTTTACCATTATTGTTTTTTCTTTCTCTTATTCCAGATTTTTTCTTCTCTTCTGTGAATTTGCATCTCCTATTAGTTATTCTTTCTCTTTCTTCCTTAGGGAGATTTGCCACTGTGGATGGATTGATTTTCTATTATACCAAGTATGTCATCTTAAATTCTTTCATGAATTTTATTTCTCTCTTGACAAGTCAGGAGCATTATGTGTTTCCATGTGCTTTTGGGAATTTACAGGATTGTCATCCTCAAATATAGATTTAGCTTCCTTTGTCTTACAGTATTTATTCAGAGGATCTATCAGTGTCTTCCCTGTTATTTTATCTGCTTGTGATCAAGGTTTTTATCTAAGTTTTCTTCCTCCTGAGATATTTGGCAATTTTGGTTTCCCCTGCCTTGATTCCCCATTGCTCATTTTCTGACTCCTTCCTCTTTGATGATTGTGTGGGCTAGACCATCTCAGTCTTTTCCTATAAAGAGAATTCATTTTTCACTGATATTTTGCCCCAAATGACTTCTGAGAGGTCAGAACTAGCCTCAGGTAGATACCAGTCCCCTTTCCTTCAGGTCTGATGGAGGTCCCTCACACCCCCACCACCCCAACCCCTGCCCACTGATGACCTACTTCAGTTCGCTCTGTTTCATCACAACAGAGATGCTGTTACCTAGGCTTCCCACTTTTTTGCATCCCAACCTCTATCATCCAGGGTCTGTATTGGGGGACAAGTTCTATGACTTGTTGCCTCAGAATAGTAGAGTGAGAGAGAGATGTATATGGGGGTGTACTGGCACAGACTGAAGCAGAACCAAAGGAATTGCTGAGTCAGTCCCAGAGTACAAGACTGTAGATTGGATTGTGCCATCCTGTTTGGGTATAATGCCAGGTTGAGGGGAGGGCCAATGACTTAAAGAGTAGAGATTAGTCTTCTCTGCTATTAGTTCATTGGGTTGTTGCCTTGTTAGGGTTCTTGACATCTTAGATCATGCAGACAGCTCCAATGTCTTTACATTTTGGACTTCATTTTTTTATTTTAGATGAATTTGAGAGCTCAGGAGACTTGGAGAAAATGTCCAGTTCTCCGCTGACCATTTGACCTGAAGGAAGTCCTGTCCAGTTTAAGATGTAGACTCCTATGTGTATTTTTCCAGTTCTGCTAATGGTGAAGCTAAGAAATATGACTGTCAGACTTTCAAAGACAGTGACACCTATAGGGTTGATGGAATATAAGATCTTCTCTGTCCATTAATACACCTATGTGACGACAAGTATTCCCTTTTCCCTCATAACAAGAGCTGTGTTCCCAGGTCTAAAAGTATACAGTTATTTCAATCACAGATGTCTTGCTAGTTTGAACTTCAACTGTTCACAATTGTGACACATCCTGAGTCCCATACAGCCCTGATGCAGAGTCAATTGGACTCTGTGCTACATGGATGCAATGAAGTGCTGAGGCACATAGATTTTCAACTTTTCTTTGTTTGAAAACTACGTATACTGAGAGGTTGGTATTTTATTTTGGGGCTCACTCATGGGAAGAATGTTTCTTTGTGATTTGGCCAGATGAGACTTTGGGTAGCCATTGTTAAGGAGCCCTTTGGCTTTTTGAACTCAGATGTTGGTACTCTCTGGTCTGGTGATGTAAATTGTTTTATTATCTTGTGTAGACTGCTGTCTATTGAATTCTTTCTTAGATACTTCATTCTACTTCTCTGTCTGTATTATTTAATTAAAATAAGATTGTTGAGGCCTTTGAAACTGTCTCTCCTTTAGAAAAGCAGATCAAGAACCTGTGTTAGCAGCCCTCCTGTGTCATAGCAGCTGTTAGTAGCATTAACTCTACAACACGGGAGTGAGCAAACCATTGCTGTGACAGCAGTACAGTCTTGCCCTTCTCAGGAATATGGTTTCTTCTGCTGTAAATTGAGGGAACTTGATGTAGATGATCTCTAAAATCCCATACATGTTTGGTGTTGCAGGACATGAATGGAGGGGTAATATGGAAAGCTATGCACTGGGATCTGCCAGAGAGTTGGGTCTTCTTCAGGAGGCTGTTTCTGGCCCTTTAGTGGCTAGTGCCCTTCTCTCTAAGGTGATCTTGTCAGTACATTGTATGTAACTTTGTGGACCTATTCACCTACAGGATTCTTCCCATTAGAATGAGACTTCTTTGAGAAGGAGGGACGGGGATTTGCATTTTCTTTGTATCTTCAGCTGCTAGCACAGTGCCTAGCTCACAGTCAGTATTGAGAAAGTATTTCTGATAGATTCCTTGACCTCCTGACTCGGAGTCTATGCCAGAAACTTGAGTGCTCCCTCTCCCCTGCTCCTGATCACTGTGGGAGATGCTCATCCTCACCCTGGAGATGCCCCACTCTCTCTGAGAAGCCCATAGAATGCTTGGCCCTCTTACAATGCCATCGTTACAACTATAACTGAAACCCAATGTAGAACAACCCCACATGTCTTCCCTAAAGTTGGTTATCCCAGTGGAGCTCCTGGATGGGACCTTGAGACAATCACCCAGACACGTGCATGGTGGGATCCCAGAGTTGGAAGTCACCTCCAGGGACATTGATGTTGATAAAGAAGGGGCACTAAGGGAGTCATCAGTGCTCTTCCTTTCCTCTTCTGGCATTGTTCTAGATTTTCTCTTCAATGTATGTATTATCTCCCATTATTATGTAAGCTCTTTGAGGGCAGGGATTGTTCCATTTCTGTCTTTAAAACCCAGCAGCAAGTATGGTGCTTGACACTTAAAAAAATTTCATCCACCATATATGTCCTTTGACCCAGCAATACCACTGCTAGGTTTGTATACCAGAGACATCCCAAAACGGGGAGGGGGAAAGAAGGACCTATTTGAACAAAAACATTTATAGCAGCTTTTTTGTGCAAGAATTGGACATCGAAGGGATGCCCATCTGCTGGGGAATGATGGCTGAACAAGCTCTGCTGTATGATTGTAATGGAACAGTATTGTGTTATAAGAAATAGTAAACAGGATGATTTCAGAAAAACCTGGAAAGATTTCAGTGAACTGATGCACAGTGAATTGAACAGAACCAGAAGAGTGTTGTACACAGTAACAGCAATATTGCTAGATGAAGAATTGTAAATGATTTAGCTATTTTCAGCAAGGACTCCTGAAGAAGCAGACTACCCACCTCCAGAGAAAGAACTGATATTGATTGAACACAGACTGAAGCATGCTATTTTTCACTTTATTTCATTTTTTTATTTGTCTTCTTGTACAAAATGACTAATTTGGAAATATTTTACATAATTGCATATGTATAACCTGTGTCTGATTGCTTACCAACTCAGGGAGGGGGGCAGACAGGGAGAAATAGGATTTGGAACTCAAAACTTTAAATAAAATTGTTTTTAAAAATGACATATAGGGAAATCTCAGGAAGGAAATCCCTCTACAAATATAGAACAGATCTTTTCCTTTTCTAAATATTCTTGTCTTAGATGTCTGGAGCCTTGGGAAAGTAAGTGACTCCCCAAGGGTCACCCAGCCAGAATATGTCAGAGATGGGACTTAAACCTGGATCTTCCTCAGTCTGAAGGCAGTTCTCTGTCCTTGGCAGCATGCCATGCTCTCTCATTGCTTGGCACAGAGTAGGACCTTAATAGATGCTTGTGGAAATGAAATGAGATTCCAGGTTCAG
The DNA here is from genome assembly GCA_028658325.1 of Potorous gilbertii. NCBI lineage: Eukaryota > Metazoa > Chordata > Mammalia > Diprotodontia > Potoroidae > Potorous > Potorous gilbertii. Next base: position 95,061,471 of record CM053769.1, on the reverse strand, counting down.
AAGGGGATGAGAAAACAGACTGAGTACAACATCTGGGGCCATGATAGAGGGAGAGTTGACTGAAGCTTAGGGCTTTCCTCAGTCCTGTTGCAGCTACTGTGGAAGGAAATGAGAGAATGGGAAGGCAGTTGGCACATCACTTGGGCAGAACTGTGGTGTGAGGGGCTGTTTGGTGACAGTTGGTGCTGTGGAGAGACCCCTGAGTCTGGCCCAGGCATGACTACAGGCTTTTGCTCCCGAGATAATCCTAAATATATCAGTGTAGGTGGCATAAGTGGCCCCACAAGGAGAAGAAATTCTGAGAAAATGAAAACCTCTGGGAGACTAGGTGGAGAATTCATTTCCCATCTCCATCTCTCCGTGTCTCTCCCCTCCAGATAAGCCACCCATTTCAGGGTGCTTCTAATCTTGATCAGTTATTATTGAATCTACGTGCCAAGCCCCTAGTGCCAGGACTACTAGCATCTTTTCAATTTCAGTTCCCTGGGACAAAATGTCTATTTCCCCAGTCTAGGTATAGCTCTGATGTAGGCAGTGTGAGAACAGCTGTGGCCTTGCTGGGTTTAGCACTGATGCAGCTTCTTTGTGCTGTGTGTCTCAGGTAGCTCCAGAGTCCAAATAGAGTTCACCCCAGGATTGGGGGAATCTGTGATGATGGAGCCAGGGTCAGATTCCACCTGGTGCAGTTTGGCTAATCTGAACACAGCCAAGATACCCTTCCTCATCCCATCCCTAGATAAGGAGGCACTGCGGTGCCATAGATGTGAGGCTTGTTCGATGCTCACTTGAAGTAGGAATTATCGTCATCACATTCCTGACAGGATCTTCATCTGAAGAGTTTCGAATCCCAAGGTGGTCTGGCCCACTTTGAGATGGTTTTATTCTTTGTTTTTAGTAAGTGTTTTCCTTCTATCTGAACACCCTCTGACCCTCTGCCAGTCCCACTCCTTCTTTATTATTCATTCTTCTAGGGATGAACTGGACAAGTCATTTCTCTCCCACGTCACATCTTTTAAGAGACTTGAATATAACTTTTGCTGTTGTTTAGTCATGTTCAACTTTGTAACCTCTCTTGGGAGTTTCTTGGCAAAGATACTGGAGTGGTTAGCCACTGTCTTCTCCAGTTTATTTTGCAGGTGAGGAAACTGAGGCAAGCAGGGTTAAGTGACTTGTCTAGGATCACACAGCTAGTAAGTGTCTGAGGTTGGATTTGAACTCAGGCTTTCTTGGCTCCTGGTCAGTCTCTCTGCACTACGGTGTCACCTAGATGCTCCTGAAAACATCTCTCCAAGCTTAAAGAGTTGTGATGAGGAAAAGAGATTAGAGGTTAAACTGGGTCCCCAGCTAGGCTGCTTTCCTGGTGTGAGCCTCAGTTTGGACGGTGACCTGATTTACCTCTGGCTATTGTCAGAAAAATGCTAGAAACTTGGAATCCTTTAAAAGTTAGTGCTGTCACTGATGGTCTGGAGGGAGCAGAAGGCTGGGCTTCATTCAGACATATGGACGTGTTTCCATGTTCTGTACACTGTACATGCTGCCTCTCCTGAAAGAGTAGAAACTCCTTGAGGGCAGGGATGTTTTCACTTACAGCCTGGGTCCTGAGGTGCCTGGCACACCGTAGGTGCTTAATGAATGTGTGTGACTCAATTGGTGCTCTAAGATCAGCAGAATCAGAGCTGGAAGGGACCTCAGAGATCATCCTATTGAACATTTTCATTTTCTGGCAGAGGAAACTGAGGCAGGAAAGTGACTCTCCATAGTCACAGCCATCCTAGTAGTTCTAAGTTTGCACCTACGTCCTCTACCCCCACCCCTAATCCTGGGCTCTTTCACACCCCCAAGGGATTCCAGAGGCAGGAAGAGAGGAATTGCCCAACCTCTGCCCCCATCCCCAGCAAGGACAGCTCCTTCCACCTAGGCTGAGAAAACCCAGGCCAGAGCTGCCTGGCCTCCGGGCCTGGGATGTTGATCCAGCTCCCCCAGGGCCCAGGGGCCGACCCCCTTCTTCATTCTTGGGCCTGAGTGACTGGGGCAGCCACTGGGCCAGATTGGGTTTCCCCTGGGCCAGGCTGGCCTCTGCCTGGATAATCTGGGGGTACTTCCTGTCCTTTCATGCAGGTAAATCATAGCTCATTTCCCCCCAGAGAAGCTGGCCTCGGGGCCAGGCTGGCCCTTTTATCTTGTGACCTGGTAATTAACGTGCCCTTGGTGAGCCCTCCTTGGGTCAGGCTGCTGATTAAGAGCTTGTCCCGGAGAATGGGCAGGGCCCAGAGTCCCCCACCGCCTCCCCTGCGAGGGGCCTTTCTCCCACCAGGTATGTGAAATGCCCAGCCTGAGTCAGGTTACAAGTGTGAACAGTAGTGTGGACACAAAGGGTTGAGGATAGAAGAGGCCCCCAAAAGGAATGCAGATGCCTAGGGAAGGAGCGAAGCCAAGAGAATGACTGGGGGGTGTATTCAACCGCGCCCCCCCACCCAAACCTCCCAACATGTTGGGAACAAGAGAAAATTGTTCCTTTATGGCGGCTCTGCCCACGCTTCCCCTGGCGCCTGATGAAAGCTGGAGTTACTTGGATTTCTGAAGAACAGAGCTGAAATGGAGTGAATCACACACAGAAAGCTGGTTGGACTTCCAGCCTTAATTAAAATGTGTTTGCATGTTCCCCAGTCCATCATCTACCTTTGCAAGGAAAATGCCTTGTTGTGACTGCTGCTCAACAGAAGACAGCCATCCTCATTGAGATAGTGTCTAAAGGGTGGAGGTGGGGAGTGGGAGCTGGTGGGGAGCATGCCAAGTCAGAGCTGGGAGGGACCCTAGACCATAGGATTTCAGAGCTGGGAGGTGCCCTAGATCCCAGCATGTCAGAGGTGAGAGGGACCCCAGAACATAGGATGTCAGAATGGAGAGGGGCCTTACAGCAAAGAGTCACAACTGAGAAGTACCTTAGAAATCATCTGCTCCAACTCTTTCATTTTATACTTGCAGATGTTGCAGCCCAGAGAGGGAAAGGGATTTACCCAAGGCCACACAGCAAGTCCCTAGCAGAGCACAGTTCAGAGCCCGTGACTCCTGACACTGCAGCACTTCTCACCTCCCAGAACGTTCCACTTAGCTCTTGGAGGAAACCATCTGCCTTTCAGCACACAAGGCTGAATGGTTCCTGGGCCACGTACATCTCTCCCACTCCCTGGCTTCTCCAACCTCTGCCCCCATCCCTTTCTGCCCGGCTTTAGAATTGGGTACAACAGTGGTGCATTTCCAGTAGAGGGACATACACCAAACATTCAGTCATCCCGACTGTTGGACTGCTGATGGGAGTCCAGAGGATCCACTTGTATTCACTGAAGCCCTTTTCAGGTTTATTCTGAGAATTCCTTGTAGGTGAAGGTAGTGCAGAAAGGGCGAAGACTCAGCTCAGGAACTAACTGACCTCGTCATCCTGAGCAAATGAATCCTCTTCTCTGGGCCTCAGTTTACTCATTTGTACCCTGAAAGGGTTGGGCTAAATGTTCTCCCAGGTCCCTTCCTGGATTAACTTTCTAGGTTCTAGGTTCTGTAGACTAATTACTTGGGGCAAAGTAAAATAATTATGTTGATTGACTCACACAATACACCTTACAACTTTTTAAAAACATATTAAACCCCACTCAGCCCCCATATCAGCTGCCCTCCCTTTGCCATAGAGCCTTATTTTACATGATTTGGCACTGAGTTGTTTAGAAGATACTGACATACATTCTTTAGCCAACATACCATGAAATGCCATTTTGATTGTGTATATTAAGGGTGCTTTTGAGGATCAGTCTGCTTCTACATCTGACCATAGACCCTCGATTGTTGAGGGGGTATGTAGGTTAGGTGAATTTCCAAGGCATCTATGCACCTCACTTGCATCTTTCAGAAAACATTTCTTAGCCTTTTGTGACAGGGACACAATTCCAAGTCGCGTTACATTTCAATTTGAGAATGTCTTCAATTTCAAAATAATTTTGTTTCTCAATATATCAGTTCATTTATCACAGTTCACCATTCCTGCAGTAAGGATAGGGCTTTTAAGACCACTGGAAGCTAAAAACATAGAGGGGGAATTTTACAGATGGACAAAAATGCTCAGATCTCATGGATTCAAATGGACTTCTGACAGTGGGTTAGGTATTGCCATCAAAGGCAGCTAGGTGGAACAATGCATAAAGCCCTGGACTTCAAGTCAGGAAGACTCATCTGAATGAGTTCAAATCTGACCTCAGTCGCTTACTAGCTGTGTGACCTTGGGCAAGTCACTTAACCTGGTTTGCCTTGGTTCTTCATCTGTAAAATAGTCTGGACAAGGAAATAGTAAATCACTCCAGTATCTTTGCCAAGAAAACTTCAAGTGGGGTCTCAGGGAGTCTGACACAACTAAAATGACTCAGCAAAATAGCCATCAAGGAAAAGATGAATTTCAACAGTAAAAATGACCTTTTCTAATCTTTAGTACTCCAGCCTTTAGGTTATCTTACTCATGACAATCATAGTAATGTTTAACATTTTTTTATTAGCCCAAGTAACCTGGTTTTCTCAGTGTTCTTCCAACTGAAAGATTACAAGGCTTTGGAGAGGAAATCACTAACAACCCTTCCAGATGTGAGGACCTTCCAAAGGCCTTTATTTATTTTGTGAAGGTGTTTCGCAGTAATATTTCACAGTCCTTGGTGTTGTTTTTCATGTTCAACTCCACTTTTTTTATGTTCTGGTGCAAGTGACCCTGTCTCATTGTGTGCTTGAAAGACTTGACTTCACTACACCAACAACTACTGCAATATCACTAACAGTCACTGAAGTGTGCTCTATAAGAATTATAACTTTTGTAAGCTCCCTAGAAACTTATATTCTTAAATTCACACACACACACACACACACACACAAACACACACCAAAGGGTACAATGAAATTTGTATATGGCATGAAATCTGGTGCTCCATCAACTGACTAGAGGTAGGGAAACCAGCTCAATCTGCTTTTAGTTGGTAAAGACCAGAGTTCTGAGTCAGCCTAGTGTCAGTAGAAACATATATGCATAGACATTGCTCTCACAAAATGAAATTATATCAAAATTATTTCTTTTTCCAAGTAATTCACACAGTGCTGTGTGTTTTCAAACAAATAGCTAGCATTTATATCAAGAACTCTTTAAAATTCATGAAGCACTTGACAGTCATTAGAGAGATCATTTGACCCTTGCAACAACCCTGAGAAGTAGGTGCTATAATTATTTCATTTTATAGTTGTGGAGACTGAGGCTGAATCAAATGACTTGCCCAGAGTTATGTAGCCAAGTAAGTATTTGAAGTGGGTCTACATTTGAACTCAAGTCTACATGACTACCAGTTTAGTGTTCTAACCATTGTACCACCTGACTGTTCTGGATGTTATAGTTTATGTTCTAAGATCTTCCAAAATCTAATTCTCTGTTCTGTTTTCAAAGGTCCCTCTCAACTCTGACATTTTCAAATATCTCTTAAAGTTGGCTTTCCAGCATTCTGTGTTCTAAATTCCCTCCTACCTATGAAGTTCTTTGTTCTAAATCCCTTCTGGGCTCTCATTATCTATTTTCTAAGTTCTTTCCTGGCTCTGACATTCACTGTTTTATGTTCTAAGGTCCCTCCCAGTTCTAACATCTTGTGGTCTATTCTTACATTAATTAACTTCAAAGTCTTTCACGTAGGACTTTGTTCTAGAAATAATCACCCTTTATTGAATTTGTCTGGGGCTGCTTCTAACCCTATCAATCATTTTGTCTATCAACAAACATTTCTTAAATTTTGACTTCAAGTCACCCCATTTGCTCAGTTGTTACAAGGCAAATAGGAGGGTGGAATGACCTGGCCCTATGTCTTCAGAGAACTTTGTGGTTGGTCATTGACACAAGAAATGATTCTAGCACCAGCTCACATTTTGGGGTGTGTGTAAGCTTTACAAAGTCCTTTCCTTAAGCCTTTCCTGATCTATCTCTTCGTTCTAATGTGTCCCCTCTGTTGGTTACCCCTATCTGTCCTCTACGAAGCGTATTTGCAAGGAGTTGTTTCCTTGTTATTTGCCTTTCTGTGTATCCTCAATACTTACCACTGTTCCTGAAACAGAATAGGTGCTTAAGAAATGTTTGTTGACTTGACTAGACAACCCTTTGGGGTGGGCTTTATCCTCATTTAGATGAGGAAACTGAGGTGAATAAGGAAACAGGTTTTGGGAAAAGGCAGGTCAAGTGAATATTTCATTGAGGGAGAGGCAGGATGTAAGGGCCCTAGGTGGAAGTGACCCTAATGGAACCATCAACCCCTTGCTCTTTAACTCAGGTTTCCATCTCTCTCTCTGGTCCCTGGCCTGCAGTGACCCCACCACAGATAGACTCTCCAGGGCTCAGGCCCCTCTCTGGCTGTTCTGGGGTGAATTCAGGGCATGCCATGGTGAAGGACATTCTGGTTCCCTGGTAGCTTGGCCTGGATGACCTCTACATCCTTCCCTCCTCCTGGGTTGGGTCCTTCTGTGATTCTGAGATTTAGTTCTAGTAAGACACCTCATCTTTTCCCTTGGTGTCACCAAGACAAGGTTAGTCTTCTTTAAGAACCTCCTATGAGTCAGCTAAAGGAAATAACACAAAAATATGGGAGGATCACAGAACACACTAGGTGCTTAATACATATTTTTTCTTGAATAGAAAATGCAAATACTTGGCAATATAAGGTTGACAGAACAAGGATTTCTTGTCTTAAGAGACCCCTTGGGCAGGCAGAGAATCACAGCTCAGAGATATTGAGTTTTAAATGATCTTAGAAGCTTTTGGGAAGATGAATTTTCCCTCCTCCATGTGTATGTCATGACAGATTACTGTCAGTGAGTAGCAGCTCAGGATACATCCTCAAGAACTAGAAAAAATGCACAGGTAGTCCAGGTTGTCCAATTGGCAGATGACTGAGCTGGGAGGGATACTTAAAATTTTCAGTGGGTTAAAACTCTGGCCTGAAAATAGTAAGATGAAATAGATGGAGAATAAATATAAAGTCTTTTGTTTGGGTTCAAAAACTCAACTTTGGGGTGTCGAGGTACAAATAAAGTCTTTGGGTTGCTTCCCAGGCCGAGACAACTTTCCAATATTGGGTAAAAGAGGCCTGCAGGTGATCTTCAATCAAAGATGCTATTTCCCAGATTTCTGATGAAGACCATCTCCAAAGGGCTGCTTGCTCCAGTCAGGTCTTTTCCACAGCCCCTGCTCCTGGAACTCTGGTAACCAGGCATTTGTTTTCATTTGGGCAGGGATTCAGTTCCAAGGTCTTGACTTCCCTCAAATGGCTCCTTTCCCAAAGAAGCATGGAGAAAATGCAAGTCAAGGTTGGGTATCTGTTGCCCTCGTCTGTCTCAGAAATCCTTCCCCAGGTATCTCATGGTTCTCATTTCAGCAGTGTGAGCTTTGTGTCCTGGACTCTGAGAAGAATTCTTTGGGGTCTGGAGTCCTCCTCCTCCACCTCCTTACCGTTTACCTTTTCCTTCTCCTCCTCCTTCTCAGCTTCAGCTTGGTCTTCAGTGCCTGTCTTCCTGCCCATAGAAAAGGTAACATCTGGAAAGAAGTTCCCAGATTTACAGTGCTCTGGGGAATCTGTTTCCTTGAGATTCTCTCTCTCTCTCTCTCTCTCTCTCTCTCTCTCTCTCTCTCTCATACTTTCTTTCTTAATTTTAGTATGTCTCACTCTCCCATTGTCTGTCTCTTCCTCTATCTCTCCTCATCTCCATTTCTTTCTCTTTCCTCCCTCCTTCCCTCCCTCCCTTCCTCACTCCCTCCCTCCCTTCCTTCTTTATTTTCTGACTCCTATCACCTATGACTTCAATGCTTTGAGGTACTTCCCAAATTTAATATTCTGTGTTCTAAGGGTCCTCCCAACTCTGATATTATCACTTCTACTTTCTTGGATGCTGTCTGTTCTCAGTTTGCATTCCCTCCTGGATCTGAGATTCTGTGGTTCTCATCTCTCCTGGGAACTCTCTTTCCTGCCTTCTTTTAAATCCTCCTCCCGGGATGGTACAGTGAGAGACTTTGCTTCTGAAGTGAAACAAAAGCCCTCAAGGACCTACCCCTCACCATCTCACTGACTGGGAGAATTAGTTTTCTCCATATTGGTCTAGCCCAATAGAGGTTCCCAGGCCTGGTAGACTTGCTTTTTGAATCTAGACAGCCATGACAGGATTCTAGGATGAGAAATGGATTCCTCTGCCAAGGTGCTGTTGGTTCAGCCCTTGCACAGGGCTGGTCTTGTGGACAAAGCCTCCATGCCCTGTATGGTTTCTAGACCTCTCAGTCAGCAGAAGATCTCACCAGCCTTGCCTCCCTATCTTATTTTTATTGTTTACAATGTTATCTTCATGGTCTTGGTCTCAAAGAACAGATGTTTGACCAATCCTTTCATCCTTGCCAGCGAGTTTGGGGAGCTCTCAACCAGGATGAGAGGCTTGGCAACCTGAAGGTGGGTTTCCTTTGTCTGGGGGGTGGTGATCATCAGTCAAATCCAGTCAGGAGGTTAATAAGGCTTAATCTTGAAAGGGAGATTGGCCCTGTGATTGACAGGCCCCTGAATGTGAGTCCAGTGGGAAGGTCTCTGCCAGAGAAGCTGGCCACTCACTCCCATGGAGTCGGATGTTTGGAAGCTTCACAGGCAATTAGGGTAAAGCAAATGTCTCAGCTAGACTCACTTCCATTTGCAGCAAATTGCTGCAGTAAATACAATTTCCCATTGTTTAGCTGGTTGGAGATGTTGACTTCTTACCTGGCTATTTCTGCCTCTTGGCTCAAGGGGCCTGAGGGTGGACATCTCCAAGAAGGGGTCATGTTTGGGATAATTTTCTCCTCCATTGATGATCTGCTCTGAGGTCTCATTACTTGGAGAATGTGACTCTAGTGTCTTGAAGGCTGGGCCAACAGAGCACATTGGGCTACCCCACCTGGCTGGAAAGGCCTGGCAATTCACTGTGTGTGTGTGTGTGTGTGTGTGTGAGAGAGAGAGAGAGAGAGAGAGAGAGAGAGAGAGAGAGAGAGAGAGAGAGAGAGAGAGATGCAAAGCCCTGTTTTACCAACATGGAGAGGAAACACCAAGGCAGGCATTTCTTCAGCCCCAGGAGCTCAGGCTGACCATCTCTGTAACTCCCAAAGTTGTGTGATGTGTGTCACTGGGGAGCAGTGTCCTTCTTGCCCCAACACCCAGCTCATTGCAAGTAGGAAAATCCTATCGACAACAGGTTGTGCAAAGCAACAACCAAAGTGTCTCCAGGTTAATCTAGCTCTGGAATTCCCCTGGGCTCAGGAGAGCCACTGGGTAGAACGCCTGAATCTTGGATCATAGGGTCATAGATGGGAGCTGGAAGGGGCCTCAGAAGCTGTCTGGTCCAGGTCCCTCACTGCACAGTCATCGAGCTGAAGCCTGGGAGGTCAGTGATGTCTTGAAAGCCACAGCGGGCAGGAGGCAGCAGCCAGGATTCAGACCTGGCTCCCCTGGGCCGGATATTCTCTCCCTTGCCAAAGACTATCTCCAGCTGAAGAGAAATTCCCTTCAGACAATTTCCTTTAAGTGTCCATTCTGTGCCCAGGTGTAGGAATCTCAGGAATATGTGATTAGGAGACTCAGTGCATAGAGCACTTGGAGTCAAGACCTGAGTTCAAATATGACCTCCGACTAGTAGTTGACATGGGCAAGTCATTGAAGCCCTGTCTGCCTCAGTGTCCTCATCTGTAAACTGGGGATCATTGTAGCATCTACACCTCAGGGTTGTTATGAGGATCAAATGAGAGAGTTATCTGTGAAGCACTCAGCATTATGTGTGACACATAGTAGGTGCTTTATCATCATCATGATTTTCATCACTATTATTATTATAGAAAGCATTATTTTTAGAGGTCAGTCATTCCATATCTGCACAGTACTGATTGATAAGAAATTCTGGAGAGTTACTGTAGTTAATCAGTCAGTCAATAAACATTATTAAGCACCTACTATGTGCTGGGTAGGCACTGTACCATCTGGGCTGGATAATGGAATGAGAATTCAAAATGACCACAGAGGGTAGATGACTCGAAGCACATGAAAGTTAACATAGATAAATGTAACATGTTACATTTGGGTTCAAAGCACAAGTCCCAGATAGAGGAGACATGGCAAGAAAACAGTGTGTGTGAAAATGCTCTGGGGGTCTTAGTAGACTGCAAGCCCAGTGGTCACCAACAGCATGATAGAGTAGCCGAGAAAGGGAATGTGCACCTTTCCAGGAGGCTGTGTGTACAGGAGGCTGTGTGTACAGGAGG
>CM053769.1:94900384-95050650 GCA_028658325.1 Potorous gilbertii | reverse complement strand
GAGGATGGGGTGTACAGAAGGCTGTGTGTACAGGAGGATGGGGTGTACAGGAGGATGGGGTGTACAGAAGGCTGTGCGCGTACAGGAGGCTGTGCGTACAGGAGGCTGTGTGTACAGGAGGATGGGGTGTACAGAAGGCTGTGTGTACAGGAGGATGGGGTGTACAGGAGGATGGGGTGTACAGAAGGCTGTGTGTACAGGAGGATGGGGTGTACGGAAGGCTGTGTGTACAGGAGGCTGTGCGTACAGGAGGCTGTGCGTATAGGAGGCTGTGCGTACAAGAGGATGGGGTGTACAGAAGGCTGTGCGTACAGAAGGCTGTGCATACAGGAGGCTGGGTGTACAGGAGGATGGTGTCTTGGAATAAGGAGGGGGCGCTCTTTTCGGCTCTTTGCCCCATTTGGACCACATCTTTAGAATTATTATTCTTATTAAAGCACTGACCAGTGGTCCTCCATCTTTGGCTTGAAGCTCACCACCAGTGTTATGGGTATGTTGTCTTATGATACGTTATGGATGGGATTCCTTTGTAGGTGAGGTGGCCTCCTAGACAGTTCTGAGATCCCATGGTTCTGTTTGCTTCTGAAACTTTAGTCATGGTTTCCACTCCTGTCCTCTCGGAGTCCTCTGCCATGGAACAGCCCTTCAGGTACTTAGGAGTGCCTGGCATGTAGTAGGCACTTAGTAAATGCTAGGTGACTGATGTTTCTCTTAAGTCTTTTCTTTTCCAGGCTACAAATCTTGAGCCAACCAAAGAGGCTGACAAACCAGAGAACACAGGTAAGCAAGTTAAGCTTTGCAAACCCGTTTGCCTGCTGGGATCTTCTCTCCCTCCCTCTCCCACTCCTCAGACATCCACCTACAGGGTAATGCCATGCTCTTTCTAAAGCAATTATCCCCTCACCTCCTCTCATTAGGAGCCAGGCAGAGAGCCAGTTATCAGGACAGGCAAAGCTGTCTGTCCACCTTCCAAAATGATGGCCAAGCCTGCACTCAGCCCTAAGAGTATTGGCAGGGTTGAGTGAGCCCGCCATGATCCGATCATTCAAACAGTGAACCACCTCCATTTTCCCTTCATTTCTCCAGGTCGCACTGGCAAATACATTCTGGTATCCCCTAGGCTGGAGGGGCAATCATTACCACGTGGGGATCCAGCTGTGGGAAAGGTCACAGGATCATAGAGTTAAGGCTGGCAGGAACATTAGCTATCTTTCCTTCCCACCACTTGATTTTACAGATGAGGGAGTTGAGGCACAGAGAAGGAAGTAATCTGCCCGAGCTCACCCACCTAATGAATGTCTGAAGCAGAATTTGAATTCGGGTCTTGCTGTCTTCAAATCCAGTGGTCTAGCCATTCTATGATGTCCAAGTGTTGAGGATGAACAAGTCATGATTTAAATGAATAAACTTCAATCTCTCCAGGATGGAGATTGCATTTTAAATGACAGTCGTTGAGGTGATTTCTTTGGGAGAGGTCTGCACAGACATGCATTTTTCTGAACAATTAAGTTTCTAGATGAACAGGGGAGATAGAATATTTGCAGCAATACAAAGACAAGTAAAATGGTAATTAAACAGCCACTTTTCAGTGCCCCATTTACTTTTTATAAATTATTTTATTCTGTTCCTATTAACTCGACATCCCAAAATAGTACTGAGAGATGAATCTCTGTAAATGGGAAGCCAAGGAGTGAAAAGGATCTGAACCCACATTGGGCCAAACCTAGAGGTGTCGTGGACCACAGTGGAGATAGTGACATCAGGTACAGGTGAGTGGGAGAGCCCAGTGACATCTTGACTTTGGTGAATTGGCAAACTGGGAATCTGGAGAGTTCAAACAAGTCTCTAGGAATGGCCAGGACAAGATGAGGGGATGGGGGGGGGGTAGGAAGCTAGCAGGCTAAGTCAGATGGTAGGGAGGGGGCACATGACAAAAGCAGGGATCTGGCTATGGAGGATCCAAATGAAGGCACATGCCGCAAAGGCCACAGGCCCCCTATCCAGGCAGGCCAGTAGCTTGGGTCATTTCTGGGAACAGCCACCAAAGCTCAGTGATATCTGAGCCAAAGGCCCCTCAGTCTGGGTTCTCTTGAATGAACCTTCTCACACCCCAGCCTATGTGTGTGCAGAGCCCTGGTGGGACCAGGCCCAAGGATGGCTGCACTGAGTTTTGGAGGATGTAAGAAGGGCCCCACGTGAGTGGAGGGGAGGGCATCCCAGAAACAGTTGTAATGGGTAGACAGAAGGTGTCTGGGGAGAATGCTCCCTCTAAGAGGAAATGATGTTTTATCTTGGGAACCATAAAAGGTGGTAAATCACACAGACCGGATGGTTCTAAAAGATTACAAAGGAGACAAAGGTGTGAAGTAACAGAAACACTATCTCTGCAGATTGGAAAACCACTCCTAGAGATGAATGGGAGATGAGCTCATAGAGCACCCAGGGGAACGTCAGGGCACCTGTCCACCCAGCGGCTCTCTCTGGAGAGAGAGAGAACGAGAGAGAGGGGGAGAGAGAACGAGGGGGGTGGGGAGAGAGAGAGAGAGAGAGAGAGAGAGAGAGAGAGAGAGAGAGAGAGAGAGAGAAGATGGGAGACAGACAGAGAGATACACACAGAGAGACAGACACAGAGACAGACAGAGAGGGGAGATGGGAGACAGACCCACACAGAAGTGAGATGGGAGAGAGAGACACAGAGACACATACAGAGACAGAGAGAGGAGAGGGAGAGATAGAGACAGAGGGAGGCACACACACAGAGACAGACAGATACACAGAGAAAGAAACAGAGACAGAGAGACAGAGACAGACAGAGACAGACAGAGACAGAGAAACAGTTTTCTGTGTCCATGTCTTGCCTCTGCCACTAGATTGTAAACTTGCTGAGGGAAGGTTCTATGTCTTAGCTATATCTTTCTCCCCCTCTCATTGGTGCCTAATAAATATTTGTTAAATTTAAATCCTAAAAATATCATTAATTTGAAAGTCGAAAGAGTTGGGTCCAAGACCTCTTTTTGCCAATAGTTGGTTCTGTGAACTGGAGGGACAGTTAATGGGCCTCTTGAAACCTCAGTATCTTCCTCTGTAAAATAATAGATTTGGAACAGACTTTCACCTCTTGTTTTGCTCTGCTGTGCTGAGGTACATCCTCCCACTTGTGTGGGCCTTGCCCTCCATTCTCTGAGCGCCACCTTCCATATTCATGTGTGCACATATATATGTGTTTACATTTATAAGCACTTATTTTCTCTCTCTCCCCTTCTTTTCCATCATAGAGCAATAAAATGAAAACCCTCCAAACGTTTACATTTGCTTAGTCAAGTAAAACCACTTCTCCCATGTTGACCAAGAATCACTGGCACTCCGTGTCCGCAGGTATTTCCCCAGGCTCCCGTTCTGTGTTCCATGTCCTAAGGCTTCTCCCAGTCCTGATGGTCCATGTTTTGTGCCCTCAGTCTCCCTGCAGCTCTGCCATCCTCTGGCCCAAAGTTCCCGCCTGGGCGACTGTTCCAAGGTCCCTTCCGACATCACCACTGTCATCCCTAAAGCCTTCTTTATTGCTTACGCTTTCTGGGCTATGTCTTAGTCTCCAAAATCCACTACAAACAAACCTGAACTTCCAAACCAACAGCAAACAAGTGATAACCAGTCTTCCCCCATCCCAGATAGCCCCCTTGGCAATGAGTGCCTCTGCTGAATTGTCTGGTGCCAAGCGGTTTCTAAGGTGCTCTAGCTAGGGTCTGCTCTGTTTCCAGAAAGCAGCTCATGGAGACACTTCTCTGTACAGATTGGGAAGCTTGGGCCATTTGATGAGCCCTCAGAGGTGGAGGGGCCTCAGAGGCCATCTCGGCCGGGCCTGTCCATCCGCTTTAGGACACACCCAATTAGAGGCCATTCAGACATGACTCTGATCGAAGCTCCCTTCCAACACACAATTTCTGATCCTATGGCCCTGGGACACTCTGAGTTCCTGTGAATGGGGGTTCCTGAGGTACTCTCCTCACAGTAGTCCATTCCACAGTGCCAGAGGGCAGCTCAAGAACTGTAACTGGGTCAGACCAGGTCCTCAGTAAGGTGATTAACATGAGGGCTCAGTAGGGGCTGGTGATGGGGGCCCTGGCTTAGTTAGACCTGAGTTCCTATCCTGTAACTTCTCCCCTCCTACTGGTGAGTTAGCTCTTCTGTCCCCATCTCTGCCTCACCACCAGACTTGATGACACGAGTGACCAGGAGAAGGGATGCCCAGGGGCCCAGAGACTCCCATTTGGTGTCTGTGGGAACAGGCACAACACAAGTTTCTCCAGAAGAGTGGGGCAGACCTCTTGTGCTCCAGACAAAGGCATGGCATGGATCCTGAAAAGAGAAGAGAGGTCAGTGGTCAGTGAGCGGCCTCCCCCTGCCTTCCCTTGCACCGAGGTCCTCAGGAAGCTGTGCTCTTGACCACCTGGGACCAGCCCAATTCGAGGACCAAGCAAAGAGGGGAGCCATGCCTTGGCAGGGGAGGCGGTGAACGACTTAATTGGCCTATTATGTCTTAATTTTGTTATGGTTCTATGTCCTGGGGTAACAGCAGAGATGCAAGATTTTATTAATTATGATTATATTATTAGAGTTTTCCAGTCCGGCTCTTTGATGTTCGCAAGCTCAGACAGCATGTGGTTCCCCGGCCAGATTTCTTAACCTTAAACTACCTTTCCCTCTGGCTCATGCCCATCTTCCTCCGTTTCAGATCTTAGTAATGTTGGTCTCCATACTGAATTAACTGGGATGTTTGTTTCCCTGTGTTGCTTCAGGGCCCAGGGCAGGAGGAAGAGAGAGCACTGCCTGGATCCGTATGAAAGCCCAAATGTCAGACAGAGCTGGGAAACTTTGTCCATCGGGCAGGCGGAGCTCAGGGATGCCAACTGATGGGCCTTGGGCCCCATTCCACTGCCAGACTGACTGGGGAAGGGGAGCTGGGTCCCTTCTCGTGGTCTCTTTACCTCTGCTCAGAAGGATATCCGAGCACTTCAGCAGCCAGTAAGCGCAAGATGAGTCACTTGGGTGACCAAGAGCCCAAGGACACCCATGAAATCTTGGGCAGTGACCTACCTCTTAGTTCAGCAGGCACTGGGGTAGCCCCTACTATGTGCTGGACTCTGTGCTACATTCTGAGGATATACAGATGACCAAACTATCCGTGTCCCCCAGGAGTGGACATGATGTAACCCCAACATGAAGGAGAACGTACAAAGTAAGTCCTGGAACGGGATCAGAGACAGGATCTCAGATTTCACAGGTGTCTGGGCAACTCCCAGCCAAGGAAGCTTCCTCTACCACTGCAAGTCTGCACTATCCCTGTAAATTATAGACTCGAGAGTCGCCCGCCTAGATTCAGCTCAGGGAGCTGTGAAAATGTGACTTGCTCAGGGTGACACAGCCAGTATGGGTCAGGGGCAGGACTTGATCTCGTCTTTCTAATTCCAAGGGTCCTCTATGCCATGTACAAAGCAAACACATACAAAATAAAATTACCAATTTTATGGATGAGGGAACTGGCTGAGTTTGAATTTGTTGAGTCACCTAGTCCAGTAAGATTTGCAAAGTGCTTTACAAATATCTCATTTAATCCCCACAAGAATTCTAGGAAGTAGATGCTATTATCACTCCTATTTTACAGATGAAGAAACTGAGGCAGATGGGGGTGAAGTGACTTGTCCAGGGTCACACAACTAGGAATTATTTGAAGCAGGATTTGAACTTGGTGCATCCCAATTCCAACTTCAGCTCTCTGCACCGGGCCACCTAGCTACCTCTCTATACTGTTGTTACAATTCTTATGCTTCATCTATTTTGTGTCAAACTAAGCTTCATTTCTTTGGATGAATGAAACAAAATTATTAAGCACTCATTATATCCCAGGAACTCTGCTGGCATTGGAAATAGGCAGACAAATGTAAAGTAACTCCTGTCCTGGAGGACTTTCCATTCTGTTGGGGTTCAGCATGCTCCCATAGAGACTAATACAGACTAAAGGACCTTGAGGAGGGGAGATCAGCAGCAGGGTAAGATGGGGGGGAACCTGACAGAGATGGTTGCCCATTGCCTGTTACCCCATCTTTAGGAGACCTTATTGAGATGAACTGTGTCCAGTTCCAGGATTTCTTTTTTAGGAAGGGCATTGATACACCACAGGAAGGCAGCCAGGATGGGAAGTGATTGATGGAAAGAAGTAGGGATCTTTCATCTGGTAAAGACATGTTAGCTGTCATCAAATATTTGGAGGGCTGTCATAGGGGAGAGGGATTAGTCTTATCCTTCTTGGCTCCAGAGGCAGAGCATTGCCCACCGGCAATCTCATGCTGGATGCCAGGGAGGGCTCTCTAACCAGGAGATCACTCTCTAAGTGGGATGGCTTTCCTTCCTCCTGGGGGTCATCAAGAGAAGACTGGGTGACAATGGTTGCCTCTGTCATAGAGAGGATTCTTGCTTAACTGCGGGTTTGGCTGGATGGCCTCATGGGTCCCTCGCAGCTCGGAGACACTGAGATGTAGCAACAACCACAGTCATTTGGCTTCTGCCTATCTCTCCAGGCTAGTCTGCCATTACAACACCAAATTAACTGCCTGCTCCAGAGACCAGTGATGTTACTGCTGCTCTGAAAAGCCAGGGGCAGTCCCTTGGGGGTCCCTCTCTGCACTGGGCTGTGAGTCAGCATGCCAGAGCCGATGCCGGGCATTCAACATTTGAATGCCTCTTCTGACACTTAATGACCCCGTGAATTTGCTAAGTTTCAATTCTTTGAATGAGTGAAAATATTAAGTACTTATGTTCTGGGAACTCGGCTGGGTACTGGAAACGCAGACAAAAGAAACAGTTCCTGCTCTGAGTGTGTGTGTGGGGGGGCATTACATTCTGTGATGCCATGTATCTTATTGCGGGGCCTGTTTCATCACCTGCAAAATTGTGTCATTAAATTTGTGCCACTGCCCTCAAAGGGACATTTGAAGTTCTCCAGTCTCAGCAAGGCCTCCTCAAAGACCACAGGAGCGAGTTATATCACTAAGGTGCCTTCAGGTAGACAACTCCATTTCAATGGAATAATTCTATTTGGGGGAAACAACAGTTAATGGATTAGTAAGTATAAGGTATCTGAGGAGGGAGAGAACAATGAAAACTGGTTGGGGGTAAGGGATCAGCCCCCTTTAGGACCTAGAACCCAAACCTAGAGTCACCTCCAGGACCTAGAACCTGAACTGATCCTTCAGGGGATGGAAGGAATCAAGAGGCAGAGGTGAGGAGGGAGAACTTTCCAGGCTCAGCCACAGTCAGTGTAACAACCTGGGTAGAGGAGTAGGAGTGAGAAAGTGTGTGAGGAATGGTAAGGAAGTCAGTGTCTTTAGGAGGGGAGTAAAATATAATGAAATAGGCAGGAGCCGGGCAGTGAAGGAATCTAAAAGCCAGAGGGAGGATAGTATATTGGATCTTGAAGGTGATAGGGAGCCACTAGAGGGTAGTGAGCAGTCTACTGGGACCAGTCATGTCATTCCTCTGAGTCCCAGTTTATCTCTCTGTAAAATGAGCATGAAAACCCCCAGAGTACATACTTCACAGGGTTGTGCTAAGGTTCAGCTGAGCTAGCCCATATAAAATGCTTTGGAAACTTTAAAAGAAATCCTAAAGGCTTCTGAGTTTGCGAGAGATCAGGAACCCCTTTGCTGAGGCCAATTCCACCCTCTAGTCAGGCTCAGCTCTAGGGTCACCTTTCCTGATCCCATTGGCTGGGAGGGCTTCCCTGCCCCCAGTTCACCCACTGCTTGTCCACTGATCCAAGCACAAGCTTTCTCTTCACTACAGCGTAAGACCTTTGAGGGCAGGCTCGTTTTTGTCTTCTGTTCAGCACAGCAGCCAGCACATCTTACACATTTAATAAAAGCTTGTGGACTGATTTACTAGAGTTACCAGAAGCCCAAGGAGAGGCTATTTATTGCTCAGGTGGATTTTGGCTTGAGTCTTCCTGAGTCCAGCACGCTGACCATTACTCTATACCACCTGTCCCACTTGGCACTGTCAACAGTGATTATGAGGGTGAGCCCGAGCTCTCACTGCCACCCAAGGGGTTTTGAGGTAGGGAGCACAAACCTTCCTGGAGAGAGGTGAGAGAGGGGTCTAGTAAGGGACTTGGAGCCCCAACCTTTGGGCTCAGGGTGCCCCCCTTGCTGTATCCTCTTCAAAGCAGTATGGGTGAAGGTGAAGCTGAGATGCCCCATAGAAGGCTGGGAGTCCCCCACTGAAAGAGCTTCTGTGACCAGGCCCCAACAATGCATACAGATGTTCCTTTGAGGGCCCCACATGGGGGCTCAGGTCCACAAAAGTTTTGGGGATGAAGAAAATAAAGTCCTCATGGAGACGATCATCCTGGGCCCTCCTCTTCCTCTAGGCCTACCTTACTTGCTCCTCTGGACAGTTCCAGACCATTCATTCTGACTCAGTTTACCCTTAATGTAGCTTGTGCCAAAATAGTTCTAGGAGAGGCGTAGTGCCAGTATAATTACACCCATTTTGCAGACGGGGAAACCTGAACAGTCACACAGCCACCAAGTGTTGGAAGGGAGATTCGAAGGGGGCATCGACTCCAAGTGCAGCATGGGATCAATTACACCATGGAGATTCCCAGTTCTATGCAGAGAGAGGGATTCTTCTCTTGGTTCCCCCAACTGCATTTAGCCTTTCATGGCCTCAGGCAACTTCCTAAGATTCTAAAGGGAGTTCCCACACCTGGAGTTTTTTATGCCAATGAAATCACTTTCCTCCCTCCCATCTGGAAAAAGGAAAGCACCCTAGAAGACCTCATTTAGAACGTTACGTTGCAAGAGGGGACTAGAGTCTCCCTGACTGTGTCTCTCCAGAAGACTTGAGCTCAGCCTCCTGCTGTCTGCCTCTCTCCCTCTCTCTCTCTCTCTCTCTCTCTCTCTCTCTCTCTCTCTCTGTCTCTCTGTCTCTTTGTCTGTCTGTCTTTCTCCCAACCTTAACCTCCTGAGGTCTCTGCAAAATGAAAGGTTGGGCAGCAGTGATTCCAAAAAACAACAACTACCACTTCTCCTCCTTCTCCTTCTCCTCCTTCTCCTCCTCCTTCTCCTCCTTCTTCTTTTCTTCTTCCTCTTCATCTTTTCCTTCTCTTCTTCTTCTTCTTTTTCTTCTCCTCCTCCTCCTCCTCCTTTTTCTTCTCCTCCTCCTCCTTCTTCTCCGTCTCCTTCTCCTCCTCCTTCCTCCTAGTATATCATTCCTCTGCCCTGCCCCCATCACAAACAAAGAGCACCTAATCCAGGTCTAGACTAGGGGATGTCTAGGACGGCTATTTCTGCCACTCTCCCCAATAATAACCACCCCTCACGTTCCAGGAGCCTGCACATCTCCCTATCCAAGCACCAGCCTTTATGAACAGCTACCTTGCAACACAGCTCCACCTTCTGGTTTATAATCTAAATGTCTTTGGTTGGGGGGTGGGGTGTGGGGGTGGGGAGAGGGAGGAGGAGTACCGTCTAGCCCTTTCTCCTCCCATGCTCTGGAAATTTAGAATGAAAATATGGCTCTGCTCCCTGGTTCCACTAATGATAGATATCTCCATTTGAATAGCAGCCAGGGCATTTCATTCATCCTGCTAGGTCTCATCAAGCCTTTGTTCTGGCTTTTCATGCTGGGATGATGGCATGTCTTCTCTTCCCATGAGACACTGGGACCTAGGCCACATTCAGGAGGGGCCCAAGCAGGAGCATCTAACAGCACTGCGTCTGGTGGCTAGAGGAAATATTGTCTTGAAGTATTTTATCTGATGACTATTTCCATCCTCAGGCATGGGCTTTCAGAAAATATACCTAGAACTCCATTTCATTCTCCTGAAGGGAGCATGGTGTGTTGGAATTCTTCATTTGAAGGTGTCTTCTTGTTGTCACATTCTACGATCTATGTTGGAAAATTCCAGCAAATCCTAACCTTTTCAGGATTGTTGCATGTTTTACCTCTCTTCCAGTTTTGATATTGTGTGTTCTGAGGTTCCTTCCTGGTCTGATGTTCTAAGTTCTAGGTTCTCAGGACCTGTTGAAATTATTACATGCATTCTATATTTTAAGGTCCCTTGCATCTCTGACAGTCTGTGTTCTTATATTCTTTCCATTGCTAACATTTTATGTTCTAGGTTCAAAGGAATCTTCCTATTATAAATTGGTGTATTCTCTGTCTTAAGGCCTCTCCTATCCCACGAATTCTTTGATCTAAATTTCTTCTTAGTTCTAGCATTCTGGGAACTTCTCACAACCCTCTCTTTTGTAATTATCTGTGTTTTTGTTCTAGTCTCTGCTACCTTGGTCACTGTAAGTTTCCTTCCAGCTCAACATTCCAGGTTCTAGATTCTCAGGGTCCTTCCTGTCATAACTTTCTAGGTTTTCTGTGTTTTAAAGTCCCCCATTGCTCCATCCTTGTCTATTCTAAGGTCTCTTCTAACTTGGACATTCTACATTCTAAGGTTCCTCCCAGTTCTAATCATCTGTGTTCTGTGTTTTGAGGTCCCCACTGTCTCTGACATTCTAGATTGTATTTTCAAAAGGTCTTTCAAACGCTGACATTTTTCTATATTCTCTACTTTTAGGCCCCGTCCAAGAGGTTACATTTGAAGAATGCTCTATGCATTCATTGTAAAGGGCTTTGCCAAACTTCTATTTTATTTTGCTTTTCTTGTGTGTGGTCTTGTTCTCCTAAGTCTCTACTCCTGGGCTGGGTGTCACCCACCCCCCCACCTCTCTCCCACCCACATGCACAGGAGGACCATCCTACCTCAGACAGGGCAGGGAAGTGACTCAATGTGGAAACACAGCTGCGGTAAGACTTCTCCCTGGGGAGTCTCAACTCCTCAGTGAACCTGGATTCTAGTGTGGATCTGCTTCTCCCCTTGCAGGAGGGACCCAGCTGGTTCAAGGTTCAAGGTTTTAGAGAACCAAAAGAGGGAGTTTGTCTTTGGAAATCTAATCCACCTGATTCTATTTGTGAAGCATAGGATGGAGCATCTGGGGAGGGCTCAGTTAGCTGTCTAATATACCCTCTTTATCTCACAGTGTAGGAGACTGAAGCCCAGAGAAGGCAGAGAACTTGGCCAAGGTCACATAGGCTCCTGGTGGCAGAGTTGGAGCTAGTAAGGGTCCAAGTCAGACCTCACACCCAGGTTCCCCCCACTCCCTCCCCCCCATTGCCATTCTGGACAAGATTAAACCATCTGCTATTGTTTTTGCTGAAAATTCTCAGGTAATTTAAGAGAAAGAAAAGGTGGTAGTTTGAAAATATGTATAGTTATAAAAATGAAGCCTAAGTACTCTTATCACTTAGTAATATGGTGGCTACATTATGCATAAAATTTTGTTTAAAAATCATTTTACATTTCTTTTGGAGATTGGGTCTCCCTATGTTGCACTGGCAGGAAGCTCTTTGCAATTGAGCCTAAGTCATTGGACTTTGGCCTAAAAACCCAGATCAGCTTAGAGGTGGCATCCAGTGTTTTTCTCTTCACAAAGAAACATCTATGGAAAGGAGACACTACAGAACAATACACCTCACTCACATGCACATGATTAAGAGATGGAATGATGAATTCTGTAGCAGTGTCAGCAGTATGCTGGCCATGACTTTGTTGCCAGCCAGGAAGTATTTGACAGCATTTGCTCTTTAGTCACCAAAGACACCAAACTATGTGGCATCCCCCTCACATTTGGGGTGAAGGGGAGTTGACATTGGCAGACGGATATGAGTCCTGAGGAGGGAATTAGGGATATCCTACAAGAATAGTGACATGTGGAATTGTTGAAGGAATGGAGAAACAGAGTGAGGAGATGAGACTGAGGGGAAGGGATTTGGAGCAGGATGCATGGAAAGACTCCTGGACATGGAGTTAGAAGAGCCTGGGTTCACATCATGCCCCGCCACTTACTGACTGGTGTCTTTGGTCAAGTCCCTCCATACAGTTGGGTCTCCATTATTTTTTCATCTGTAAAATAAGAAGACTGGATGAGATATCTTCTGAGGTCCTTCCCAGCTCTGTCAATGATCTATAGCTCCTTCTACTATTTGGTGGGCTGTTGAATCCAGAAGGTGTTGAACTTTTTCTTAACCTCAGAGAGCTGAGTGAGGAAGAAGGTGGTAGAATTAGAAAGAGGCAGGATGCAGCTCTCTCTAAGAAGAGGTTCCCCAGGAACAGAGCTCTCTGAAAGTAGAATGGACTGCCTTGGGGGTTGTCCATTTCCTCATCTCTAGAGGTTTTCAAATGGAGTACAGGTCAGGGTGGATCTCTGAAGCTGACATAGAGCTAGCATAGAGAAAAATGTGTCTGAATCCAACTCTTTTTACTTTTGGCTACTTGGTGATCTTGGACAAAAATAACCATCCATCTATGGGCCTGTTTTTTTGTCTATAAACTAAGGGGCTTAGAATGACAGGATCCCTCAGATCCCCTTCAGCTAGGAGGTTCTGGGAATACCTGGCCGGAAGCTTTAGGACTGTGGGAATTCATGAGAAAGCATTTATGAAGCCCTTGGAATTCTGTGGGCTGGAGTGCTGCCTTGATGGAGAAATCATGAATGTCTTTTGTCAGGAGCCAAAAGCCCACAGCTCTGGGGGCTCCTACATGACTCAGCTCGTCCAGCAGTAAAATGCACATCATAAAACCGACTGAACAGAGTTGTGGGACATTTCATTAGTTCCTCAGCAATTAACGGGTAACTGTGAGAGCTTGTACTTCTGCCATCCACAAAAGCAGGGCTGGGGGGATTTGGTCATTGCTGGCAGGGCCATCAAAAGCCAGGTCTCCTGGGGCCATTGGATGAGAGGTCAGGGGCCAGCTCAATCTGGCCCCTCATCTTACAGAGGAGCCAACTTAGGCTCAGGGGAGGCCAAGGGTGCTCAGGTAGGAAGGGGGAGGCCAGGAGTCAGGTCATGTTTTTCATTCTGAGTTTCGCCATCCTAGTCCAAGAGTGGGTCTATTCCCAAATGGTCTAGGAAGGGAGATTCAAAGCTATGAAGGCTCAATGGATGAAAATGTAGCAGTGATATGTGAGCCTCTCCATCCACCTGCTGCCACCTTGTGTGGGCTGGGCTGCTACTCCTTGATTATTCCTCTCTTTAGGAAGGGTTGTCTTTTCAAACTGGAAGCAATGAGAAAAAAAAAAGTGTGTGGGTAGGGGAAGGTTCTGCCTTTAACACCAGCCCAGTCAATTGCTGACACTTTCATACATAGAGAGGTCTTGGTTTAAGGATGCCTCCGATATGCGTGGTCTTTCTCCTTCATCTGAGAAGTTATAAAAGTGAATGAAAATTTTTCTTCATTTCATCTTCAAGCTCCCAGCCAGAGTACCCACTCTGGAAATATGTCATGATTTAAAACCTCCTTCTGTTTGTTTGCCTCTGTCTCTCCTCTCTGTCTCTGTTTTCTGTCTCTGTCTCTCCTTTCTATCCCTCTCTTCTCTTTCTCCTTCTCCACCACTACCCCTCCTTCTCTAAACATACCCTTCTGACTCCTTTCTACTGTGTGGGAGCAAGGACACATACAGCTCAGTCAATCAATGGTTAACCATATTTATCATAATTATTGGCTTAAAAGACAAGGTAAAAACAAATACAAAATCAGACTTTTAGAAAGCAGGGATAAATATCCAGAAAGAGGGACATATCTTCTGAAGGGAGAGGGAGGGAGAAGAGAAAAGAGGGAAAGGGAGGAACTGGTTTGGTGAGTCGTGCAGGGGAGGCGTTGGGCTGCAGCAGTCTGGTGCCCACCCTGATCATGCATGCCTCACACCTGCACAGCGCTGGCCTGGAGGCTGGTGCCGATGCCTCCAGCTTGGCCATGGCTGAAGCCTGCTCGGTTCCCACAATCCTAGAGGCTGGATGATTGCATCACAGCAGCCCCTTTCTCACCAGTCACCAGGTGGGGACAGACGAAGAGTAGGTATGATTTATGCCTGACCGTGTAGGACCCCATTTCCAGGGCCCCCAAGCTGGTTGGCAACATAAGAATAATGCTTCATGGGGTAGTGACCGCTAGGGGGCACCAGAGTGCACAGAGCATTGGGCTTGGGCTTAGGAAAACCTGAGTTCGAATTCCGCTTCAGACACTCACTGGATGTGTAGCCCTGGGTAAGTCACGGAAACTCTGATTGCCTCAGTTTCCTCGTCTATAGAATGGGGATATTAACAGCACCTATCTCACAGGATTGTTGTGAGCACTACAGCAAGATAATAACCATAAAGGGCATGGGATGGTGTTTGGCATATAAATGTGACATAAATACTTATTCCCTACCTTTCCCCCCAGTCAAGAGAGCCCTAGAAAGGATGCTGGACTTGGTGTCAGGAAAGACCTGTCTTTGATCCCACTTCTAAGCACCATGGAGAGAGCACGGGGCTCAATTCACAAGACCTGCACTGACTGTGTGACCCTGGGCAAGTCATTTTCACCCCTGTGTATTTCAGTATACTCCTCTGTAAAAGATGGAGATTGTCCTAGAATAAATGTTGCACCCAATTCACCATCTCCATCTGCCCCTTTGCAACTTTGAGAGCCTCAGTTTCCTTATCTGTAGAGAAGGGACAATGATACCTGGGGTGCCTCCCACCCCAACTGTGCAACGAGGACCAGGTGAGGCAGTTTTGGGGTCTGGACTTGTGATTTTGGGGGGTTGGAAGCATTTTTTGGTGAGGAAGTGCCTGCTGTCAGGGTGGATCAGTACCTGCCTCTGGATCCACTGTGCCAGGACTGCTTTGCAAAGTCCTACAGTGTCAGCACCCAGGTGAGAGGGAAAGAACCCATGCTTTGGAACCAGAAGATCTGGGTCTTACGATGGTAACGATGGAAGAAAACTTTGTTTGGGAGCTGACATCTCAAGTCATGGAAGAGGAAACTGAGACTTCCCAGGATTTAGGAGCTGGAAACAATTGCTGAGGCTAGCTAGCCCAGCAGATACATGGGAAGCATCCCCCACCCCACTGCCAGTGACCTCCTGGATGAGCGGTTATCTAGCCTCTTGGTGGAGACCCCTAAGGATTGGGCTTTCATAGCATCATGGACCCAAATTTGGAAGGGACCTTGTTCAGCCCAATCTTCTCACTTTATAGATCAGGAAACCAAGGTTCAAAAGGTTCACAAGACTTGCTTGGTGTTACACAGATAGAGTGAGAGTTGGTCAGTGACTATTTATTAAGTGCCTACTATCACCAAGACCGAAGTGGAGGGAGGGCTGGTGCATGATCTTCTGTTTACAGATTGTGCACTCAATGCAGCCTCTGAAGCTGAGATGCAGCAGAGTATGGATCAGTTCTCTGCTGCCTGCGCTCATTTTGGCCTAATAATGAACACCAAGAAAACCCAGGAGCTCCCTCAGCCCCCATCACACCATCCATACGTGGAACCATCAGTTACAACAAATGGAGAAGTTTTGAATGCTGTGGGTAAGTTCACTTACCTTGGTTGTGTACTTTCTAGGGATGTACACGTTGACAATGAGGTTGATACACGCTTTACCAGAGCTAGCTCGGTGTTTGGGAGGCTCTGAAGAAAAGTTTGGGAGAGAAGAGGTATTAGACTGACTACCAAACTGAAGGTCAGCAGAGCTGTTGTGCTGACCTCATTGTTATATGCCTGTGAAATATGCACAGTCTACCAGCACCATGCCAGGAAACTGAATCGCTTCCATTTGAACTGTCTTAGGAAGATTCTGAGGATCACCTGGCAGGATAAGGTACCAGATACTGAGGTCCTTGCTCAAGGTGAACTGCCAAGTGTTCAAACTATGCTTCAGAGAGTACAACACTGATGGGCTGGCCACGTTGTTCAAATGCAAAATATATGCTTATCCAAAAGACTATTTTATGGAGAACTTGTATGGGGCAGGCGATCACATGGTGGCTGGAAGAAGCGATACAAGGTCACTCTCAAGGTCTCTCTCAAGAACTTTGGATTTAATTGTGTGACATGGGAGACACTGGCATGGGGCCACTCAGCATGGCGTGCCCACATCAGGAAGGGTTCTGTGCTCTATGAGCAAAGCAGAATTGAGACAGCACAAAATAAACGTAGGATGAGCAGATTTAGAGAGTCCACCCCAAATGTTCACACAGACTATCTGTGCCCAATCTGTGGCAGAGCGTTCCGAGCTCGTATTGGTCTGATCGACCACAGTTGGACATGTTGAAAATTCACTTTATCATGGTGATGTCACGTTGGTCCTCTTTGAGAACTAAGGACAGCAGCCAACTACGTACTAAGCACTAGGGATACAAAAAGAGGCAAATACAGTCCCTGCCCTTGAAGAGCTAAGAGAGGTGATGACAAACTAACAAATATGCTTAATCTATATAAGGGATAAATAGGAAAGAGTGAAGAGAGGGAGGGAACTGAAGTTAGGAGGGGGTAGGGAAGACACCCTATAGGGATGGAATTTTACTTGAGACTTCAAAGAAAGCTGGGAAGGTCAGTGGTCAGAGCAGACAAGAGAGAGTATTCCAGGCAGGGGAAACAGAGGAAATGCCTAGAACTGAGAGATGGAAGGTCTTGGTTGCGGAAGTGGGAGGAGACCAGTGTTACTAGACTGAAGCGTATGTGTGGGGTTGTAGGGGAAGCAAGTGTAAGAGGACTGAAAAGGTAGGAAGGTTGGATTAGGAAAGGTTTTTGAATTTTCTTCTTGAAGTAATAGGGAGTCTTTGAGTTTATTGAGAAGGGAGGTGACATGATTGGACCTTAGTTTTAGGAAAATCACCTTAGTGACCAAATACAAGATAGATTGGAATGGGGAGAGATCCGAAGCAGGCAGAGCTAGCCTGGCTATTTATTTAGGTCACCCACAGGTCACTCACTAAGCTACAAGTTGATGAAGGCTTACATCAGGGGGTAGCAGAGACAGAGGAGAGAAGGGACATATTTGAGAGATGTTACAAAGATGAAATCTACAGGCCTTGGCACCATATTGGATGTGAGAGATAAGAGAGAGTGAGGAGCCCAGGAAGACTCATAGATTGGGAGCCTGAGGGCCTAGAAGGGTGGGGGTGGCCTCCACAGTAATAGGGAAGGTAGGAGGGGGAAAGTCCTAGGAGGAGAGATGATGAGTTCTGTTTTGGACTTACTAAGTTTCAGATGTCTACTGGACATTCAGTTGATGTCAGAAAGGCAATTGGAGATGAGTCATTGGAGGTCAGTAGAGAGGTTGGGGCAGGGAAGGTAGATTTGAGAATCACCAGGGAAGAGATGGTCATTAAATCCATGGATGCTGATGAGCTCATCATAGGAAGTAGCATATATAGAGAAGAAGCCCAGGGCAGGACCCTAGGGTTAGAGGGTGGGGTCTGGAAGAAGATCCAGCAAAAGAGACAGGAAAGGAGCCATCAATGAAGGAGGAGAACCTGGAGAGAGGGGTATCCCCAAAACCTAGAGAGAAGACAGGATTCCAGAGGAGAGAGTGATGAACATTGCCAAAGGCTGCAGAGAGGTCAAGAAGCATGAGGGTTAAGAAAAGGACATTTTGGGTTTGACAACTAAAGAGACCATGGGTCACCTTAAAGACAGCAGTGTTGGTGGAAGCATGAGGTGAGGAGCCAGATTGGAAGGAGTTAAAAGAGAGTGAGTAGAGAGGAAGTGGAGACACCCAATGTAGATACTTTTGTGGGGACAGTGTAGATACTTTTGTGGGGAATTTAACTACAAAGAGCAGAAGAAAAATTGGGAGGGGGGGAAGGATTTCTGGCTCTAGTCTCAACACCTTGTGTATCATGGACTTCTGTTGGGGTGGCCCTTATTTCCCTGGGCAGGCCACAGCTTCTCTGGGTCTCTGTTTCCTCCTTTGTAAATGTAATATATTGTCTCATATCTTGTTTACCTAGAAGAAATGTTTTGAGTTTAAAGCTGGACCTTCCTCAAAGTGGGGAACAAAGGGGGTGAAGTTCTGTGTTAACAGGATCAGTCCTGAGTTAAAGGGGGTTGAACAGCTGGGTCAGGAAATGGTTTTTCATTTATTTTCAGGGCAAAGGAAAACTCCAGGCCATAGACTGAGTTCCCACACTCACCTCTTCTGTCACAGGTGCTCCCTCTCCCTCCTCTCCCTGCAGTGTTCTCTCTCTTCTACTTCACCTGGGAGAAGGCCCAGCTTCCTTTAGGGCCAGGGTCAGGTGGGGCCTTTCACATAAGGCCTCTCCTCACCTTCCCCACCCTCGCTTGTGAACCCTCTCTCCTTCAAAGAAGGCAAAAAATACTTTGTATTTCACATTGACGTATCTGTGCATACATTCTTAGGACCCCTCCCCCTCAGTAGAATGTAAGCTCTTTCAAGACAGGACCATTTTATTTTATCAGCACTTATTATAGCCCCCCCCCTTTCTGCCTCCTCCTTCCCCCTCCTCCTCTTCTTCCTTCATTTAGAAACTGTTTAAAGTAGAAAAAGACCCTGTCAAGAAAGACCAGGTGGAATATGGTTTCCCAGAAAAATGGCATTTTTAGGGCCACAAAAGTCTAAAAAGCCACAAGAGAGAAATGCCTGTGCTGTGTTTTAACAGTGGTGATATCCTTGCATTTTGACTTGCTATGATTCTTATTTGAATTTGGGTTTTTGACAGTATCTTCTCAGATTTGGTTCATATCTAGGGTCTCTTCAAAAGGGGCCAGAAAGCTCCTCAGGGCCCAGTGTGGATCAGACATAGGCGCTGGGCACTCATTTGCAAGAGAGAAGCCTCCCAGGCATAGTAACTCCCTGTAAGACAGAAAACCCAGCATCCTGGAGGGCTGCTAGCACAGGTTCACTCTTGATTTGGTCAGACAGGAAAGACACTAAGAAGGGGTTAATGATCTTACTTCATTCTAGTCTAGTTTTCTCAGAAAAGGATTGCTGATAACAGGAGCACAAGCTCCTACTGCATTCCCTAATCAGCCTTCTCACAGGGGCCGGTGAGAAGGATGGGCAACTACCCCTACAGCTCGATGGGGTCAGTTGAGACAGGCACAGCTTGTGCTTCCCCTAAATCCCTCCAAGCTCAATGGGGCCAGTTGAGGCACACACAGCATTTGTACATTCAACCTAAGGGTTCCCCATTCATTATTTAGTGACCCCCTATTTCATAAGCCAACAGACAAAGAAGGCCTACTGCCAGCAATAGTCTCACTAGTTTACATCAGCTCAAACCTGTATTTCACTGCATAGCCGCAGTGGATGTTCATATGATTTACCATTATATAACTGTGCAAATGTAGTGAAGATATTTTGAACCATATCTGCGGGAACTCATATCTAGTACTTGGGAACCATTGATGGTTATGGCTATGGATCCTGGGAAACTGAACTCTGAGAAATAATAACAAAAATTCACTTTACACGAACTGAAATCCACCTTACTTACACTAAAATTCACCTTACATACACTCCCCTGGGAGAGTGATACTTACGAGAAAACATGAAATGCTTTTTTTTTGTGGAACTGCTAAACAAGCATTTCACCTTCACCTTGGCTCTGCACTATCTAAACAACTTTCTCAAGGTCTATGTTTTCTAACAAGCTGGGCGTTGGGCTCCTCAATAGCCAAGGATGTAGTTTGGGAAGCTCTGCTGGGTGTCAGCCATCTCTGCCTGATGAACCCAGAAATTCCCAAAGCCCCAGTGTAGCCACGGGGTTCAAAAAAACTATCTCTCAGTATTTCAGATCAGGAAAAGGAATAAAAGCAGAATGGAGAGCCAGATTCTGAGGCCCAGGCTTTAACTTTTACCTTGAACATCTTTATGTAGATTCTGAGAGATGAAGACTATCCCCCATGCCAAAGGAAGTCCAAAGGAGTCCACAGTGTCCACTTATGTTTGGGGCAAGAGGGAGATCAGAGGGTAAAGTCATTGCTTTTAAGGTCTACTGACTGGTTCCCTCTTGCTGATGGAATAACCAATCCCCTTTGATGGCCATCCCTTTCTTCTGCCAACTGGCCAAGTGATTTCTGTGTCACCCCAAAGGCATTTGGTGCTGAGTATATGTGGGCATCCTTCTGCATGCTCCATGGGACAGGCTCCAATCCCCTCCTGCTTTATGTCTCACTATACCACAATGTCTTTCTATTGTGCTGGAAGGTAGAGTGGGCGGAATTGGGCTAGGACAGTAAGTGGGAGCCATATTTTCCAGGGCTTTTTTATATTAGGCAAAGACATTCATATTGTAACACATAGACAAGAGAGAGTTATAGAAGGCTGATTGAGAATAGACTTGGATTGAATAGCCCAGTCCCCAGAAAAGGAGAACAGTGAACAAGTAGGATCTTCTGTTTTTCTTTTTTTTTAAAAATACTGTTGAGGCACCTATTGAATGGCTAAGTGAGCAAATGAAGGCACCTATTAAAATGGGGGGTTAGGTCAGCGTTCTCTTTGGTGCAAATTGTTGTTTGTAAAGGAAACCTAGCCGGAAGGCTCCTCTGAGAGCCCACATCCTCACAGCCGCCTGACCACTTTAATTCGGCCAGTTAAATGGCATTATTCAATGCATCACCTCTCCTGTCAGGTCATTTCTGACACCAGCCAAAAGGTTGACTTTTCAAGGTAATTAAGTTAACAGGCCTGGCGTGGCTGCCCCCTCTCTGGGGCTGGTGCACAGCACTTCCTTAGGAGACTGTGGAGGCTGCCATGTTTGGATAGCCAGGTCAGTCCGTTTGGCTCTCCTGGTTCC
Organism: Potorous gilbertii; assembly: GCA_028658325.1. Lineage (NCBI taxonomy): Eukaryota > Metazoa > Chordata > Mammalia > Diprotodontia > Potoroidae > Potorous > Potorous gilbertii. The sequence continues at coordinate 95,029,956 of CM053769.1, read as the reverse complement.
AGTCACAGCCCGATCCATGCCATTCACATTTGGCCCAGAAGCTGATGTTGGCCTTGGATGCTTGACGCCCTTGATTGGGGTAGGAGGACAAGCCCACATCTCCTCTAGGCTGGAAGGATCTGGAAGCGAATCAAGCTTTTAACACCCCTTGCCCCAAACACTCGTTTGATTATGGGAGCTACTTTACTTTTTCATTTATTACTAGTTAAAGCTAATCTCCCTAAGAGGGGGATTATCGATGTCCTCACCCTCTCACTGCTGGCCCATATGCTCAGGAGTGACAGCTGTTTTGACAGGCTCAGCTGGGAAAAGGAAAGAAAAACCAGCCTCTTCCAGCCCATGTTGGATGAACGTTCAATTCTCCTTATTGTCTCTCCTTATGCCCATCTGTTAGCATGGCAAGGTGCCCACCCCCAAATTGGCCAGACTTTGTGCTCTGGGCATTGATGCCCGAGAACAATGGGAGGTGGGCCCACACAATAGCCGGGAGGAAATATCTCACCCTTGTGCTTTGTACTGGGCTGGGAGAAGTGAGGAACATATCTGCCCGATGCCTGCCCGAGCAAACTGGGGAGGAGGGCCGGGAGCCAGCATGATCTCCATCCAGCACAGGAAAAGGGAGAATCCCTCTGTCTCACAGGGACCTCTGAAGAGGGTACAGTTCGGGCACCGACAAACTAATGTGAGCTGGAGGAAGGCAGCCAACATGAGGAAGGGCCTCATGCCCTATGGGAGGAATAATTTCTCACATTACAACTTTTTGGAGTTTAGCAGCCAGCAGGCATGGATGTTAGAGCTCAGTGCTCACTAGCTCTAAGACCTCTATTGTATGCTAAAGACAGAGTCCAGAGACTTGGGTTTGAATTCTGCCTCTCCTTCTTAACCCCTGTGTGCTCCTCCAAAAGCAGCATGGTGTTCAGACCCTCAGTTTCCTCTTTTGTAGAACAGGGAGAACAATACTTGCCAAGTAGAGCAGAAAGAGCCCAGTGACCCACATGGGGTCATTTTGAGCTGGGCACTTTGCCAGCCTGAAAGTGGCAGAGAAAGGAGGTTGTTGTTATTTGTATTTCTTCATCTGTAAAATGGGAACAATGCTGTTTGCACAAACCATTATCCAAATGATTGAAGGGAAATGATTTCAGGGTCAATGAAGGGAAAGTTCTTTGCAGGCTGCAAAGGGCTCCTGAATTCAATTCAAATCAACTGAGCAAGAATTTATGAAGGACCTCCTGCGTGCCAGACACCATGTGAAACAAAGAGGACAGTCTCTGCTCACCTAGAGTTTATGTGCTGACAAGGGAGACATTTTATATACATATATATGTATGTGTGTATATACACATACAAATGTGCATACATACATACCTACATATATACACACAATACATATACACACATACGCACACACACGTGTATATATATATATACATACGCACAATACATACATATATATATATACACATGACATTGTTGTATGCTTGTGAAACATGGACAGTCTTCCAGTGCCATGCCAGGAAACAATTACTTCCATTTGAACTGTCTTAGGAAGATTCTGAGCATCACCTGGTAGGATAAGGTGCCAGACATTAAAGTCCTTGCTCATGCTGAACTGCCAGGTATTCAAACTATGCTTCAGAGAGCACAACTCTGATGGGCTGGCCACATTGTTCAAATGCAAAATGTATGCTTGCCAAAAAGACTACTTTATGGAGAACTCACATGGGGCAGGTGATCACATGGTGGCCAGAAGAAACGATACAAAGACACTCTTAAGAGCTTTGGATTTGACTGTGCAACATGGGAGACACTGGCACAGGACTGCTCAGCATGGCGTGCCCACATCAGAAAGGGTGCTGTGCTCTTTGAGCAAAGCAGAATTGAGACAGCACAAAGTAAATGCAGGATGCGCAAATTTGGAGTATCCACCCCAAAAACTGACACAGATGATGTGTGCCTAAGCTGTGGCAGAGCATTCCGAGGTTGCATTGGTCTGATCAGCCACAGTTGGACACACTGAGATTTCACTTTACAATAATGATGGCACTTTGGTCATCTTCGAAGACAAAGGACAAGAACCAACCAATAGACACATACATATATTCACACACATCCATACACACACATATACACAATACATGTATAAACCACACACACACATACATACATGCAACACAATGCATACACACAACACAATATAACATACATGTATACACAACACATGCATACCATACATACACACTACATGCATATACATATACATATGCACACATATACAATACAAATATACACATAGAACACACATACATTTAAATACACACACATATATACACATACAAACATATAATACGTATACGCAATACACATATACACAATACATATACATATATACACATCTACACTTGTATATTTATATACACAATACACACATATGTGCATACATACATACATTCATACATACATACATATACACATACACAACACATACCAGAAGAATTAATGTCAACAAATTAGAGCTCTTCTCTGAGCGTGAGCTGTTTGCTGTTGACTTGGAGGGTAGAGTTGAGTCAAAACAGTCGGCAACAGTGGAGCAGAAAGGAGTGAGCAGTTCTCAGAGATTTGGTTACAGCACTGCATTTGTTCATCTGGTTCAGAACACTTGCAATCATCAAGACTGGTTTGATGAAAGTGATGGGGAAATTCAGAAGCTGCTAAATGAAAAACAAGAACTCCACATGATATATCTGTAGGACAATTCATCCACCTATAAGAAGGCAGTATTTAATTCCATCCAAAGCAAAGTACAAGCAAACCTTAGAGAGATGCAGGACTCCTGATTCAGTAAGAAGGTAGATAAAATTCAGTTTTATGCTAATAGTAACAATCCAAAGTGCTTTTATGATTCCCTGAAAGCTATTTATGGACCAAAGACGTATGGTACATCATGACTGCTCAGTGTTGATGAAACCACATTGATCAGTGATAAGGACATGATCCTACAGAGATGCACTGAACACTTCCATAGAGTTCTCAACAGACCATCATCAATCAGTGCTGAGGCCATTGACCATTTACCTCAGATTGAAATCAATTCCCCCTTGCTAAACTTCCAACTGAAGAAGAGGTTTTGAGGGTCATTAGGCTCCTTTCATGTGGCAAAGCACATGAAATCAGCTGGTGTTGATTCTATTCCAGCTGAGATTTACAAGGTAGGGGGACCATTGCTCATACAAAAGCTGACTGAAATGTTTCAGGTTATATGGCAAGAGGAGGTTATCCCCCAAGAGTTCAAGGATGCCTTCACTGTCCATTTCTATAAAGGTAAAGGGAATAGATTGTCCTGGGACAATCACAGGAGGATCTCTCTCTTAATCATTGCTGACAAGATTCTTGCTAGAGTCCTCCTTATTAAGGAGGCTGATCCTTCACCTCAAAAATGATCATATACTCGAGAGCCAGTGTGACTTCAGAAAGCACCGAGGAACAGTCAAAATGATGTTTGCTGCCCGACAACTTCAGGAGAAATGCCAGGAGCAGAACAGAGAGTCTACTGACCTCAAGTCTGGAATTCTTTGTATGAATGAATGAATGAATATGAATTTTATTTATTAAACACCTACTATGTGTTAGATATCATGCTGGTGGGAAGGAAAAGAACTAAGTATTTATGTAGCGCCTACTATGCTCTAGGCACCATGCTAAGGGCTTTTTGTAAATATTTCATTTTGTTTGCCAAGGCTAGGGATGAGAAAACGGAAATTCAACAATTCCTGTTTTGGGGATTTTGCTGGTGTTGTAGACACAGAAGCTGTCATGAAATATTTCCTGCCTGCGTGGAATTTGCTTTCATTCTACTGATGTTAGCATCCAGGCTGAGCCTTGAAGAGAGCTAGAAAGTGATGGTTTGACCATTTTCCTCTACCCCCACAAACACACTTAGGAAATTGGTGACTTGAGCAGGGACTGTGACCAGGGGAGTGGTGCAACCCAAGGAGCCCAAGAGGACTCCAATTCCTGATGGAAAAGGGCTGCCCCCCCAAACAATCAAGGCTGCAAGGGTGTTTAGAGATGATCTAGAATTGCTCTTCAGTTTGTAACAGAGGAAACCAAGGTCCAGAATCATAGGCAACTGGCTTGGAATCACACAGTTAACAAACTGAGAGATGAAGACTCAAACCCAAGTTTACCGATTCCTTCCCAAGCCTTTTCACTCAACAGAAAAGTACTGAATTTGGCATCAGCAAAGTCCTATGTCTAAATTTGGCCTTTGACACTGACTAGCTGAGAAGCTCTGGGCAAATCCCTTACATTTTCTGAATTTACTTTTTCTTAGTTGTACAATGAGGATGTGCTGTATGGGGAGTCTGTTTTGCCCACTTGTACCCGTATTTGGGATGAATTAACACCTGGAATTATACCCTTAGCAGCACTCTGGGCTGGATCTCTGCCCTGGAAGAGCAATTGTCTAGCCTTGGAGTCAAATGGATCTGAAATGGCATTCAGGTCAAGTCATCTGAGTTGTCATTTTAGCTGGCACCTCTAGAGGACTTTTCAGACATACTTCCACTGGAGTCTTCCTCCTTTTCCTCCTTGTGACCTCTGGAAGTTAGCTCAATGAGGGTTTGACCACTCTCAGGTCACAGGAATCCAGAAAGGATTCTGGTGTGGCTAAATGATGGATTGCACGTGTCTTGAAAGTATCAGCAGGGCTACATGCAGACAGACTCCTCACCAGATTACTAGATGTGAGAAGTGGCTATTGCCAGGCAGGACCATTTTTGAAGACTAGCCACAAGCTTGGAGAGTTTGGAATGTGTTAGTGGCAGGGATTGAGGATGTCAAACATGGAAAAGAGAAACATACGACTGCCTTCAAGTACTTGAAGAAGTGGCATGTGAAAGACAAGGTTTTGCATACTTAGACAGTAAAACAAGGCACAGTGGGTGGAAATGACAGAGGCAGAGTTAGGTTTGGCGTCAGGTAAAACTTAAAATGAGTTAGAACTACACAGAAAGGTAATAGTCCACCTTTGGATGGAGTGCAATAGTACCAGACACATAGTAGGTGCTTAATAAATGCTTGCCTCTTCCCTCCCATTCCCCTTGGGATGATTGAAAAAATTACAAACTGCTTACTATGCACCAAGTGCTGTGTTAAGTAATTAGGCAGTAATACAAAAGTTAAGACGGGCCCTGCCCTCAAGGAGCTTATCTTACAAGTTGGGCTCTCCATAGTGACCCAAGAAGATTTTATTTATTCATCTAGAAATGCAGATGTGGGTAGAACCATGGGGAGATAAGCCCTTTGCAGGAACTATGGCAGAACTAGTTTGATTGCAGAAAGGAGAGAGGTCCAGGGAGTAAATAGAAGCAGGCCTGGAGATTTCCCAGCTAGTGTGGGCCATGAGAAATTCCCCACTCAGGGCAGTGGAGGTGGGCCTTCATGGTGGAAAAACTGAAGGTGTAGTCTTTCCTGCCATGGTCTTTGGTCCCACTGGTCAAGTGAAGGACTTTTCACTGGCAATCTTCAAATAAAGACCAGATTTCATCATGCCACTGATGCTTATTTCCAGTATGGGTGGGGTCATGACTGATCAGGCTCCTTCCAGCTTGGAGATCCTGTAGTTCTATGTTTTAGGGAGGAGTTCCAGCCATAAGCCATGGACTGTGCATGTGCATAGAAATACTAGAGGCAGGAATAAGATTAGTCTTATTTACTTTGGGCTGCTAAGTCATGTGAAGAAGGGGTATTCTCAAAAATCTTTTTTTTCCAGTTTGCTGTTTCAGCTGTCCTCCATCTCATGGCAGTCCTGATTTAGTCCTAGTCACACATTTTCTCATCCCTGAAAACTGCTTGGCGGAGCAATGACAGCTTGGGAGCAGCTGTCTGTATGGGAGGAACAGAGAGAGTGGATAGACTGCTGTGCTAAGCACAGAAAAAGCCACCCCAAAGGAAGAATGCCACGCTGCTTCCTGCTTCTCCAGAAGTTCAGCAAGGAGACATCATCCTCAGCGGTGGAGACATTTGGGAGATCTTGCTTCTTTCTCTGAACCATGATGGGAAGCTGAAGCTCTGGGTGTGGGGCTGGGTCTATGGAGCCAAGCCATAATTACTGGTTATCCTGGGTACATGGCACAGCCTGGGGTTGGACTCTGGAGGCAGGAGGAAAGGCTCGCTTTCAAACTCTCCTCCCTGCTATTTCCTACCTGCCTGACCTTGAACATCACCCCCCCTCCCATGATTCCCCATCTGTAAAATGAAGATCATGTGCCACATGATCTCCGAGGTTCCTTCTAGTCCCAAATCCTATGATTTAGATCAAAGGTCAAAGGAGCCAATTTCCATTTCCCTCTGATGAGAACCGTCTCCTCACATGGTCCTCTGAGGATACTTTGCTGTGCCTTGGCCTTTTACCATCTAGTCTTTCATTAAAGATAATTATTTTTAATTTTTGTCCCTACTGACCCATGGACAGATGGCTAGCAGGAAGACCACCCTTCTCTGGTCACCAGATCATCCTGGGCAGCTCAGGAGGGGGCAGGGGGTAGGGGGTGTTGGATTACTCCCCCCAGCAGCTGCTTTCCAGATTGGGCCTTATCTCTGGGGACTGCTGATCAGGGGCACTAGATGAACTTCAACAAAGATGCAGCTTTGGTGGGGTCACCTCCGGCTCCTCTGCCCTTTCATCCCAAGCCAAAGACTGTGGGGGGCAGCAAACACAACTCATGACAGCAGATGGTCTAAAATGCCTTTCAGTTCTTGGTGCTCTGTTCCATTCCTTTTGTTACCATTTTCCTCCAAATAATAACAGATAATGGGAGCCGCAAGGGGGCACAGTGGATAGAGCACGGGATCTGGAGGCAGGAAAACCTGAGTTCAAATCTGACACCAGACACTTGCTAGCTGTGTGAACCCAGGCAAGTCACTTCACCCTGCTTGCCTCACTTTCCTCATGTGTAAAAAGAGCTAGAGAAGAAAATGGCAAATCTCCCCAGGATCTTAGTGAAGAAAACGCTTAATAGGATCACGGAGAATCAGACATAACTGAATATGACTGAACAAAACAACAAGGTTTGCAAAGCCCCTTCCAAATTATCTCGTTTGATTCTCATCCCTGTGACGTCAATGCTGTCATTATGCCTCTTTTGCAGATAAGGAAACTGAGGCTGCAAGATTCAGAGACTCTCTGAGGAACACATGTCTGAGAGAGGATTTGGACTCAAGTCTTGCCGACTTCAAGCCCAGCATTACAGCTACTGCACTGCCTAGTGATTACACTGATGAGTTTCTCCTGAAGCCTCCTTTTGCTACGGAGTCCTGTTCTGAGGGGCACACACAAAGGCTGGCTACTTAACTGGCAAAGCCCTGAGGGTGGATCCAGGGCTGGACTGTGGCCTGGTCACCCAAGGGCCAGCATAGCCAGGTGCAGAAAAACTTGTACAAGACTGTTATGGAGCCCACAGGATAGTAGCTGTACCACTATCAGATGCACAGGCGTCTTGGCAAATCATTTCTCTCTACTCCTCCATTTCCCAATCTCTAAAACATTTGTTTACTGTTCTTCTAAATCTAAAATGGGACTTCAGTGGTCATTGTGTTCAATCTCCTCATTTTCTAGAAGAGGAAGCTGAGGTGACTTGTCCCGGGTCACATAGGGAGCAGGGCATTGAGGCAGGGTTAGACTTAGGTCCCTTCTCTCCAGAGTCAGGGTCCTTGTCCTCTGGCCCACAATGCACATACTAGAGTAAAAGGTTTGAGAAGGGCTAGTGGATACTTGCTGTGTGACCATGGACAGTTCACATGTTCTCTAAGCTTGCTCTTAGAGCTCTCTAAGCCTGCTTTGTCTGCTGGAAAGGAAAGATATGCTAACAGTCTCTACTTCAGAGATTCTTATGTGTGTATATATGCATAAATAATTATGTATGTGTAGATAGTGATTGGCTAATCCTAAAGCATTACATAAATGTCAGGTGTTGATGCTGTAATTAACATCTGCATGGCATGGTGGCTATATCACTAGCTCTAACCTGGAGTCAGGATGACCTGGCTTCAAATCCCACCTGAAATATACTTGGTATGACCTCATGTAAGTCACTCCCCCACTCCCCATCCTGGGACTCAACTGATAGCCTCCAAGAACCTTCTGGCTCTTTGCTTTTGAACATGTGATCTCAAATTTATAGTTCTGACATAATGGGAGCTGGCACAAATGCAGACTATATTGGATGCTTCTCCTATTGTGGAAGAGGCTGGGGAGCCTGCTTCAGGGGGAGTCATGGTGATGTATAATGGCAGTACTATGGAGAAATCTTGGTACATCCAGACATTCTGTAAACTAGTTCCAGTTTACTAACCTCATGGTGGACAGTAGCCTCTTTGACTGGTTGCAATTTCAGGACCAGAGCTGATGGGACCATTAAAGGATGGTAGTTGCTCTTGGCCTCTTACACTCTTGGATGGACTCTACCAATGACATCGGGTGAGAGTGCACAAGGAAAAGACAGTAGGTAGGTCCTTTCCTTCTGAGGCCAACATGGAGTCCCACGGAAAATGGCCTGGGTCTTTTGTTTGCTCTTTCATTTTAGGTAGGGGATTGGAAACTGTGAACTTAGGAGTTTCAAAATGTCAAGAGAGTGGAGTCTGGGAGCCAAGTCCATCCTAAGTCTTGTAGCCAGTTTAGCATCTATGCCCCAAGAATCAAAGAGTGACCTTCAGGACCCAGGCCAGAGGTAGCAGAGGCAGGGACTTACGCAGCAATCAAGCCATACATGGAGGTGAACTGGGTGGTACCAGCACCATTTAGACATTGTACTTCGTCTGAACATGCTCCTCCTAGAAACTGAGATGGTCTAGGGTAGAGTGCTCCCCTGAGATACTGGAAGGGAATATTGCTACTTGTGCTATTGCTATTTCTTCAAAATAAATGCCCCTTTATAAAAGTTAATTGACATTAAATGGAACTAGGTGCTAGTCATTCACTGGTGGCCAATAATGATAGGGAACAACCTGTGGGGGTCAAGTCAATAGCATTAGAGAAGATACCCTAGAGTCTCAGAGTGTATGCCTAGTGCACTGTTGGAACAAGTAACAAGCTCTGACTTGAGCTGAGAGCACGCTCACTACACCGAAATGGCCAAAGGTATCTAAACAGCATTTGTATACATTACCTCCTTTGAACCTGGTAACCATTTTGTCAGGTAGGTACTAGTATCATTCCTATTTTACATAGGAGAAAACTCAGGCTCAGAGAGATGAAATTACTTTTCTAGGATTCTGCAGCCACAATGTGGCCAAGGGGGGATGTAAAGACAGGAATTTTTGCCTCTAAATCAGGGGAGAGTGAAGAGACAAGCCTGATGAGATCAGAGAAGCAGGGGAGAATGGAACCCTCTGGATCCCAGACTAACATTTACTATGTGTCTGACCTTAGGTAAGGTGCTTGACCTCTCAACCTTGGTTTCCTCATCTGTAAACTGAGAAAGTTGCATCCACTGGCCTCTGAAATCTCTTTCTCCTCTAGAACTATGATCTTACATGCTGACAGCGTGCCCTTGGGAAAATAGCATTGCCTCTCTAGGATCCACAAAAGAAAGGGAATGGGTTTGTTGACTTTCAATGCCAAATACAACTAGTCTCTAGTCTCATCATTGTGAAACTCCCCTTCAAGGCCCTCCTTTTTGGGTAAAGCTGGGTCAGTCCCCTTGTAGGTCGGCACTTTGTGAACTGATAATGGGTTGTAAGCCGAGCTGAGACATGTCAGAGTGGCCTCACCTCATCTCTGGTTTGCTCAGAACTCACATACCAGATACACTCATCATCACTCTGTCCACACCATGGGACTTGACAAGGTTCTTTCAGGCTTGGTCTTTTGGCTCCAGAAAGGTTCTGACAGATGAAAGGCTAGAAGATGCAAGAATGAGGACAGTAAATAGAAACAGGAGGGGAGGAAGAGGAAGAGAAGAGGGAATTCATTCACCTACAACCCAAGTGGGATATTTAAAGAGTCAATTAACTGCCCATCCCTGGAGTAGGCAGGGGGCAGAATGTGGGGACACCAGTATCCTTTTGTTGAACTTTTCCAGGTAGGAGAGAATCCATAGTGAGGCTTGTCTATCCTGCTATTCCAGAATCCACCTGCTGCAGTTAGAGGATCCTGGGGGCTGCTAGGTGGCTTAGTGGTTTATACTTATAGTCAGGAAGATCTCAGTTCAAATTCAGCCTCAAATAGGAGCTGCATGACCTCTGCTTGTCTCAGTTTCCTCATCTGTAAAATGAGTGGGAGAGGGAAATGTCAAACCACTCCAGGATCTTTGCCAAAAAACCCATCCAAATGGGGTCACAGAGAGGCAGACACCACTCAAAACAAAAAACAGGGATGATGCCAGCACCTACAGCTTTGGGTTGTTGTGATGATCCTATGACAGCATCTTTGTAAAATGCTTGTGGACCTTTGAGAACACGATTCAGCCGGCTATTCGTGATCATTGTTATTAAGTGTCCATAGCAATGAGGGTGGGAAGGAGACAACACCTGGAAAGGAACCAGGAGGGTGTCTGAGCTCTGCCAAGAAGGCCCTGGATCAGATGGGATTTCCAGAGAGGACATTACGTTTTGCATTTGAAGGGTCTTCCCAGCTTTGATGTTCTCGATTCCAAGACTCCGCAGGCACCATAATTCTCTGTCACAGAGCTGAAGAGATGGGAAACCTGACTGCGCAGCTCACACTCATAGCACTGCAAACTCAGGACAAAGCCTCTGGAGATGCTAGGACAAAGCCCTTGCCCTGGGGCAACACAGGGAGGAAGGAAGCCTGAGAGTTCTTTGTGTGGCACGGTGGATAGAAAGATGAGTGTAGACACAGAAGAACACAGAGCTGAATTCCTCCCCATTCCTCACTATGTGAGTCGTCCCAGGCAAATCACTTAACTTCTCTGGGCCTCCATTTCCCAATCCATAGAATACCTTTTAAGGTTCCTTCCAGATCTCAATCTATGGTCTTCCAATCTTGGGCTCAATTTCCTCAACCATAAAGTGAACATTTGGGACTCAGTGGTCTTTAAAATCCCTTTCACTTTCGGCGAGTAAGTCTATAATTCTTTTTCCATTCCCATATTGCAGGTACAGAAACTGAGGTCAGAGAGAGGGGAAAAGACTACAACTTGTCACATCTCCCATTACAGTAGGAACTCCTTGAAGACAGGGGCTGTCTTTTGTCTCCTTTTGTATCCCCCAGAGTGGAGCACAGTGGAGCTTTGCACATAGTAGGAGCTTAATAAATGTCGCACGGATCACACATGGAGAGTCAGACCTTGTCCCCAGGACATCTATCCCTAAGAAGCCCACAATTCAGGGCTCTTATCCTTGGTACTAGGAAAGGTCCTAAGCTGGGTCCCTGATTAAGCTGACAAGGAACTCAACAGTCCTGTCATGAGGACCACACATAGAGTGGGGAGCAGAGCACAGAGTAGACAAGACCCACTGGATCAGAGATCTGAGAAAAGGGGCCTTGTAGACCATTTAGCCTGACACTCCTCATTTTACAGATGGGGAACTGAGGGTAATCCAGGTTGAGGTGGCTGCCCAAGATCACCCAGGGAACAAGAAGTGAAACTAGTATTTGAACCCAGGTCCTCTGAAGGCAGAACCGGGGTTCTTTTCATTCTAACCCTCTGTCTCCAGGGAGAACAAGATTCCACGACTTGGAATCTTTCTCAGGCCAGAGCTCACTGGCCTGTTTCCCTGAAGTACGCCTTCATCACCAGTGCCAGAACATTCCTGGACACTTCTCCTTGTCAGTTTGTCTCAGCTAAAGTGGCATCTTACCGATAACGCACTTCAGCTGTCCTTTGTCCCTTACATGTTTTCCAGTGATGAAAGGGGAATGATTACGCTTCTGGATTCAAGTCGGTGGAGTGACATGGGGGTGGAATACCTTTTATTCTCAGCTTGTTTTCAGAGATCTTGGGGAACCTGGAGAGATTTCTTCTTCATCCCTCCTCCCCCAAGCACTAGAAATCCCCTGAGCTCTCGCTGGGTCCAAAGTGGCAGAACCTGAGGGCATGAGTGGGGGTCATAATGAAGATAATTGGAGCCTGAATTCAAAAAATGTTCCCTAACTCTTAGAGCCAAAGAGGAGGGCACTGCCTTGGCAGGTGGGGTGGCCATCCTGGATGGACTCCAGGGAGTGACTAGGTTAGCGCTGTCAGGGATACTTCAGAGGTGACTTTTGCTCAGTGTGGCTTTGGTTGGATGTCCTCTGAAGTGTCTCACGGATTGAAGGGTTGAGATTCTGAAGTCAGGAAATGTCTGAACTGGAAGGGACCTTAAAGCAGAGCAGAGCATGTTAGAACCAAAGAACTGAGGACACAGAGCACAGAGAATGGCAGGCCTGGTAGAACCTTGAAACATAGAACACAGAATGTCAGAACCGGGAGGAATCTTAGAACAGTCTGTCTGAGATGGGAAGACAGAACACAAAATAGAGAATGGCAGAGCTAGAAGGAGCTTGCAGAGTCCCAAGAGCACAGCATAAAGCTCTCAGAGAATCCTTAGAGTGATATCGAGGTCCTTCTTCACCAATGGTTAACCTCTCAATCAGCTGACAACCATGGACCCTGGAACAGTCCCAGGGACACTGCAGATGTCTCTGCCAGCTTTGGAGGTAGAGTGGGATGAAGCCAGAAACCTTGCCGGGCTGTTCAGAAGCCAATGCTTTCCCTGGCTTGCTCATAAATGAATGGACACAGCCTAATGGACCTGCTGTCATGTCAAATGATGATCTAGACAGAGTTCAATATTAACTTGCTCTTCTAGGGAAAAGTTGTGCTTGGACCACCTAGAACTACGGAATTTGAAACCTGGAAGAACCAGGCCTCCAAGGCCATCCAGTCTGACTCGCACACAAAGGAAGCCCTCCTCTGTTCAAGTGGTCATCCAACTGCTTCTCGAGGACCTCCAAGGGGAGGATATCAATCCTCCCCAAAATGATCCTTCAAAGCCCTTTACAGCCTGGTCTCTTCCTCACTCTCCAGTCTACTTACACTTTCCTCTCCTTCCTCTCCATGTAATCTATGATCCGAGCACACTTGCCTCCACACAGCACCCCATCTCCTGATTCTGTGAATTTCCATTGAATGTTCCTCCATGAAGGTAGGTGGTAGAGTGGATAGAGAGCCAAGTCAGGAAAACCTGAGTTCAAATTCAGCCTCACATACCATGAGACTTTGGGCAAATCATTTAACTTGTTGCCTCAGTTTTTTCATCTGTAAAATGGGGATGATAACAGCACCTACCTCCCTAGTTTACTGTGAGCATCAAATAAGATGATATTTACCATGTACTTAGCACAGTTTTTTTTGTATATGCTTGAGTGTGTGCGCATGCATGTGTGTGTATGTGTATGCATGCGAGTGTGGGCATGTGTGCACACATGTGTTGGTATATGCATGTGTATGTATGTGCACATGTGTGTATAAATGTGTTTATGTATTGTGCGTGTGTGTATGTATGTGTGTATATGTGTATGCATGTGTGTGTGTGTATATGTGTATGTGTATGTGCATGTGTGTGTGCGTGCATGTGTGTGTGTATGGCTAGGGAGAAAAGATTGACAAAAGAGAATTAATGCTTTAAAATCGATGTTGACAAACATTATCCAAGAACCAAATGCCTTTAAAATTTTTATTGTTCAAATGTTACAGTCATGACTGACTCTCCATAATCCCATTTGGCAGAGATACTGAAATGATTTGCCATTTCCTTCTCTTGCCTATTTGACAGATGCGGAAACTGAGGTAATCAGGGTAAAGTGATTTGCCTGGGGTCACACAGCTAGGGAGTGTCTGGGGTTAGATCTTTGTGACTCCAGGCCATGCATTCTGTTTGCCTTGAAAATTAGGATGAGATAGACAAAATGAAATAAAACAATCCAATCGAAGTAAAAAAATGAAAGTCCTGAAAAGGTAGGAGAAAATCTGAGGTCTCTAATAGTAAACACGACAGACCTGGAGGAACAGGCTGAGGAGAGGAGAGCTCCTCTAGGATTCAGGAGGCTGCTTGAAGACTTTGGAGAGGGTCATCCCTGTTCTGGGACCCTGGAGGCCTGGGAAGGGGGCTCCTCTTCTCCACTTCAGATTGGGTCGGGCATAAACCAGGCTATAGGGATCTCAGGGATCCGGGCAGGTGACTGGGGGAAAACCCTCAGAGAAATGGGCTGGGAGCCAGGAGCCTGGGGTTTAAGTCCAGCATTCACCGACTGGGTGATCCTGGGGAGAGAGGAGTTACCATTTCCTCATTTGTAAATTCATTTCCTCATCTAGAAAATGGAGAGAACAACTGACTTGATTTCTCTAACAGGATTGTTCTGAGTCTCGCATGAGATAAGGGATGGAAAAGTCCTTCATTAGCCCTGAAGCGGTAAGCCTGGAGGTTAGCGGAAGGCAGGCTCCCTTCTGATCCTTCCAGGGGACTGAATTCTTGTGTGTATGTAATAGACTAGGCATGGATTCAAACTGTGCAAGGCCGAATGGGGCTGATCCCATTGTGAAAGGGAAGGGGTGCCAGTGGAGGGTCAGCGGGCTCTCCTCGGGTCTACAGAATGCTCAGAGAAGTGGAGGTGGGGCCCTGGAATGTTGGGTAAGACTTCCTGTGGAGCAGGAGCCCGTGCCTAAGAATGGCACTGGATGAGCTGCGATCTGTACCATCGGAGAGAGTTCCCTTACAGCAAAGTGGAACAATATCCTGCGGAGCCCAGGAAGCTCATTTTGCAAAGACTCAGCAGAGGGAAGTCCGCTGTTTCTATGCTCAGCTAGGCAGGCATATCTGATAAAAGCCGAGCCCCAAGCTCCTTCCAAGTTACCAGGGATCTCAAAGGCCTTTGCTACACTTGCTCCTTCCAGCTTGGGTCTGCTCCATGTTTGGGTTCTGGGCTCATGTCAGGATCAGAGGGGAGTAGGGAACACTGCTGGCTTTTGTTTTCAGTGGGGCCTCTGTCCCCCTTCCCAAACCAAAGGGAATCGGCCCCTTGCTCCCTAACAGGCAGACCAATGGGGTCAACCAGGCTCAGGGACCTACGTCTACCAGCCGTCAAAGGGAATTAGTCTGCCCGGCCTGTTCTGCTTTGGGGCTTATATGTGTTGACAATAATCCTAAACGGATGTTAGGAGAAGTGACAAACCTCAGAATTTCTCTGGGCCGCTTGTGGGCCCAGGATGGGGTGGAAAGGGGGGGACCCAGGGCCCAGCCCCTAAGCGGCAGCGACTGTGACAGCTGCCACCAGGGGACAAGTGATGGGGCCAGGAACGGAGGAAGGTCTGACCTGGACCCCGGAGCAGGTCATGGGCCCCCTCCTGCTCTCTGACACGCACACACAGGCACACACACACACACACACACACACACACAGTCTCCTCCTGATGAGCTGGGGCTGCTACTGGGAGTGGGAAAGGAAGAGGAGGTCTGTGAGTGTGAGAGAGTGTGTGAGCATAAGTGTCCAAAGATCAGAGCCTGTGAGGTGGTGTAAGCCCGGAGTGTTGAGATCTTGCAGAGTTCTATGGAAAGGGAAAAGAAAAAGCATTTGTGTGGTACCTACTCTGTGCTAGGCACAGCACTAAGTAAAAGACAAGTATGTCTGTCATTCAGTCCTCACAGCAACCCTGGGAGGGAGGTGCCACTGGAATCTTCATTTTGCAGTTGAGGAAACTGAGGCAGACAGAGGTTAAGTGACTTGTCCAGGGTCATGGCTAATAAGCATCTGAGGATGAATTTGAACTCAGGTCCTTCTGACTCTAGGCCCATCACTCTGATCACTGTGCTACCAGCTGTGTGTATCTATGTGTGTGTATGTGTGTGTGCGTGTGCCTGTGCCTGTGTGTGCATGTCAGGGTGATTGTCTATGTGATCAGATCTGATACTGTGTGATTGTGCCGATCCAGAGGTCATCCCCACACTGAGCTGAAGTTCCCTTCTGCAAAGAAGAGCCAGACTTGACCAAGGTCTGGTCAGCTTCTGGGATTATGTTAAAATAAAATAAAACACAAACCCTTGACATCTCACTCTGGGCATTTTCCACAGACAGAGGTAACCGAGTCTCACAGAAACACTAAAGGGATGAGCAGGATGTAAGCTCCTTGAAGTCAAGTACCCTTTAGTTTTTGTCAGCACCTAGATCAGGGTGTGACACACAATAAGGGTTTAATCAATGCTTGGATTTCTTAAAATGCAGCACAGGGCTGCCCCTAAGGCAGACCAGGTTAAGGCTGTGTCTCACAGCACAGAGAAAAGGGCACCAATAGTATGCCAGCTAAGGCTCTATGGTCTCCTTTATCAGAATCTCAGAGATGGGAGGGAGTCCAGAGACCATCCAACCCAAGCTTCACCTGGACAAGAAGCCTCATTTTCCCGGAGGGCAGGGTGTCTGTTCAGTTTGGTCTTCCCATTCCCAGGCCTTCAAACTGTGGCTGCTGCATAACGTGTGGTTCTTGAAAAAGACCAAACTGTCATCTTTTTGTTGGGGTCGAGGAGCAGCGTGTTGGACTGTGTCTGATCTGACCAACAGGCTGGGCACAAATTGTCCCTATAGCTGGCACATAAGCTCTAAGTAAAAGCTTGATGGAGGCCAGGCATTGTGGCTTGTATTCCTACTTTCTGTGGCTAGACAGTGCCTGGCACATAATAGGGGCTTAATAAATACTTGGAGATCTATTGATTTGCTGGCTCAGTTTTCTTATCTGTAAAATGGGGGTGATAATGGCATCTACTTCCCAAGGTTGTTGTGAGTGTCACACAAGAAAACATATATAAAGCACTTTGTCGACCTTGAGACTGTACAAATGCTGCCATCATTGTTATAGGTGGTGGTGGCAGTAAATCTCTTTACTGTCCAATTTCTGGCTGGACAACGAAAATGACATCTATAACAAAAATAAAAATCTCTCCAGAAGTTAGACCAATAAAATGCACACACACATATAATATTTACATATACAGGTGTGTGTATACTTAACTGTGTTACCCCAGGCAAGTCACTCAACTTCTGTTTACCTCAGTTTCCTTATCTGAAAATGGGGCATAATAAGAGCACCTGTCACCTAGGGTTATTGTGAAGTGAAATGAAGTATTACCTTAAAACACTTAGCAGCCTCGAAGTGCTACATAGAAATGCTGTTGTTATAATTAATGTGCACTCTTCTTTTCATAAAGCATAGAGAAGTGGAAAATAAAAACCCGTATGTGATTAGTCTCAAAATGAAAATGAAGCCAGACACCTTCCTTCCTTCCTTCCTTCCTTCCTTCCTTCCTTCCTTTTTTCTTTCTTTCCCTCTTTCCTTCCTTCTTTCTTTTCTTCCTTCTTCAAGTCTTAGAAAATTGCCTGAGTCATTGAAACAGAAAGTGACTTTTCTAGTTGCTGGCAGTGTGCGTGTGCTAGAGGTTCCTGCACTATTTACCATGTTCAGCTGCTGGGAGGATCTTTGTAAGCTGTAAAGCGCTAGTTATCTTTGATCAAATGTGAAGATGGCTTTGGCAGAGGGCTGTCCTTGAATGCTACCTTGGCGATGGCCGCCTCCTCTGCCTACAACTCAGGTGTGCCTGGTGCCCCCTTTGGTTTTTCCTTTCAGGGAATGCCTAATGGACTGTGACTTCCTCTGGCCTAGTCCTTCTGTGAATTTGTATTTTTTTTAAAATTCTTGTTGAAAGCACTTCCTTGCCTGTGGCCATGATGTGGCGGCACAACAGGCCAGGGCTTTATGGTGGAGCTGCAAAGCCAGCATCCTGGATGCATTTCCCCTCTCTCCATGGGTCATATATTTTTTATGGCTCTCTGTTAGGTATGGCTCCTTAAGACGTGGCCCACCTGGGGAGCTGCTGTGTAGCTTCAGAACCAACTGGGTTCCATTAAAGGAAACCTCAGTCAATCTCTGAGAGAAGAAGGGATGTCAGAAATCAAAGAGAACACACACAGTCCTGAGGTTTGAATTGCCAGAAAAATAAAGCCTATTACTATGGCCTTCCCAGGCTGACAAAGCCTCCACCTCAGGAGGATCCTGTGAGGAGAGAGGGCCAGGCCCTTATCTCATCCTTGGGCTCTCTTTGAGCACCCCAGGGCAGTAAGTCTGGAGAGGAGACAGCTGGGACGAGAGAGTGGTCTTCAAGTATTCGAAAATGGTCAGTGGAAGAGGGATTGGATCTGTTCTGTTTGACTCCAGAGGGTGCCCACAGGTGCCATGAAGGGAAGGCAGAGAGGGTGATAGAGGCTGGAGAGGAGGAAGAGCTTTCTTTCCAGGAATTGACCTGCGCTGAATGTCTGCCTCTGAGCTGGGTCAGAGAAGACTCTGATGTAGGTATAGACTGGACAGCTTGTCTCTGAGGCCCCTCAGCTCTGAAACGATGTGGTGCCCATTCTACAGATGGGGCACCGGAGGTTTACAGAGGCCCTGAAATGACCTGCCCAAGGTCATCCTTACATATTCCACCTCACAAGATTGTGAGGCGTGTGCTTTGTGAACCCAAAGAACTAGAGGAACGAGAGGAACTTCTAATCACTGCACAGCTTGATTTTTTTAAAAAGTGAATTAAAAATGTTACTACACAGGGAGGCTGAGAATGGTGCCCAGGCCTTCTGACTCCGCATGGCGGTTGCAGAATTTGTTACAATCACAGTAAACTCAACATTAGTGTACATTTGATTACAATTAGAATATTAGAGCACAATGTGCTCTCTGTCCGTCTGTCTGTCTTTCTCTCTCTTTCTGCCTTTCTGTGTCTCTGTCTTTCTCTCTGTCTGCCTGTGTCTCTCTGTCTGTCTGCCTCTGTCTCTCTGTCTCTGTCTCTCTGCCTCCATTTCTCCCTCTCTGTCTCCCTTTCTGTCTCTGTCTGTCTCTCTGTGTCTCTCTCTCTCTGCCTCTATCTCTACCACTCTGTCTTCCTCTCTGTCTCTCTGCCTCTATCTCTCCTTTTCTGTCTCTCTGTCTGTCTGTCTCTATCTTTATCTCTCCATATATCTGTGCAGGTACATGTTCTTTCCCTTCATCTTTACAACAAGCTGGCAAGAAGGCATAATCATGATTTTACAGATGAGCAGAGACAGCTAGGTCAGGTAGCAAAGAGAATGCTGGATTTGGCGTAAGGAGTCGTAGTTGTCATTGAGTTGTGTCTGACTCTGTGACCTTACTTGGGGTTTTCTTGGTGAAGATACTGGAGTGGTTTTGCCATTTTCTTCTCCAGCCCATTTTACAGATGAGGAAGCTGAGGCAAACAGGGTGAAGTGACTTGTCCAGAGTCACACAGACAGTAAGTGTTTGAGGTCATATTTGAACTCAGGTCTTCTTGCTCTGCGCACTATGGCAACCCCACTGATAGGAAGGCCTGGGTTCAACTCTTGTCTCCTCCTGTTCCTGCTTACTTACTCTCTGTGTGACTCTGGACAAGTCACTCAGGTGTCCAACCTCAGTTTCCTCAGGTGTAAGCTTCCTCGTTGGGTTCTCACATCTTCAGGAAGGAGGCTCTGTTATTATTCTTGTTTTACGCATGAGAAAAGTCAGACTGAGAGGTGATGCTGTTTGCCCAGGAACCTGTAGCTAGGAATTGTCTGACATGGGATTTGAACTTGGCTTTTCTTGACCGTGAATCCAGTGGGCATCGCCCCTTTTTGTAGCACACAGGCACACTAACACACACCGTCCTGTCACAGAGGATTTGGGGGCTGGTAGAGCACATCTTCACATGGCAGCCAGGACCTGGATGGAGCCTAGGCCTTGCGTCTCTCAGGAACGCCCTTCAATTCTCTGAACATCGATTCTCTCCTCAATAAATCAACAATGGTCATCGATGCACAACTTGTCTCTTCATGTCTGTGAAAGCATTTGCTGAGCAATAAACAGCTGTGTCCAGGTGCACATTCTCCTGTTCTGAAGATCTATCCTTTGCTTCATTTCCTGTGGCACTCCTACTTGGCATATGTAGACTATAGGCTGCACCATTCATGGGCTACTCGTAGAAAGGGAAACAAATTCAGTTAGCCACTCAAAGTTGATATTGAGCAGGAGATGCAGAATCACCAAATCTCTGCGTTGGGAGAACCTGAGGACCACCCAATCCCCCTTAGCCCAGGCATCCCCTCTGGAATATGCCCACAGGGGCTCATTCAGCCTGAACTCAAAGCCAGCCATAGGTACAAAGCTTCTACCAAACACTGGGATGAATGTTCCTCTTGCCACTGCCCCTCATGGCTCCTGGTTCCACCCTCTGCAGCCAAACAGAACAAAGCTAATTCCTCTTCTATGCCACATTCCTTCAGGCACTTGAAAAAAGCAAACTATCACATCTCCTCTGAGTCTTCTTTTCACAAGGGCAAACATACTCAGTCATAGCCTATGATAGTGAATGACGTCATCTGTAGGTCCTTCTCCAGGCTGGCTGCCCTCCTCCAGATACTTCCAATGTTCTTCTTCCCCCATGGTGCTCTGAGCTGAATGCCAGCCTCCTCCCAGCTGTGGTCTGCCCAGGGCACAAAACAGCCTCTGTCTGGCTGGGACCCTTTACTGCGACCCAGTCCTGCTAGCTATGCCTTCCCAAAGGTAGCCTGAAATCTCCTTAGCTTTATCTGTGAAGAAATGTATCATTTCTGGGGCTCACGGGCTCAAGTGTGGAACAAAACCCAAGCGTGGCCATGTTGGAGATTTCTCCTGGGTTGTTTCATCCAAAGAACCCCAAGGCAAGGCTCCCAGCTCGCTCCTCAGGCAAACATAGAGGCGGTTTCCACTGGAGCATAATTACAGCTCAGTGGTGCATTGTCTGCCATGCTGACAAGTACACAACTCTTTATTGTTCTCGTTATTCCATTGCCATGGCAACCCAATTAAATCAGAGAGAAAAATCTCCCATCCTACAGGTAGGTGAGGCTAAAACCTCTCCACACACTGATCTTAGGGAAAGAGACAGCTTGTATTTTTCGGGGCTGGAAGTTCTTCCTGATGCCTATAAGGGGGAATGATCTCAAGACACACAGAGAAGGCAGAGAATGGATATTTGGCAGGGAGCCGGGGTGGGAATTGGGGCGGGGGGAATGGGTGGGAGGATTTACCTGAGGTCAAGATAATGTTTAGCTTTCCTTCTTCCCAACCGACAGGCATTGTAGGATGAGGCAAGGACAGCAGCCCCACATCTGAAGTCCTGAGATCCAGGTTCAAATCTAACCTGTGAGGTGAGGTTCAGTAGCTGTGTGACCTAAGTACCAATTTTTCTTTCTGCAGGACAGCAGTGGTGATACTTTTAGTGTTTACCTTGCTGGATTCTTAGGTGGAAATCATTTGGAAAACTGTCACATGCTAGAACAACCCCTGGGAAAAATCAGTCATTGGGTCTTCTCTCTACACCCTGCCCCCTTCCACAGGGGAAGAGCAAACACAATTTTGAGAGTCTTCTATTATCTATAGCATTATTATTAATATACTATACTACTGTAACATATATTATTATAACTCATTGTACATAGATCTTTAAGACTTGCAAAGCACTTTCCCTATAGAGTGTCCCAAAAGTCATAGTGCTGTTTCAGTAGCTTAACATGGCACTGAGACTTTTGGGACACCCTGCTATCTCTTGATGGGTGTAGTCTGCTAGAGAACCTAACCCAAGGAGGCAGAATTGGTCTCAGAAGTATCACTGAAAAATGGTGCCTTCAAAATGCTTATTTGTTCTCTTTCTCGGTCAGTTGGTATGAAGAAATAACCAGGTAATAAAGAAGCATATTTATGGAATGGAAATCATGCTTGAGATATGACTCTGGACAATCATATCTGGTTTGAAATGGAAAGAATAAAAAAATGGGACTGGGCTTGAGACTAATGTTATATCTTAAGATCCATCTAGGAAATGAAGAAAATGTAAACTTTATTGGGGAGACATGACAAGAGATTGGATCACAGGGCAGTAGTGTTGCCAAGAGCCCCAGCAGCTGCCAAGACCAATCCCTTCCTGAGCAAGACTTCCTTTTATAAGACCCGCAATGAGTGAAGACTTCCATGATCGGAAGCCCACCACCTCCTGAGGCAGCCCATCCCCACTCTGGGGCGGCACACATGGTTAAGGCATTTTCCTGACTCTGAGCCTAGATTGGACTTTTGTGCAATTATTTAGCAATTGACACTAACTCTGACAACAATCCAGACTTAGTTGGTTTGTTTGAGTGATCTGAGGCTCGTTTTTTGTTGGCTGTTGTTCTGAATATTATCTCCTGTGAGTTTTACTTGTGCCTTCTTGTGGCTCTTCCTTTTCAATCCACACTGGGCTCTAAAATTCCAGATTTGGTCAAAGTAAACGAGCACTTTCCTGCCACCTTCCTCTTTTCACTTTCAAGTCCTCTTGACTGAACCCACCAAGTTCCAGTGAGATGTTTTGGTCCGGCTTTCTTTAGGCTCATTCCGGCTCTTGCCAAACACTGCTGTTTTGCTGTTAAGTTATGGGTCAGAAAACAAAAACTGTTTCTTAGATACCTTCCTCTATGACCAGTTGTTCATTCCCCTGAGCTGTGCTTATCTTTAGAGGACATTCACTTACATGTCCTTGAGGCCCCCAATGGCTTCAACTTCTTAATCAGGGCTTCCTAGTCCTTTCTGAGGTTGTCTGTGTTCCTCATGGTAGCCTCATGTAATTTGTTCTCACTTGAATCACCGAGACTGGGTGTTAGATGGATCTTAGATTTCACAAGGCTTAGAAGGCTCTTTGTCATGTTCTGGATGCATGCCTATGGAATGCAGCAAACCTCTCCCTTTTTCATTAAGTTAGGCTAACAACTGACTGCCAGTAACTCTGATGGAGGCATCAAGAGGCATTACTACTCTTCCTATCGTAGTTGTCACTGGATGATTTTTACCTGGTGGCACCTGGACATGCCTTCCATTATTCCTTGAAGTACCAACTCCCTCTGGAGAAGGTCAAGCTCCTCACTCTAGGGGAAAATCCTCCTACCTAATATATTCTCCAAGTGTTTTCTGACTTTTCTTCTTCCCTCCCTTCCAGGGATCATATCCTTCCATCCTTGGACATGATGAGAACTCTCCTGCCTCTTCCCATCCTTGTTCTTCTTGGTCTCTCCCTTGAAGTTCTTCTATTCTCTTAAGGAAGTCTTTACTGTCCTTGATAACCTGGAGTGTACAGGTGAGTTTCTCTATCAATTTTCCTTTTTTCTCCTATAGAAACCTATATTTACTTTGTGCATACATTAGTTATGATACAATATTGGCAAAACCTCCAATCCACACACTTTTTCAGGTCACCACAAAATTTTCCTTGCCTCCCACATTTACTGAAACAGAGTGATTGGACACTTCATCACCATTGGTGGTAACCACCATCTCCTTTCACTGATCCTTTGGTCTCCTGGATATGCCTATTCACAGTGATGGAAGCCCACCCACTGGACATACCTGAGTGTAGTTTTCTTGATTCTTGGTTCCCCTTCTCCCCATCTGACCACTCCCTTCATGTTTCATCATCTCCATCACATATCAGAGCATCTTTATAATGTCTCTTCTTTCTGTACACTCATATTGTGACCTCATCAGCTCTTATGGGGTAAATTATCAGCTCTATGAGGATGACTCACAAATTGAGACCCAATCCTAGTGTTTCTCCTATCAAATGAGAAATACTTATAAAGTGTTTAGCACAGTATCTGAAGCATAGTAAGCGGTTAAGAAATGCTTATTCCCTTCCACCTTTCTCTCTCTTGAGATTCAGACCTTCATTATCAACTGGTTGTTGAATATTTTGGACTAGACATTGAATATGGCTCAAACAGAGTTTGGATCTTTTTCCCAAACCTACCTTCCTTCTGAACATTCCCATTCCTGTTGAGGGCACTGTGCATCATTCCAGTCACCCAGGTTCAGAACCTTAGTGAAATGAAAGAGTGAAAAATCATTTGTGTTTATTATGTAACAAGCACTGTGCTAAGAACTGGAGATACAGAAGAAGGACAGTTTCTGCTCCAAAGAACTTATGTTCTAATGAAGGAGGCATTAAGAGGGCATTTTGGTCTAGGAAGTTACAGGGATGGCAGGGTTAGTGAGGAGGGCCATAGGGGAATGAATGAACACATCTCATTCAGGAACAACAACAGGGTAGATTTGATCATGGTTCCCAGTCTTGGAGGAGAAGGGACTCAGGGTGAAGAAGAGGGAGTAAAGGAATGCATCATGGCTGGGGCCTTCTGGGAGAGACAGTCACTAAGCAAGAGAATGGCACTGGCCATTTTGGAAGTTTTTCTTGGTTACTCCGTCTCTCTCTCTTATGCTCCAGTTCCATTTAACTGCCAAATCTTGTTTCTAACACTACCAGGTCTCATGAATTCATCTCCTCTCCACCCACATGGCCAGCATGTCCAGTAGTTTAACTCACCTGTTCCTTAACTATTGCAACAACCTTCTAATTGGGCTCCCTGCCTCAAGTCTCATCCAACTCCAATCTGCTCTCACAGTTGCCAGTGATTTTCCTAAAGAATAGATTTGACCACCCATTCTTCCTACTCACCAAACCCCAATAGTTTCCTATGATCTTTAGGACTAAATGTAAGCTTCTCCATTTGGCATTTAAAGTTTTTCACAATCTGGATGCATCTCGCCTTTCTAGTTTCTTTACATAGAATGTCAATCAACTTTAGCCCAATTAGACTGACCTTCTGGCTAGTATTTACATGTAATGCTCCATCTCCCATATTTGTGCTTTTGCAATGACTGTCCTTGGTGCCAATAAAGTTCTTCCTTTTTCCTTTAACCTCAGATCTGATGGCCCATGGCAGGGAAGGAAATGAGATGAATGGTAGGATGCTGGAGTGCTGTATTTGTTTTCTGTTTGCTGATGAGACTTTTTTCAATTGCCACAAGTGTTTTATGTATTCATGGAAGTCCTTTGTATATATCTGTTTGTGAGGATTTTAAGAACTGTTATAGCAGCTCTTATAGCAGAAGAAAGATTAGGTGGGTTTTGTTTGGTTTCCAGAAGGCTGAACCAGGAGGAACGGGGCAAGGAGTTGCAAAAAAAAAACTCTTAACAAGTCAACAAAAACTCTTAACAAGTCATGCCATTCAATAAGGAGGCAGCAGGTCTAGAAGAGAAGGTGGGACAGCCCTGTGTCAGTGCATTCCAGACATCTTCTTCTTCAGTGATGGGTTGGATTAGATGCTACTGAAGTCTTTCTGACTTTGCCATTTTGTGATTCTACAAAGGTTCCCTGTCCCCTTTCTGAGTGGCTAGCACAGCCTCAGTTCATGTATCTATAAAATGGGAATACTCATGTTTGGAATAATACCTCACCCCTTTCCATGGAGGGTGGGAACAAGGAAAGTGCTTCATCAACCTTAAATCCTGATGACAACATGAGACATTATTAATGGAAGTGCAAGGCTGCCTGCCATGTTTCTGACTCTGGGAAAGCCCTGGAATTCTCCACCTGCTCATTTGCTGTTTCCTCTCCTTTCCTCATCAAGGTTCCCCTGAACATTCCTCCAGTTTTATGTGAGTAATAGAGAAAGCTGTGGAAATGTGTTACTCATTATTGATCCAGGCCATCAAAGGCCCGAGCCGTCCTTGTCTTCACTCTCTGCCTGTTCACCACCCTCCTTCACCTACCACATTCCCTTCATTTCCTTTTTTTATGAAGACTTGGGGCCTCAAATGTCTCAAAAACAGCCAATTAAAAATATTTACTTGCTTTTAACTGCAAGGCACTTTGGGATAGGAGCAGGACAAGGAAGGCAATGAAAAGAGAGGGAAACATGTTGGCCTTGAGATTCCACCAGTCTCTCTCCTTTCTCCTTCCACTTCCTTGTAAGGCACTAGGGCCCCAGAGCCAATGGAAAGACTCTTAGGCTGCTAGTGTGCCCTGATGGGGCATTTACCTGCTGACCTTTGCTTAGGAGCCTGCAAGCATCCCTGAGCATTGTCTCAGAGCTTCTGGCTCAAAGGCAGAAGCCTTGGAGAGAATGTAAGTGTGGGGGTGGGAATAGGGCACAGAGAAGTCACATAAGAGAAAAAACTAGTTGGGAATATCGGCACTAGAGAGATTATTTAAATACAAATGTACCATGTTGGAATCCATTTTGGAGGCTTTTAGAAGAGGAAAGTTGGGAGGGATCTTGGAACATAGGAGAAGTAGGAACGTTTGATGCAGGGCTGTGTTGGTGGGGAAAGAATGAATGCATGGATCCAATTCCACTCTCTCATGTCTCCTACTTCTTTCCTTAAAGGATAAGCAGAGCAAAAAGACCAGTCAGGATCCCTTTCAGATCTGGGTTGCATTGGATGACCACTGGGCTTTCTCCCAACTCTCAAATGCAGAAATTCTATCGTTTGCTCCCTCTTTTATATAATTCCTAAAATTCTAGACACCAACACCATCTCCCTCTTGAACCTTCTCCAGCCTAATCTTGAATTCCTTTAACCAGTTCTCATTTTGTGTGATCTTGAGGCCCTTCACATCCTGGCTGCTCTCCTCTGAACCCTCCAGGATGCCCTTGATCTGTAGTGCCCAGGTTTGAACACACTCTTCCACCAGGGGTCTGGTCAGGGTAGGGTGAGATTGTCCCCTCCCTATTCCTGGAAGCTAATGCCTTTTTCTCTTAATGTAGCCCATGATCAATTTAGTGGCATCTTCCATTTTTAGTGCCATGGAGGGGTTGGTCACTGACACTTTGACTTTATATATTGAGCTTATATTTGAAGTCCAGTGTAACACCCCTCCCCAAGAAAGGTTTTTCATAGGAACCATTTTCTAGCCTCATATACTTCTATTCTCTTTGTATACACTTTTGTCTTATACTTATGAAGCTGACTTGTTGTATTCCTTATGTACTTTACATTGATCACTTCATTTTATGTAATTCTTTTCATTGCTCTAGCCTATCAATATAATTTTGGATCTTGGTTCTGTCTGTCCTCTATTGTGTGTTTTCCACCCCATTGTTGTGTCTTCTACAAATCTGATGCTGATCAAGGTGCCCTTTTTGTCTTTATCCAAGCCATTGATAATTCTAAATAGCACAGGAGAAGTGGGAGACAGAATGTGTTGAATCAGACCATCATCACCATCTCCCCTCAGGCCCTGACTGAGATAGCCCAGGTCCCTGAACCCAACAGCCTTGGAGAGAGCAGTGCTTCAAGCCCGCTGCCCTCAGCCATAATCCTGGGGAGCTACCCTTGTGGTAATGCAGCCTGGCCATTATTCTACATGCATTACAGACACAGCTACTGGAGATCCAGAGAAGTTCTTGCCACCAAAGTCCTTGACACTCTCTCTCAATGGCTCAACATCAGAAATCATTAGGATTTTTATCAGTGGAAAGAACATCAAAGAAGAAACAGGACCATCTGCTTTGCTGCTGTGCCCTAAGGACAATGGGACCTTCCCATCTGACTTGCAGCTGAAACCTTCCATGTGTTGTCTACTCCATTAGAATGTGAGTTCCTTGAGAGCATGGATTGGTATACTTCTGTGTTTGTACTCTCAGAGCTTGGGATAGTGCTTTACACATATTGAGCATTTCATAAATACTTCATTTATTCTTTCACAGATTTCTGAGACACTTCAGTGGGGACTGCCTTCTTCTTAGTTGACATCACACTATTAATATGTTGGGGCTACCTTACTAAGACTTCATTGCCACCCCTTCTGAAGGATATGCCTGTCAAAGAATCAGGCATCAAGGCATTTAGGGAGGAACTATGGAAACACTCCAGGACAAGTCTCCAAAGGACAGCCTACCCTTCTAACCAAGGAGCCCTATATTCCTTTGTACAACAGGATGTGCTGACACACGGGTTATAGCTGAGAAATGAGAAGAGATCACTGAAATCCTGAGAACGCTGTGAGCTGGACATCTAGCACCGAAATGTTTGCTGTCACAGAGGGAATATCGAATCTGACTTTAGGACACCTGAAGTTGAGTGTGGACCCTGATATTACTAGTTGTATGATGCTTGTGTCTGTGAGCATACATGTATGAATCTGTAAATAATACGGGTTGGCCCATTTCCCTCCCTGGGTCCTAAGGAGCACAGATTTTTGTAAACCTAAAACAAACCTATGCAGACCTAAAGAAGGTAGATAAGGCTCTCATTAAATTAAGAAGTTTCCCTATAAGCCCACAGCTACATGTGAAGAAGTTTCCCCAATCAGATTGATGGAATTGCATTGACTTGCCCATTGGATGAAGCTGGGCTTCAGGGGTGCCAATCATAACCTTTAAAAAGAAGCAAGCCAGTCAACTCCAGAGTCAGGCCATAGTGAAAAAGTGAGGGAAGTCTTTATCAGGAAAGGAGGGAGAGTATCCTTCCATTGCCAATGGTATTTTGTAGCCAAAGCACATGGTGGCCCCCAGAGGACCAGAGAGTCGAGTAGAATGGAATGACTCAGCAAGATGAGTCAGTAGTCTCCTTGGTTCTTAAAACAGAGATCATACTTGGGAACTGAGTGGAGATGGCTAGTCCTACAGCTAAGACTTCTGCTGATACTACAGTGTGGTCTCTGAAATGACCAAAAATGCAACCCAACTGATAACATTGGCAAGACGAAAAGGTATACTACACTCCTTGTGCATTATAGTTTTGCTAATTTGCTAGGGTTATCATCTCCCTAACAATTTCCCTTGTGAATATGAGTTGGGGGCTTATATTTCATCATCATGACCTATTGTCAGTATTACCAGTTGTGTGGTGATGTGGACAAATCCCTTCTCCCTGGTTCTCAGTTGCCACAGCTATACCATGGGAGCAGTAACATCAGTAGTAACTATGAACCTCCTCAGGTTGTTGGGAGAAGAATACTACTGGGATAGGGAGCAGACCTGTGATTTCCCTGGTAAAGGATCTCCTGGATAATCAAATTCCCCTTGGCAATGCAGGCCAGGACCTTCTCTGCATCCTATAGTATTAGCAAATGGGCTAGGGCCCTAAAAGATTAAGTGACTTGCCCAGGGTCCCACAGTTAGTAAATGTCAGAGACAAGACTGGAATCCAGGTTTTCCTCTTTTCTACACTAGCTCTCTAGCCATCATACTAACTCTCTTTAAAGTCTTAAAAATTCTATTTATATGATGTTCTATCTGACCTTCATGACTGAAGCAGCAGAAAGGATACTCTAGAAACAAATTCCATCTTTGCTACTTCCTGGATGACTTGGGCAAATGGTGACTTCCCCTCTCTGGGCCTCAGTTTCCTTCTCTTTAAGAGGAGGGGATTGAGCTGATTGGCCTCTGAGGTCCTTTCCAGCTATGATCCCCCAAACAATCCTGTGAAGTAGGTAACATCATAACTATTCCAATATATCTGATGAACACACTGAGACCCAGAACAATGAAATGAATTGCTTAGGTTCACACAGCCAGTAAGTGACATAGCTAGTGGTGTCATGATTCTAAATCCATTCTCCAGTATTCCCAGAGCTTCATGTCTATAATACTTCCTGGTGATAATCAAAGAAAATGTTACCAAGATTTATAGTTGTCCCAAGAGGATTATAGATCCCAAAGGTCATAGGATTCAGAGCTGAAAGAGACCTTAAAGAAAGCATCTAGTATAAACCTCTGGTCTTATAGACAAAAAAGCTGAAGCCCAGAGAGGGCAAGGGACTTTCTCAATGTCACACAGCTAACAATAGTAGCAGTAGTTATAATAGTGCAGAGCTAAGACATATAGCACTTTAAATTTCACAAAGTCCTTTACATGTTATCTCTTTGGTTCCTCCCACAAACCTTGGAAATTTGGTGGTATTACCCCCATTTTATCGAGGAGGAAACAGTGAGTGAGAGGTTACGTGACCTTCCTGGGTTTCCTAGGTACTTAATTGTCTTAGGCTAGATGGAAATGCAGGTCTTGCTGCTTTCAAGAATACAGTCCATGGTGGTGCCTTATTTATTGCTGGTCCGAAGTAAGACATCATCCGAATCTAGCTCTTCCAGCTCTACATACATCACTTTTGAATCTACGTCCTGTCTATTTCTTTTTTTTCTTCCCAGGAAAATCAATAAGCTAAATATTTTGAATCTCCAACTTCTTGTAATTGATGGCCCACTTGGCAACCCTTGCAGTTGTGGTGGGGGATGGATGATGCATGTCCAAAAAAAGCACCTGATTTTGAATCTGTGAAAAAAGTTTCCCAGCTAAAAGTTGGCAGGCATCCTCGTGCTTGGAGCTCTGGCCCTGATCTTGTATAAGAGACAGAAACAGAAAAGGAAAAGTATCTGCTGTGTGGCCCCCTCCACTGCCCCAAGGCTGCAAACAAAACTCCCTACCCCAATATGACACTGGGATGCATTGGGGATGTTGAATGAATGCATGAATGCACCTAGATTTTGAGCTGGAGTGGATGTGGGAAGTCATCCAATTTAAAACTTTGAGGCTTTGCAAAGTTAAATGACTTGTCCAGGATCACACCTCTGTTAAAAGTCTGGAGTTGGGCTTCAACTCCAAGTCTAGCACTCAATCCCATTCACCACACTGGGATCATTTTAGTAGTACATTTGAGTTCAAGAAATTGACTTCATGCATACAAGATGTGGAGAGCTAGGCTACCTGGCAGTTTGTCTTTTAAAAAAGGCTGAAAATTCAGTATAAACCATCAGAGCGATAAGCCAGCCATTAAAAAAAAGATATCAGATCTTGAGTTACATTAGTGGAGGCATAGTCAAGTCAATCAGCATTCATTAAGTGCCTACTATGTGCCTGGCCCCTTGTTAAGCTATAGGGGTTCAAAGAAAGGCGAAACACAGTCCCTGCTTTCAGGGAGCTCATTGTCTAATGGGAGAGACCGACAAGGAAAATAAGATTTATGGACAGAGTAAATTGAGTTAAGCTCTCAAGGGAAGGCCTACCATTGTGGGGGAGTAGGAAAAATTTCCTGCAGAAGGTGAGCTTTGCAGGAACTTGAAGGAAACCTAGAAGCGAGAGTAGCCCTGAAAAGGGAGGCAGCCAGGGAAAAGGAACGCAGCTGGAGAGCCTCCCAAAAAGGAGAAGCTCCCAGCCTTTGGAGCCCTCCCAAGACCTTGTCTGAAAGATGGGGCTCATTTCTGGGCAGCATGGCTCTTTGAAAGATGTACTAAGCTGGAGACAGTGTAGAGGAGGGCATCTAGGATGAGAGAGTGCCTTGAGCCCCTGATAGAGAAGGACCCATGGAAGGAATGAGGATATTGGGTCTGGAAAAGGAAAGATTGGGGTGGGCAGGCAACAGTGATGGGGAGGGGCTGAAAGATTTTGAAAGGCAGTCCTGTGGAAGAGGTCTTCTTTGCCTTCACTCAGTCAATAATCCACTAGCATTTATGAAGCACCCACTGCGCTTTAGGCATTGTGTTAAGTTCTGTTTATGCAAATACAATGAATGAAAGAAACAATTTCTATTTTCAAAGAGCTGAAGGCCTTAATGAAAAACACAAGTACATGTCTATGTAAATGCTGTACAAATATAAAAAGAGTAAATGCCAAGAATCACAAAGCAGTTAAATACAAGTTGTTTAGAAGAAAGGACACTTGCTGTTGGGAGAAACAAGAAAGGCTTTGGGAATATAGTGCTTGAATCCATTGAAAACAAAGGGAGAGAACCTTTGGAGCGGAGGTGAAGAGGAAGGCAATTGCAGACTTGGAAGCCAGTACAAAAGCATGAAGATGGGAGATGGAGGCCCTATGCAAGGATTAAACAGTTAGTTTGTCCGGATTGCTCAGTTTGGGAAGGGCAGTAATCTAGAATGCCCCTGCAAAGATGGATGGGGGCCAGGTTGTGAAGGGATTTACTGGCTCAGTAGAGCAGTTATATTTAATTCTAAAGGCAATGGGGTCACTGGAGTTGTTTGAATTGGGGAGTTGAATGGTCCCGTTGCTTTGGTAGTAGGGTGTAAGATGGACTGAGTCTGTGAGACACAACCTGGGAGACCACTTAGGAGGTCATTGCAATATTATAAGGACTGTTGGTGAAGAGTCTGAACTAAGATGGTGGCTCCATTAGCGGAGAAGAGGTTGGATTCAAGAACTGTATTAGAGGCAGAATCGACGTGATTTGGCAGTTAGCTTCTGTTTTGCCCTTGGACTTGGATGACTCTGGGGAAAAAGAGTGAGGCTGATGACTTTGTTCTATTTCACCTCATTTAAATTCAATTCAAGCACAGGTCACAACATCACCCTGTGTTGTAACTGGTCCTCCTCGAAAGTGAAGGACGCACAACAACAGCAAAGCAAAACCTAATAGTATTGGGTAGAAGTCGCAAAGTGGCCAATTTAAGTTTGATATGGGGGCAAAGTTTCTCAAAATTGAGACCTGTTCCAAAATGGAAAAAACTGTCTTAGAAGATGGTGAGTCCCCTGCCTTTTAAGCAGAGACTTGTTGGGGATGGTATAGAGGGAATTCTTAGGTGATGGAAGTTTTTCTTCATTGCCTCTGAGATTCTTCCCTGATCAAACATTCTGCCTGCTAAGAACTATCCATCCCACCTCTGACCTTTCCTCCTGGGAAAGCGTGAAGTCAGGAATGGGCAGCAGCCAGTATGAGAGCATGTTCTTGGATCTTTAGTGCGAGACACTAGACAAAAATTGGAGAATGCTACAAATGCGGGGTTTATTCATTGTTCTCGTTGATTGTCTAGACTTAAAAATGTAATGGAGAAAATGCAATAATTCAGATTAAAACTAAAAGTGTGTTGTGCATATAGTTTGAGAGATCTGGTTATTAAACATTCATCAGCCCGCCCCTGGTCGGTATGGATAGTCTTATGAGCTAAAGGAACTTTGGCCACAGGGAGTCATCAATAACACCTTAATAGATAATGATGTAGTCAATTAATGGTAACTGATGAGGAGATTCCTGGAGGAGAATCTGGAAACGTCTTATTTATAACATTAATAACAGATGAACTTGGTCAAAGGAGATTGTGGCCCCACCTGCCTCTTCTGTGACACCATGATGGAAAGGGCAGATGAAGCACTGGCCCTTCCTTCCTGAAGTTGGCTTTTCTTCCTGTGCCTTAATATCATCAGGATGAGAACCGGATGGCAAAGAGACCTTTGTAATTATCATTTTGTTTCAAAAGGGCATCTCTTCTAGGACTCACACATTCTGTCCAATTACTCTCCTGTTTATTATTCATCCAATAACTACTGGTCCAGGCTGCGCCTGCAACATTACCGGGAGATGTTACTTCGTGCCTGACATGTTCTATTGCTGTTGTGATAGCGTGTTCCAATGACCCCTGCAAAGAGAAATGGAGAAGTCCATTTCAAGTCACTGTAGCATCCCAGGGTATCTGGGGCTTCTGCTCAGACATTCCCAGGACTGGCATGCCCACTCTCTCCATCTTGTGGCTGCATGGAGAGTGAATTCTAGCAATGCTGATATTCTCATTTCAGACAGAGACTGAACATAGGAGGAAATTTGAGTTGGATGAAAGGATGGCTTACAAGCTCTCTTTGGAGAGCCACAGGAAGAAGTAGGCAGAGCCTGTTTTACCTTTTATCAGAAGGAAATAAAGATATCTTTTCATGAAATGAAAGATCATGCTCTCTTTTTGTCTCATCGCTGGCTGTTCCTCAGCCTTGGAATACAGTCCCTTTTCCCCTCTGCCTCTTAGACTCTCTGGCCTCCTTCAAAGCTTACCTCAAACATTGTTTTCCATAGGAAGCCTCTCCTGATGCCCACAGCTTCTAGCAGCTCCCAAAGACTTCACATATGCTTTGTTTATTTGCTTCATATTCTTTTATGTATCTGTAGGCTCACCTTGGTGTGAGCACTATTCCACAATTGCAGAAAATACCATTATCTTCTTGGGTGCATCTTTGACGGTGACTGTAGTGGCTGAAGAGTTGATCCTGCTGTGGACAACCTGCTGAATCAGCAGCCCAACCTCCAAACTTCAGATGTTTATCAAGCAGAAAATGGCACCATTCGTCATCTATCCTACGGTCATTGTCATCATCCTTATCACTCAAATATGCCAATAGATCTCTGATTTCTTCCATGTGAGTATTCTTTAGTAAATTGCAGTCTATTCACAGATTTTCATCTTGTACATCTTGATCATATTTTCTCATTATTATAATAAAGGAAGACTTCTCAAAGTGCTGGGAGCCTTCTTTGTTTTCCATTGATAATGCATGGATATCAGTAGAGGATATGGATTGTCTATTGGTCATCTTTCATGTTCATTACATGAATGATTCATTGTTCTTTTTTAAAAATACTTGCACATTAAAATATTATAAACTTAATAATCAGCAAATATTCCAACATGCAATGAAAAATAAAAAAGAAGACTGTATTTGTATAAGATACTGTCCCCTTCTTACAAAGGCATTTTATGGGACAAAAAAGGCTATTGGTGTGAGGAAGATGGGAAAAAAACGTCTTAAGGAAAAACACAGTTTTGAGGAGCCAAGAGAAAGTGCCCCTAAGATAAAAGTCCTGAGGAGACCTGAAAGACCCTTTTTTGAAGTAAAAGTCCTGACAGATGACTGCAAAGTATTGTTTCCCAATACTTAGTACTATTTTTAGTATGTGAAAGTTTATTGCTAAAAAACTTTGAACTAAAGAAACATTTTTGAAACTGTGAGGTTATTGAATAATAATTACTTTTGGTGTCATGTTTAATAGAAAGTAGGTTTCTAGTCTCTCAACATAAGTTAGACATGTATCAATATGATGCATTAGGATTTTGAAGTGTTAAGAGCTAGACCAGATGATGATAAGCCACAGCTTAAGAAGTCAACTGAGAAAAATCAGAGATGAGGGGAAATGTTGCTGATAGAAGACAAAACACAGAAGTGGATAGAGCTGATAAGATGATAGAGTATACCAGACGATCTGAGCATACCAAATAGGTAAACTGCAGTTGATGCAGAGGAGCTGATCTGATTGGAGAAAAACTGTTGGAAGCTGATTGGAAAAAGTTGCAAAGGATGCCTTGCTCTCTGGTTTCATTTGGTTTGAGAGAAAACCTCTCACACTTATCAAGAGTGCTCTTTACTGCCCTCTATGGTTCAAGTGTTGGAAATCATACAAACCTATAGAGAACTTGAAGAGTTTTACAAGTCATAGAAATAAAGAAAACTCCTTTTCATTGAAAGAGTGTTATGTTGCCTCAGCACCTAGCCAAGAGAGCAAGTCCTAGACTTAGGACTACTATTAGCTAAAAGAATTTAAAACTGCTTCAACAGCCTTAGAGTGAGCATATTTCTATGGGTTTATTCTCGCTCCCTCTCCCCTCCCCATCTCTTTGGACAATATATGCGTTGAGGAGGAGAATGTGACCTGGGCTTCTGTATAACTGGTTATGTTTTGATGATTCCTGCTTTGCCTTGTACCTAGTAAAGTTATATTACTATTGTTTTTGCTTTCTATTTCTTGTTTAGCAAATGTTTCATGTTTAAGAGTTAATGCTGCATGGTGACTGATGTGTGTAAATGGGAAATACACTGTGAGGGTTCAGGAACTATAAATGTGGATGTAGATGTAAATGTGTATTTCCCTCAGGATCCTGAAAATGAGTTGTGTTGGGCACATGGATGCCTCCTCTGGGGGAACTGGCCTAATCTTCTAGAGCAGAAGCAGGTAGAGCAAGTGAGTCTGTTCCAAATTAGAGGTGGTATAAGAATTGGTGCAATGTCCTTTTATATACTATCCACTATCCACAATTTCTACCACTTCACCCATCCTTGTCTCACAGCCTGCTTATGACCACCTTGTACCTCACCATCATTCTTTGGGTGATCCTTGACTACCCTCCCAGACTCATTGCTATACTATAGAACCAGAAGAAGCTTATTGCTTAAAAAGACTTTTGTTAAAAAAAGGCTTTTGTTTAAGTGATAAGTTTGCAGTTGTTGAGAAAGGATGAAGACAGTTTCCTAAGAGGAGCCCATCCTATTTGCCTTTACATGTTCAAACATGTAATCCCTGTTTTTCACATCTTTTACTCCATGAAGATCTGATACAAAGGCCAGTGC
Source organism: Potorous gilbertii (assembly GCA_028658325.1). NCBI lineage: Eukaryota > Metazoa > Chordata > Mammalia > Diprotodontia > Potoroidae > Potorous > Potorous gilbertii. Next base: position 94,993,986 of record CM053769.1, on the reverse strand, counting down.
CAAGACCTTATCCCACCATCTTCTTTTCTGTCTCATGTAAGCGAGCAATGGCATGAGTGGATACAGTGATTTCTTATGCTAATGGGACAAAAGTATTGGGATGTAAACTCATCTACTATAAAGCTGGCAGAAAGCATCTTTGGGATAGTTCCAACAGCAGACAAGATGATGGGGATAGTATGAGAAGGGGGAGAAGGAGGCTCCATTACTTGTCTCAATTAATATGATCAGTGAAAGGACATGATGAAGTTTTAATGTGTAGACAAGATGCTCTTTACCCCGATGCCTTTGCAAATGCAAACATCTCATTTACTGAGTCACTGAATCAATCTTGACTCAATGGCCCCAGAAAGTCATCATAAAAGAAGTCCTTATTGAATTTTCCTGCAACCTTACCACAATGTGTGAATAAGCCTTAAGTCAACTTGAAGACAGTACAGGCTTTTGGCCATGAGATGAAAGGCAACTGATATGAGGAGGAAACATCTTGTGGTTCATCGAATCAGTCATACCCTTTTCACTTATATACAAAACCAACAAGCCAGATCTGTCCTGGGCTAGATGATTCCCAGTTTGAGATTTCGTCAGTTTAGGAACTGGAGTCAAAAGTGAAGGGAAACCAGGCTCTTGAGAGGGTATCTCTTTTGGGGGTAGGGGAAGAGGAGAATTTTGGAAATTTTCCTTTTTTTCTGCTGCCTATTGACCATGGAGCTGGATGTACTCTAACAGCAGCAGACATTGTATCTAGCCCAGAGCAGAGACATATCAAAGACAGTCACCCGTGGACAAAGCAGCTTTAGAAAATGTGACCAATCCCTTATGGACCCGTGGACAAAGCAGCTTTAGAAAATGTGACCAATCCCTTATGGCAGAAAGTTGCCCCCTTACCAAAGAGCAAGACCTAAGGGGAGATGGGTGTGAACTCTACAGAGAGAGACTGGACTCTTAACATGAGGAGCTGTGGGTTATCTCTCTGCTGGGTAGCTTTCTTGCCTCCTACGTTGTCATTCTAAATTGTGTACAACCTCTGTTCTACTGGAGCTGTCCGTCAGCAAACACCATATCGGCCATTCCTCAGCCCTTTCTGAAGCCACGCCGGCTTTCAGGTACATGACCATCTTCCAGGTGAAGGGTCAGCCTATGAAGGAGGACCTCAGCAAGAATCTTGCCAGGAATGACAGAGAGACTCCCCACCCCTGACCCACTGTGATTGTCACAGGACAATTCTCTTTACATTTATAGAGATGGACGATGGAGGTGCTTTTGCTGTGTAATCCAGAAATTTTCTGTCAGAAATTTTGTCACAATTTGTGAATAGTATTATCCCAGGGTTGAGGAAGAATGTTTTACACCAATTGTTATGTTGAATTTGCTATTATACTAACTCCTCCTTTTCTTTGACTTTTCTGCAGCCTTTGACACAGTTGCTTGCTCTCTCGTCCTTGATGCTCCCTCCTCTCTAGGTTTTCAGAACGTCTCTCTCTCTCTCTCTCTCTCTCTCTCTCTCTCTCTCTCTCTCTCTCGGTTCTTTTGCCTCGCTGATCACTCCTCATTCTTTGCTGGATCTTCTTGTGGTTCGTGCCCTTTAACCTCAGGATTCCCATAGGGCTCTGTCCTGGACCTTCTTTTCTTCTCAGCTACTTCCCTTCATGATTTTATCAAGTCCTGTAGATTTGATCACCATCTCTATGCTGCTGCTGATCAGATCTACCGATCCTGCTCGAGCCTCTGCTGCCCTCCCACCTGACATCTTGAACTAGATGTCAAATAGACGTCTTAAACTCAGCATGTTCAAAAGCGATCTTCTTGTCTCTCCCCCAAACCCTTCCCCACTCCTAACTTCTCTATTACTATAGAGGGCACCACCCTCCTTCCAGTCCCTCAGACATCGTCCTGGACTCTTCGCTTGCTTTCATTCCCCAAATCCAATATGATGCCAAAGCCTATTGATTCCATCTTTGCAATATTTTCTCTCCTCTGACATTTCTACCCCCTAGTGAAGGCCTGGATTATTGCAATAGCTGCTGGAGGAAGGTGGTGTCTGCCTGCCTAAAGTCTTTCACTGTTCTAGTCCATTCTTATTCAAAGTGATTTTCCTAAACCACAGATCCCACCCTATCACCCCTTAGTCAAAAAACTCCAGGAGATCCCTATTGGCTCTGGGATAAAATGTAAAATGCTGTTTGTCCTTCAAAGCCCTTCATAACTTAGTGCCTTCACCTTCCCCCCCCCCACTCCCATCTTTCCAATCTTTCTACATCTGATGCTCTGACATGTTCTCTGTAATCCAGCGATGCTGACACAAGACCATTCCCTCTCTCAACTCCAGGCATTTTCTCTGATTGTCCCCCAGGCCTAGAATATTCTCTCTCCTCATTTCTACCTACTAGGTTCTCTGACTTCCTTCAAGTCCCAACTAAAATCCCATCTTCTACAGAAAGGCTTTCCTAACTCCTTTTAATTCTAGTGCTTCCCTCCTTTCAATTATTTCCCATTTATCCTACTAAATATAATTTGTTTTACCTATTTGTTTCCTTGTTGTCTTCTTTATTAGATTATGAGTTCCGCCAGAGAAGAGACTTTCACCTCTTCTTGTGTTTCTAGTGATTACGCAATGCCTGGCACATAGTAGGTTACTGATTATAATTTATTGACTAACTATACTATGTCAGAAAATGTCTTTGTTAAAAGAAAATTGTCTGTGGCCTGATTTTTCAGGGAAAAAACACTGGAGTGGGCTCACAAGCCATGGCAGTAGTAGCCATGGACATAACGTTAATTTTAAATCCCTGACAATTGAAATAACCATACTGAATATACAACTTTGAAAGTGAGAGAAAGTCAGAGGACAACTTCTGAGGGAGATGCTCTGATGACGGACAGCCGTCACAAACCCTCTATTTCTATATGCCCTGGTAAAGGTGCATGCCAAGCCCCATCATGTATAAACAAATTCTTATGACTCAAGACATTTCTTTAATAATTCTTTGTTGACATGGTGTTGGTTGACTTCCTATGGATGTCACTCATATAGAGTCTTTTGGTTTCACCCTCAGATCTCAGCCATTTCATATATTCCATCTAAAAGTAAATTACCTAGTTATATTTGGCATATTATTTATTTATCAATGTTATCTACTTTTCAGATAAATAGAATCTATCAGATAGATTCAGATAGTAGTCCCGAGACAAGTCACGAGTTTATTCTATGTGTAGATAAAATGACTGTTTTTGTATTGGAATAATTTGTCCAAATGTGAGCTCACCCTCTGTGAGCTTGCCAAAATTGTCCTTGATAAAAGTCTGGTAAAAGAAAGGAGGACAGACCCTTACTTTATCCAGATCCACAGGAGTTTGATGTCTTTTGCAAAGTCTCTATATTTTGAAAAATTTCATTGCAGGTGTCTTGGAGAATCCAAGTATTTGAGATGGTCACAACTATTAAACATGTTAAAACATATTTACAGATTGATCCTATGTCTTAGTGATTGAGGACAATAGTTCAGTCTACGATAATCAGTAAATTCCAGTGCAATTTATTGGTTGAGTTCTCCAGAATCTTTTGAAGTCTAGATTTGGGATATGGACTTTGTCCTCTGTCAGTCCTTGACAAATAGAGAGCCTCTGATTCTAACCACCAGATCACAGCTCTCTGATCATTCAATAGGTGTGAAATTTTTACAACCTGGAATGATATTTTGCAGAGTTATTTTCTACTATTTCCTTTCATGATCTACATTTATTACCAGTTTAGCTTCCTTATGTATATAACCATTGTGCAGTTTCTGGTGGCAATGACTTGGTTCTAAATTACCACCATAAATCCTTCTGTTCCTACAAACAAATCCACATGATCCAGCCATGTGTTTGATGCCTCTTTGTTGATGGATTGCTGGCTGAGGTCATGTGGATGTTGCCCATGGAGGGTCTTCTGAGTCTGTTCTGGGACCTTAGTTGTTTCATAGGTTCCCACTGGAGGTAAACCATTTTTGGTTTCTTTTGACCAATTCAATGGCAAATAACCTTCATTCTTCCTCAATCAAGTGGTGCTTGTTTCAAACGTATTTCTATAGGTTTTTTTTTACCCTACTTAAATTACTATCAATTCTCTTTCTCCTTTTTTTTGTCTTAGTAAAAAACCTTTTGGTAAAGATTCTCTTAGTAAAGATCTTTGTGTAGACCTTTTAGGGCAGGGATTTTAACCTGACATTTTTGGTTTCCTTTGTAATCCTATACATTTTGTTTTATGCTTTTAAGAACATTGTTCTGAGAAGGGGTCCTTGGTCACCCCTGAACTGTCATGATGGCTCCCTGACAGAAAAAGCTCTCTGATTTAGGTTGATGGGCCCTGTGTTTTGTGGCTCTCATACAAGCTTTTATTAGGATATTTCTTCAGTCCATCATGGTCTGTTTTACAGGTCTGAAAATGTTCATTAAGTCTGGCTTTGTGGTGAAAAACTATTTTCAGGTATTTGAATCTCTGTTCATGGGATAGGGATTAAATTTGTTCCAAATGTCCTTGGAGTGTGGTGGGGTGAGGTTGGAGCTCCCTGAGCCTTTGAGCCACCTCCAAATGGAGTAGGTTGCCTTGGGAAGGCAAGATTCCTATCCTGTGCAAATCTGGAATCAGTAAAGTAGTGACCTCTTGTTGGGTGTGTTGTATACAACACGTTTGTAATACATGGCAGTCACTAATTCCAAAATTCTGTGTTACCACAAAAACTAAAAAATAAAACTTGATCAAGTCATAATGCCATTCCACTCTCAGCATCTTTCTGAGCCCTGGAAGTGTGCTCTGGCAGAGGAGATCTTAAACACTGTCTCACCTTCCATTTATAAGCCTCCCTAGAAGCTAAGGAGGCTTAGGCCCAGCTTGTGGGAGCATCAGGCCTCCTGGGCCAAGCTCAGAACCTGACTCAAGGAAGGGGTCAGGCCTTGCTTTGCCTTTCCATCAACTGAGACTGACAGGGGGGCAAGCAGGCTTGGGATGCTCTGGAGGCCATGGCATCACAAACCCCACACATATTGAACCGCTTGGGCAGCTTCCTGATGCTCACAGTCAGGGACCTGAACCCCTGACCTCCAACATCTTATTAAAGCCTGTGGAGGGCTGGGCTGTGAAGGGGGGGACCCAGGAGACCGCTGCTGGCCTTATTCTCTCCACTAATTCATTCAAGTAAGCCTGGCAGAGCTGGGCCTCCGCTTTGATGTTCAAGTCTCCTAATTGGAAGGAAGTGAAGTGTTAGCTTGTCAGCCTCTTAGTCTCTCATCAAATACACCGAGAGGTGCCCGAACACTGGCGTTCTCACCCTGGCCCAGAGAAAAGCCCGCCGCCTGCTTTTTGTTAAGATGTTTAAACTTTGCATCTGTCTTCCAGAAAGTTCAATTGCAGATGTCAGTGGGCCTCTGTTTTCCTCCTCCTCATCCCATTGGCCCCAGCCAGCCAGGCCCCTCAGCCTGGCTGGGCCTCCTTGGCCCCCGGGTTGGGAAGGTGGGAGAAGCTGCCCCCCAGCCTGTGGCTAATTACCCCATTACAGTGTCAGGCTGGGAGCCCAGCTCTCTGGGCCACCATGGGCCCTGCTTACAGCCCCCAGTCCTCCACAGTTCTCCCGGCCCGTTTGATCTACCTGTCGGGGGATTGTCTCATCTCGCAGGCATGTGGCCTCCCCCACAGGAGGAAAGGAGCTGAAGTCTTCCAACCAGAAGCAGGTCACAGTGCATTAAAGTATGTTTACAGTCAGACAGCCCGGCATTATGGCTTATCCCAGCAAGTAGTCAGTCAAGGGACCCAGGCTCCAATCTCCCTGTGATCTTAATGCTGTTGCCTTCTCTCTGCAACTATCTATCTCCAACTTATTCCGAATGAGTGTGTTTTGTTTGCATAAAGTCCTTGACATGTTGTCTTCCGCATTAGACAGATGGGGAACTCCTTAGGAAAGGAACTATCTTTTACCATTCCTTGTATCTCCGGGGCTTAACACAGAGCCTGACAAACAGTAGGTGTGCGGTAAATGCTTATCTTCTGACTGATTGACCTTAGGCAAGGAACGTGCTGCAGTGGTGAAAGTGAAGGCAGAAACTTGGGACCAAATATCAGAGATCATGAGCTGGGAGGAGTAAAGCACAGGACTGAGAGTCAGGAAGACCTAGATGGGAGATCGGTGTCAGATGCTAGCTGTGTGACCCTGGGTAAGTAATTTAATGTCAGTCTCAGTTTCCTCAATTACAAATTCAGGGGGTTGAACTTGATGTCCTCCGCCCCTGTAGCTCCACTTTGCCCTTGACCATTTGGGTGACTTTGAACCTCAGCTTCCTTTATTGTAAAATGACAAAATTACAAATGACATTGGAAAAAATGACCTCAAAGGTCCCTTTCAACTTGAAATTCATGATGCTTTGATGATCTTCATAAACAAAAAGAGGTATTTTACTTCTCCTTGTGATTTTGACTTCGTTCCTGAGTGGTTTGGGACCAGTCACCCTCTCTGGCTTCAGTTTTCTCATCTGGAGTCTAGAGCCATCATTCTGATAATCTCCATGGTCTCCAGCAGCAACAATGGAAATGCTGAGCCTGTGTAGAGCAGCAGGTGCTTTGTAAAACTCCCTACTTAATTTATTTCATTCAAGTTTCACAAGAACCCTGTGAAGTGATCTTACTATCCCCATTTTACAGATACATAGGCATGGAGGTCAAGTGACTATCCTAGGATCATACAGCTAATAAGTGTCAGAAGCAGGATCTGAGCCAATCTTCCCGTCTGTGGGTCCAACACTGGTCACCACCCTGTGTTTTAGCTCTCAGTCTTGTGTCCCTCATGAAAGAGGTGGGGAGGAGGTGGGGAGTCATACAGAAAGCAGTGGAGGGGTGGAGGGTGGAGGGGTGGAGGGCAGCAGGGGGAATGAATCAAGGGTGTAGAGGGTGGAGCATTCCATTCTCTTCCTTTTCTTTGTGGAAGACCTGGACATTTGTCCTTCACCAGTTGCGTGTCTTGCTCTTGCTCTCCAGGGTCTCTTCAGCATTATTGATGGGGGCTCATATGCTCCCCCTACCCTGACTAATGCTTTAAGGACCAGAGGCAGCGACTCAGCGAGACCTGGAACTCTCTTCTCCTGCCTTTGCCTGGGCTTCCATCCCTCTTGGTGGTTCTTGGTCTGTCCTTTCCAGGACAAACAAGTTGAGAGAGAAAATCAAACCAAAGGTCTGAGCCCATCTCAGCTGCATTTAGCCTCTCTGGCACTTGACTCATATAATGCTGAGGCCATGGGGCTTTTGTGGGTTCTTTTGGATTTTATCATCAGTGAATGAGGCTCATTGGATTGAAGACATCAAGATGGAAAGGCTTGAGCCTGACTCCCTCATTTTAGCAAAGAGGAAATCCCTTCCAGTTCTACAGAAAGCGAGGTGGAGTGAGGGTGGGGTGAGTTGCTCAAGGTCATTCACATAGCATGCAGCTGTGTCAGGATTTGAACACAAGTCCTATGACTTCAGATACAATTCTGCACTACTGCAAAGTCAGATGACCTCTGGACAGTTCAGATGGAACTCAAGTGGCTGATGGGGAGTTGACACCAATGATAACTGAGGTAGACGAGCTCCATCCTGAAAGAACTGGCAGAAATGATTGCCACACCTCGGACAGCCATATGGAAAAGACAACAGAAAAGGGGGGACACACCAAAGGACAGGCCATCAATAGTGTCCCTTTTTCCCTGAAAGGGGAGAGGGCAGAGACTGCCAACCTGAGGCCAAGGAGCTTTCTAGCTAGCCAGGTGGTGCCACATCCACAGATCACTGGAGCACAGAGTAGAACATGATAAATGCAGGGCAAGAATTTGGTGCATTCTTGGAGATCAGATGACAGAAAGATCACTTCCAGATTGGAGCTGGGTTGTGGGGGGAGGGGAGAATATGGGAAGATTTCACAAAGGAGGTTTGTGGTTGAGACTTTGAGTTGGAAACACAGGAGCCAGGACTTGGTCTTTTCTGTGCTAGTCACTAGCTGAGTGACCTTAAGCAAATCAGGCAACTTCTCTGAGCCTCTGGCAGGGCTCAGTTGGAGACCAGGGGTCCACTCAGACCCCATGCCTACTGTGTTTAGTAATGGTGTACCTTTGTTCAGACTATTCCACTCTCAGGAATTTCAGCGTGGGGTAGGTGAGATCAGAGAAATGGACTCAAAAGAGGTCTTTCTTTTCTTTTCTTTTCTTTCCAAAGGGAGGGGCAGAATGACCCTTGTCAGGTACAGAAGATGGCTGAAGGATCAGCTGCTCTAATCAAAGCCTCGTTTCCCAGCTCCCTTCTTTCATCTGCTTCTGAAGGCTCAGTTTTTCTAGAAGCTTCAAGGGTCCTTCCCAAAGTTCCAACAGACAGAAGGAAATTGTATAATGGGACGAGACTGGAGGGGAGGGAAGAGGTGAGGGAGGGGTGCTAATGATGATTTCTGGCATAACTGAAGAGCTAAGTGTTTACAAAACGCTCTTCCCACATGAGCTGATTGATTTTTCTCAATAACCCTGTGCAGGGGGAAGATGGGCATTGGTGGCCCCATCTGGCAGATGGAGAGAATGGATCTCAAGGGGATCGAACTGCTCCTAGGATCACACAATGTGTTGGTAGCAGATCCGAAATCGGAATCCCAGACTCTGAGCCAGGAGAAGTGTGCTTAACTTGGAGTAAAAGCCAAGCAACCTCTCAGTTTTCACTAGCATAAAATGGGCATTCACATCCTCACCCCAAACACCACAGGAGGTATTTTGGAAAGAGAAGCCCTTTGATAAACACTCTTACAGAAATGTTATGTCATGCTGTTATTTTTATGAGCTGGATGTATGTAATAAAGAACATGCCATTCAGTTAAAGCTTGGATTGCAGGTCCACTGTGGGTGAGGTGCTGTCTTAGGTGCTGAGGGTACCAGGAGCAAAGGCCCTGCCTTCTGAGACCGATGAGGAGACGCTTTTGTGCACAGGGAAGTAAAGAAACAGAAGTTCCAGGGGGTGGAAGCACAAGGGTAATTCTCTGAGCACTTCTACATTATTTTTCTCAGGGCCTGAGGATGTTGAGTATGGATTTATTTTTACAGAAAGTTTACTTTCATAATAATTGCTCCAGTTAGGTGGTGCTTGGTCATCATGAAATACGCTTCAGGTGCTGTGACATTGAGCCTTAAATCAACCTTTGAAGGTAAAAGCCTGGAGCACTGCTCCAATCTGAGAGATGAGGGGACTCAAAGCCGCCCGGCTGGTGAGGGGCAGAAGGAGGGCTCGAATCTAGGTGTTCGGACTTAAAGCCAGCCTGTCATAATAATTAATAATGACGGTAAAATAGCTACTTATGTATTACTTTAAGATTCACAAAGTGTTTTTACAGATATTATCTCATTTTATCCCCACAGTAACCCTGGAAGGCAGGTGCTACTAATATCGCCCTTGTACAGACAAGGAAACTGAGGCACAGGTCAAGTGACTTGCCCACGGTCACATGCCACTAAGTTCCCAAGGCTGGATTTGAATGCTCATATTCCTGAGTCCATGTCCGGCACTTTAGCCATTGCACCTCTCAGCTTCCGATTCTGCGGGGGCATCCCTGGAGAGTCAGAATTCTGTTATCTGCCCAGGAGGTATTTGTGGGCATTTGGCACAGGGCTGTGCTGAGCCTGTGGGGAGATGCCAGGGTCATAGTGGCAGGATATTCCAGGGACAGAGCCCTGAATGTGGAGCCTGATGACCTGGGTTTGAATTCTGAGTGCCCTCTGTGACCTTGCATGTGGTCGTAGCCTTTGGGGGCCCGTTTCCTCATTTGTAAAATGAAAGGGTTGGAGCATGTGATCTTTAAAACGCACATACAAGTTTTGTATTTGTTCTCCAATATCATCTTCCCAGTTATGAGAAGTGAGGAGTGTAGCTGAAGATGATCTGGGGGTTTAAGTGGATGGCAAGCTTTATATGCTTCAACAGTGTGGCTGCTCGGTGAGCTCCTGTGATCACAGGATATATTAGGAGAGAGTTCTAAGGAAAAAGCAATGATCTTCCCACATGTTCTGCCCTGGCCACATCACACCTGGGGGATTGTGTTCACCATGTTTTAGGGAAGACATTTGCAAATAAACTGGAGACAGCCCAGACTCTGGTGACCTGAAAAAATGGAGTCATTTGAAAGAACTTGGGCATTTAGCCTGGAAGAGAGAAAGGCTATTTGGACGCATGATTAGGGGCCAAGTGAAGTCCTCAAGGGGATATTGCCCAGAGGTCAAACAAGGCAAGGCCTCCAAACAATATGGAACGAGCTGCCTCTGCATGTGGCAGGATGCCTTCATTTCTGGCCATCAAGCAAAGACTTTTCTAGTATATCGAGGTGGGGAGGGGCATGGGGGAACCTCCAAGCTCCACTCCAGCTGTGAATCCTATGACCTATTTGTCTTGTTAGCAGCATACATCTATGAATAATTCCATGTGACATCACTGTATGCTCTTAAGTAGGTTAAGCATTTCCCCTACAACGCTTTGATACTACTAAATTATATAGGATACCATTTCTCAGGGGAACAAACTCTTGAAGCAACAAAAATAGCATGCTGTAAGCCTCTTCCCTAGAAGTTCCGTGCATTTCCCTGCGGCTCCGAGAGGCAGCTGGCCTAAATGATGTGTAACTCCCTTCTGTCACTGACATTCCAGGGTCTGTGTTTAGCTTCCCACCTAGCCTTGAGACCTCATGCCCTGAGGTCCATTCTGGCCCTAGCAATCTCTGTTCCACAGACCTGCCCACCTCTGACATTCTCTGTTCTGTGTTCCTATGGTCCCCTAAGCTGTGAACTTCTAAGTTCTAAGGTTCCCCTCAGCCTGAAATTTGGTATATGTTCTAAGCTTCCTCCCACCTCTGACATCTGATGTTCTAAGATCCCTTCCAGCTCCCACAATCTCTGTTTCATGTTGTACTGGCTTTCTTGGCTCTGACATTCTGGGTCTAAGACCCCTCCCAGCTCTGACATTCCATGATTTCAGACTCAAGGTAAGTATGCTTCTCTCTGGCCTCATGTCAATAGTAATTTAGATGAAGTTTCTGTCAAGAGAAACATTGACCCCAAAAGGAGCAGACCGGATTGCTTTGAGTGGAGAGCAGCCTCTGGAGGCCCAATTAAATTAAGCGAGACAAGGCCAAGCAATAGCTTCCGCCTGGATCAAATTAAGCCTTATGGCCAGACGGGGGTGGAGAAAGGGCTTGAGTGTTCGGGCCGTGGAAAAACCCAGCCCAGCATTCAGGGGCTGCTTCTGTCAATGGGCTGCTTACCTCCTGAGCCTAGAAAAAGGGGTCACACTGCTGGGATGGAAACCCCGCAGACATTCCAGGTCCCTGTAGATGGTTTCCGAGCCCAAGATGAGGGGATGAGCCTCAATGGAAAGACCATGCATTGGTCTTAGAGTTAGCAAACTTGGGAGCCCGCCTTACCCCAAATGACTAATCTGCATGAGCCTGGGTCCCTTGTGAAGAAGGACAAGCTGAACTGCAGTTTCCTGGCGGGCTGTTGTGAGGTTAAAACACTTTGCCAATTTTAAGGTGCCATGTGACTATCATCATCGTTACGGATATTGGGACAAATGCTACCTACTGGCTGTGTGACTGGGGATGTCCCCTGGCCTCTCAATCCTTCAGGCATGTCTAGAAGGCTCAGTGTTGGAGAAGGGACTTTCTGTACCTGGGAGCTCCCCAACCAATGAAGTCTCAGGTATACTCCCTGTCCCTTTATTTTCATTCCATCATTATTCTCAAATGTGGAGCTGCTGGCTGTCATAAACAAGACATCAGCCTGTCAGAGGAAGTGATTAAGAAAGCCTCAGACACTTTCCGGATGATCACAGAAGCCTCTGCTTTTGCCAGGACAAGCTCAGGTCTTGTAAGAGCTGAGGAGGGGGCAAGGTGGTGGCTTCTGCTGCTAAATCCTTGGAGGGAATTAATTGGTGTTTTGTTTTTATTGGTGGCTTTCAAAGGCAGCTCATAATTAAGGCTCTGAGTGTCTCTCCTGCCACCCTGGGGGCAGGGCTTCAAACCCAGAAACATCGGAAGTGTGTTCAAGGAGATACTGGTTAGGCAGAAATTATCAGGAAATGCGCTCCCCGCCGGTGATCAGAAGAGAGCCAGGGCTAAATTGAAACCAGGAGACAAAACCACCAGGAACTTCTCTTGCCAACCACAGCCGGGGATGCAATTTCAGCTGGACTTGAGTCAGCCAGGCCTGTGCATCCAGGAAGATGAAAGGTAGCTGATCTGGGGAGGGGCCTGGACGAAGACTCCAGACTTGATGGTCCATTAGAAATCATGGGAAGTACAATAAAGGAAGCCCAATGGGGCTCATTATGAAAGGCCGACACCTTTCCCCTAGTTTTCCTGGGGCTTCCAAAGTCTTCTCAGGCCCTAAGACTGAGCAGGGAGGCCACAGGAAAGCAAGATTTCCATGGGGCTCACCTTGATGGAGAAGCTCTTGTCAGAGAATCCTAACATGTCTGAGTCGGGAGGGGCCTTAGAAATGTCAAGAGTTGGGAGAAACTTTAGAACAGAGAGAGGCGCTGTTGGGAGGGAATGCAGAGCATTGGTCAAAACCACTTATTTTACAGAGGAACCACATTGGAGCTCTGGGAGAGGTTAGGTGACCAATATGGGTGGGTGTCCAGTGGCAGAAGTAGACTCGAATCCATGTCTCCTGACTTCTAGGCCGTTCTCCTCCCCTGCTCCTTCAGCATTTAGAGCTTTGTCATATGGAGGTCATCTCATTCCTCTAGCTTAGCCCAGGGTCAGGCATGTCCAGGAAAAACCAAAATCTGTCGCTGTTGTAGAGACTGGGAGTCAGTAGTAAGAACATCAGTATGACATCACTGGATGGTCTGTAGCACCTGTTGGGACTGGGTGAGGTATTAGACTTCTCAGGTCTTGTTTCAAAAAAGGCAGCCCTCCAGAGGCTTTTGTAGAAACTTAGATTCATTTTTCGTTGGACAGATAAGGAAGCTGCAGCCCAGAGAGGTCACGCAACCAGCCAGTGACAACTCTAGTTAGAATACAGTTATTCTTGATCCAAGTCCATATGTGCTTTGAAGGACTGGGATATTTTTTTTGAAGATAATGGATTCATGCATGGATGAAGAAAAAAGAGTGGAAAAGAGGAGGAGTGGGGAAGGGAAGGGAAGAGAAAGAAAGGAAAAGAAGGTTTCAGTATTTACTAGTTGTGAAATGACCCTGGGAAAGTCACTTAACCTCTCCAAGCCTCAGTTTCCTCACCTGTAAAATGGGTATCATGATACGTTCCCTAACAGGGTTGTTGTGAGGATCGGATGAGATCACATACATATCCAAATAATTTTGCAAACCTTAAATGGCTCCAGAATGTCATCTGTTACAATTAGTCTCTTCTTTGAATTCCAGCTACCATAGTATTACTGTATGTTTTTCTAACCCCAGGACAACCATATCTAATTAATAATGAGGAGGAAGCTTCCCTTCAGGCGTCTCTGGAGACCTCAGCTCCTCTCCAGAGCCTGACTTGTTAGCAGCAATATAGACCCAACACGTGCAGAGGAGACTACAAAAGTCAGTTGTTAATACTCAGAACAAAGGAGCTAGAGCCAGGGCTGCATTCTTAGCATCTCCTATTCACAGCTCCCCTGATGCTGCTTCTGCTGCAGTTTGGGCACGGGCAGTGGCATCAGGAAGATGCCCGAGCTTCCCAGTCCCTCCCCTGGAGGCTGTGAGGGTTTGATTCAATAGCAGAGGTGTTCACTCCGGCAGCCTTTCCTGAGCACTTACTGAGTGCAGGTCCCTGCATAAGGCTTAGGTCCTGCCCCGATGGAGCTCTCAGTCTGGGAGGGGAAATCTTTGACTGACCTAGCATTATGGAGGCCATTCCCATGGCTGGGCTGTAAGCCCTGGCTCTACCCTAAGACCAGAGATGGAGTGAGAGAACTGATTGCAAGGGTTTGGAAGTCCTAAAATACTATATAAATTCTCGTATTTATTCATTAGCTAATTCATTTATAGGTAGTTCTCCTTCATTAGAATGTGAGTTTGTTAAGGGCAGGAATTCTTTTTCTTTCTTTATATCCTCAGTGCCTGGCACATAGTGAACACATGGCAAAAAATAATAGTTTGTGACAAGAGCTCACAAAAACCCTAGGAAGGAAACTTGGCTCCAGGAAAAGTAAGAGCTCACAAAAACCCTCATCCATTTTACAGATGAGAAAACTGAGCCTGAGTGTGGCATTGACTTTGTCCAGGGTCCCATAGCATAGTAAGTGTCTGAGGCAGGATTTGAACTCAGATCTGCTTTTTGACCTATTGTTGCAAATAGGGATATTAGAAGTCATCAATCCTAACCACCTCATTTTACAGATTCGGAAACTGAGGCCCAGGGAGATGAAATGATTTACTTAAGAAAACTCTGGATAAGGTATTTGATTCTCATGAACTATGTGAGTTTGGCAGAGGGGCTCACGCTGTGAGCCCTTCCAGGGCTGGGGATGTCTTTTACCTTTCCTGGTGTCCATAGAGCTTAGCATGGTGCCTGACACATAGGAGGTGTTTAATAAATATTTGTTGACTGTTTCAGATGAAATCACAGAGCACATGAGCTCCTCTTACTGGGCAGCAAAACATCTTATGAGGCTGTTGCTGAGGTTCTGAGATCTTCTGGTTGGTCTCCTTGGAGTGTCAAGCCTGTCTCCACTTCCTTGGCTGAGTTTCTCTATTGCCTTCCGTCACCAGCAGAGGAGGGCTGGATGCAGCCTGTCAACATCTCCAGGGAGGTCACTTGGGAGTCATCTGAATAGCTCCCACCCCAAAGAGCTCCTCCTAACAGCTCAGATCTTCTCTCCACGCTCTGACATCTGGCTCCTGGGACCCCCTGGAAGCTTCATAATTGGAAACACTGGGGAAAAAGAGAATTGGGCATGGGCTGTGTCGCATTTCTATTCGACTTTTCCAGTGTTGCCTGCAAGCCCACATATCACATTGTTTAATCTGGCAGATTAAACATGCAGACATATTAATGAGGAGGAGATATGAAAAGTGACCACAACTTCCCCAAAGCACTCAGGAGGCTAGACCCTTGGGCTGAATTTAATGAGATGAAAAGCAAAAGGGATCACTGTAAAGTCCTATATGCCAGGAGGCATGATTCAACAGCATTCCCTGGGGAAAAGTTGAAGGGGAGGAGGAGATTAGAGACTCTACTTAAGTCAGCAGAAGAATATGGCAGCCAAAAGTTGGATTTGATCTTGGGATGCATTCCAAGTGTCCAGGAATAAGGGGGTTTCAGTCTCAGTCCTGCTCCATTCTGCCCTGATCATATCATTTCTGAAGGGTGTCTTGGTCACCACAACTTAAAAAGGACATTGGTGAATTGGAGACCATCCAGAGGAGGGCATGCTTGGAGGGTTTCGAGTCTGGAGTTGAGCTCAAATCCCAGATCTGGCAAGTACCACAGGCTGTGTGACTGTGGCCAAGTCACATTTTCCAGCCCTGGTTTTCTCAACTCTAAAATGTAGGTGTTTGACTAGGTGACTCCAGATATCTCTCACTCACTAAATCTATAAGCCTATATAGGATGTGTTTAGACTCTGGTGACACATGCAAGCCATATCAAATGTTTGAAGGCTTGTCTTATGGAGAATAATGGCATCTCCGAAACAGAAGGGACCTCAGAGACTGACTTGTCCAACCCAGACCTGAATAAGAATATGTGGTCTTTGGCAACTGGTCAACTGATATTCCTTTAAAGAGCCCCAGGAAGGGGGAACCCACTATGTCCTGCCACAGTCTGTACATTTTTCTCCTTTGTCATAAGAGAAAGAACCAGGAATGATGAACCAGGCAGATTTAGGCTTGAGGTTAGGGGAAGGAAAAAAGAAACCTTCCTAACATGTAGAATATGGACTATTTCATGAGGTAGTTTAGCTCCCTATGGCCAGAGGTCTTCAAGCAGAGCCTTCATTTACTAAACCCTTGAATTATCCAGTGGGGAAAAATCTTGGTTTTGGAATCAGGTTCTGGGTTTGAATGCTTGTTCTGATAGTTAACCACTTGTACGACCTTGGGGAAAGTACCCCATACCTTCCTGATTCTCCTCCTGTAAAAGGAGGGATTTGCACTAGCTGGCCTCTGAAGCTTTTCCAGCTTTAGAACTCTAAGCCAAGGAGTCATGTCCAAATAGGCATTGGACTAGATGCCCTCTGACTCGGAAAGTCTGCAATGCTTTGATTTTTATAGACAAGATATGAGAAAATACAGTAGAGGAAAGGCAACCCTGGGTGGGGGGCAGGGAGCCAAGTTCCTAAACTGATGTTTAAATCCAGAGGGGCTCGGAAGCAGGAATGATAGCGAAACCTGTGTCAATTTTAGTCAAGTGTGAAGAAAAACAAACCCAGCTGCGATCCTGGGCTGGCTGTTGGTGCTGGGTGTCTGTCAGCACGTTCCTCAGGGATGGGCTTTTGGAGAGAATCATAAATGCTGTAAAACTGTACTCTGGGGTGGAGTTTGGCAGGGAAGAAATGTTAGCTTTTTAAAGGACTCTTGCCATGCATTTGAAGAACTTTCAACAACATTGGATTGGACACCCCAGTGTGGAAATTTCCAAGCTTTTTAAAATCAACTTTGAAATTTAAAAAGTACTTGAACAAAGGACTGCCAAGGCTCTTACATTTTCCTCAGCACTCTTTCAACCTTGCCTAGATCCTCGGAAGGCTAAAATGCCATTTTCATCTCCTAGTCTACTTGGGCATAGGCAAAAAGAATCTGAAAATCATGAGAATTTGAGGTGGAAGCCAGTAAGTCAACATGCAAAGTGCCCACTGTGTGCTAAGCACTGAAGACACAAAGGAAGATGAGAAGAAACAAAATAGACTAGTCAATGCTCTCAAGGTGGGGGTGAGGGGAGAAAACATGCAAACTAGTTATGTAGAAACTAGATCTAAACAGGATAAATGGGAGATCATCTCAGAGGGAAGGCACTAAGATTGGAAAACTTCTTTCAGAAGGTAGGACTTTGGTTGAGAATTCCAGGAATGGAGGTATAACTGGTGAAAATGTCTGGAGTCAGGAGATGGCATGTCTAGTTCAGTGAGGAGCAAGGAGACAGATGGTACTGCATCCCAGAGGATGTGTATGTGTGGGGGGTGGAAGATATCGGGAGACAGGTAGGGTAGGAAGGGTCAAGGCTAGTACAAACCAGATGGAGGATGTTGTATTTCATCTTGGAGGCAAGAGGAAGTCAGTGGAGTTTATTGGTTAGAGGGCTGACGTAATTAGACCTGGGCTTTAGGAAGATCCCTTTGGCCGATGATTGGAGGAAGCACTGCAGTGGGGAAGGGAGACCCACCAGCTATATATTTTGAGTCCAGGGATGAGTTTATTTGGGTCTGAAGGAGGGTGGTGCCAGTGTCAGAGGAGAGGAGGTGGATAGGGAAGGTGCTATGGAAGCCTAATCTGCAGGACATGGCAGTTAATGGGATGTGGGTGGAGTGAAGAGGCTTTAATGACAAGGAGGTTGTGAGTTGGGTGCTGGGAGTGGTGGTATTTAAAAAAAATGATAGACATTTAGAGGAGGAGATCTTTTCTGGGGGAAAGACCAACTCAGTTGGGAGGATGTTGAGTCTGATACATCCACCAGACTTTCATTCAACATATGTCTGTCGGATATTTGAAGACTCGAGACTGACAGTAGAGAGATTAGGAAAGGGGACTTGAGAAACAGAGTATAGAAGGGCTGGAGGGGAGCTTGGAGCCCTAGGACTGCCAAGAAGCCTCAGAGCGCATCTGAACTCCCTACTTTGCAGGGTTATAGAGCACATGAAATTCCCTTCCGGGCTCAACTTAGCTGTTGCCTCCCAGAGGAAGCCTCTCCTGCTGCCACAGATTATGAGGGATCTGATGGTCCTCAGATTCTGTTGCATTTCCTTCTCTATTTCCATGCTGTATCCCCCAGAGTGACGAAATTCATTAAGGGCTCAACCCTTTGGCCTTGGTCTTTTTAGTGCCTGGCACATAGTTGGTGGTTAATAATTGCATGTTGGGTCAAGGTCAATTGAAGGTCACTTACACACATCTCAAGAATTGGGAGGAATTGTGAAAACCAGCGTCCGGACTCTTCCCTGGGGCCTGTATGACCTCGGACAGCTTGTTGTCTTTCATAGCACCTTGGTTGCTTTGTACCAAATGAGAGAATCTTTGCAAAGTGTTTTGCTAGTTTTAAAGAACTAAAGAAATGCTGGTCATTGTTATTAGTAGTATTTTAAGGCCCCACATACTCCTAAAACTTATTTTGCTCCTGTGACCAACATTCAGGTCACTGTCCTTCCCACAATTCCCTATGAGTTCTTAAAGTCACTGGGAGGAAATACGACTGAGCAGACTAGAATGCAGCACCAGGGACAAACTTTCCCAAATGCAGGCACCCCCTTCCCCACATGTGTGGATTCTACCCTGGGGCTTCAGTTCCCACTGTTGTTCAGTGATACTGGCCAAAGTAGCCTCTGAGAACTCTTCCCTTTCTAATGCAATTGTCCTCTGGTCGTCGAGCAGGAGCACTGTCCCCACCTCCCGGAGTCTATGGGTCAGCCCATGGGCTCCAGTCTCTTATTAAAATCGATAGGCAAGTGGCCTCGCTAGAGTCCTAGCTCCATCCTGTTCTAGGTACACATTTTCCAGGCATGGTCAGAAGAGAGCTCTCAGGTCAGGGAGACACAGGTGCCAGACACTTGGGGAGCGGATGGAGCAAGGGAGAGGCCAAAGTTTAAGCTGAAGATGAGAAGTTGAAAAAAGCAGGGAGAGAATCTTTGTCTTAGGCTGGACCCATGGGAAGTACCTTGAAAAAAGCAACGTTCTCTGTTCTAACCAAGTCCCTCTCCATTCAGACGTTCTGTGAGCCTCCTCCATGGCCATGGGCCTCCTCCATCTAGGTGCTATGTCTCAGGTTCCTCTCTGCATGAAATTGAATGTTCTGTGTTCTAAGCTCCCTCCCGGATCTGATGTTCTGTGTTCTAACATCCTTCCCATATCTGACATCTCATGATCTATATTCTAAGCATCCTTCCAGCTCAGGGATTCAATATTCTCTGTCTCAATGTGCCTGCCAGCCCCAGCATTCTGTGTTCTAAGGTCCTTTCTAGCCCATAGTCTGTGATCTATATTCTTAAACTGCTTCCAAATTGATGTTCTTTGTTCTGGGTGCTAAGGTCCCTCCTAGCACTGATTTTATACAAGTTCCATTTTGGGAGGAGGTGCTCGGCTGAACTGTGACAAGGGAGGGGCTCAGGTGCCCCTCAGGAGCCTTTGGCTCCTTCCAGACATACAAGCTTCCCTGTGAGATGCAAGGTTGTTCAAGAAGTCCGTGAAGAATGCTAACCTTGACTCTCTCTTGGCTGGATGTGTGCTGGGAAATTCTGATTGAGTCCAAGCTTTAGGGGAGCTGGCCAGCACCCCATCAGTGAAGAACTTCATTATCTCATCTGAGGAGTTGGAGCCTCCTCCCTACCCACTTCAGTCCAGGCTGCTGCTTTCACTTTGTTCTCACATTACGGCCCACACGGGACAAGCAGTAAACTCCCAGACATCCCTCCTGGCACTGGGCCCCCAAACCCCTTCGAGTTACAAGGTGTGAGTGAGTGAGGGCTAGGGGTACTCCAGCACCCAGCCTGGTCCTGCTGGCAGATGCCTGCCCCACAGATGTGCTGGAAACCTCTGCTCTGGAGTGGACCACCAGATGCTTCCCCTCCAGCTTTCAGCTGAGAATTTCTTGGCATTCGAAGGCAGTGATTTCATCAAAACACAAAACATGCTGGAGCTGCTACTGAAAAGCATCCATTGGGAAAGCCAAGGGTGGAAGTGTAGGGTGGGGGTCCTGGGGCGTGGCCTTGCTGAAGGACCACTCGCCTCCTATCACCATGAGGTCCCTTCTGTCCAGGACTTTTACTGGCTGTTCAGTCATTTCTCAGTCGTGTCTGACTCCCCATGACCCCATTGGAGATTTTCTTGGCAAAGATACTGAAGTGGTTTGCCGTTTCCTCATCCAGCTCATTTTACAGATAAGGAAACTGAGCAAATAGGGTAAAGTGACTTGCCCAGGGTCACACAGCTGGTAGGTGTCTTATCCCCAGCTGCTTTGGCCTTGTTAGAAATGACCAGGAGAGTTCCCAGGCCTGTCTCTATGTGGGGACACTTTGTCCCCACTGACTTTTGCATGCCCGTGCTGTCTCCCTGGTGGAAGGGGGCATCTTCCCCTTGGACCTCAGAGCCCAGTTCACAGTAGGCACTTAGTAAGTGCTTGTTGAATTGAATGGCAATGAATGGAGACATTGAGGAGAGAGCAGGAGGAGGGCAGAGTCAGAGTGGCATGGGCAGAGGAGCGCAGGCAGTGTGGCAGAGGAGGGAAGGCAGTGTGGCAGAATGGAAATATCCTGGCATGTGGAGTCAAGAACCTGGCTCCAGATCTCAGCTGTGCTGCTCTGCCAGCTGTGGAGACCTTGAAGAGGTGCTCTCTGCCTCTGTTTCCCCTCTGTCAAATGAAGATGATGGTGATGATGACAGACCACTGAATTTTAAACAATACATCTAGCAACAAACATTCATTAAGACCCTACCATGTGCTAGGTCCTATGCTGGCTACTGGGGATACAAAGCTAGAAGGGAGGCAGTCCCTGCCTGTAAGGCAAGAGCTTTTACTTTATGGGGCCAGGGATACATCATCACACCCTTGTTACCCATCTTCTAGATGCAGGCAGGTATGGGCTGCCACAGGACACAGAGCGCTGGGCCTGGAGTCAGGAAGACCTGAGTTCAAATCTGACCTCAGACACTTACAGCCTGGGCAGGTCACTTTATCCCATTTATCTCAGTTTCCTCATCTGTAAAAATGATCTGGAAAAGGAAATGGCTAACCCCTCTAAGATCTCTGCCGAGAAAACCCCAAACAGAGTCAAGTGGAGTCAAACACCACTGAAATGGTTGAACAACTATATGCCAGGCATTGATTGAACTGCTAGGGATGGACAGACAAGAGGAGGGCAGGGTCCCCCATGATGAGTCAGGGCTAAAAGGACTAAGATGCCAAGTAAGTGCTTTTATTGCCTCGCTTTAGAGGGGGCCACCTGACACCACCTTCTCCCTTCCCTTCTCGCTCCAGATTGCAGTAGGTTGATGCTGAGTTGCTCCCAGAGACTGGGAAAGGGCTGGCTGGCTCCAGCCTAACATCCACCAGCCTGGCACTAAGATCTTGTGTCCAGCTTAAGGCAAGCTGCAGTTGAGCTCTACTCAGAGTCAGAAGGGAAGAGAGGGAGGACTGGACTCATTCTCTTGAAGAGGTTGGGTCCTGACTGCTGGCCAGTAAAGGGACCACCCATCACCCAGGGTATAAGCTCTTGTACTGGAATCACCACAGTGGCCAGTAGCTGCCAGGAGGCTCACTGTCTCCCAACAGGCATGGTCAGAGTCGCTCGTGGCTGGACAGAGACTGAAAGACAACTCCCTACGTGTTCCAAGGGATGGCCCTATTTATTGGGAAAATATAGAGACTAGTGTCATCCCAGGATGGTTTTCTGGGTGATTTCCATCAAACATAAGCTACATAGATCAAGAACTCTGCCAGTCCTCAGTTCACGTATCAGGTTTACTGAGCACTATCTAGACATCATTTCATGTGAGTCTCCTGATGACCCAGGGAGGTAACAGATGCTGTAGATATAGCCAAGGGGCACAGTGAGCAGTACGTTGAACATGGACTCAGGAGGTCCTGGGTTCAAATCCTGCTTCAGACTCTTACTGGTGATGTGACCCTGGATGAGACACAGCTTTTCTCAGCTTCAGTTTTCTCATACATAAAATGGGTGTGATAATAGAGCCTACATTCCAGAGTTGTTTCAAGGATCAAATGAGATAATCTATGTAAAGTGCTTCACAAACATTTTATTGCTACACAAATGTAGCAGGGACACAGTAAGAGGCTAAAGCGACTTTGGCACCTTGGCATTCCTGAAGGGGCACCTTTGACCTTGACCTGGCACCAGAATTCCATCACTCATGCCACTGTGCAGGTTGGTGCAAACCTTTCGAGGAACAGACCATGAGGGGACCAAGTCTGTGCAACTGGAACCCCTCCCCATGGCCCCTCAGCATCCAGGGCCGGCTCACCTATAAAAGGGTTTTACAAGATATCCTTCCGGGTCCTCCCTGGCCTTGTCCTCCCTTGCAGGCCCTTCAGGACGGCTGCTTCTGTGCCCTTCCCTTGCTCCCTGGCCCTGGAGCCAGATTGAAGTTCAAATATCAGCCGGGACACTGTCTGTTTGTCCCAGATCAACACTCCCCAGACATTGTCTCTTCCTGCTCCAGGCAGCAAATGTGAACAAATATTAGCTCTGGGACCTCAAGGAGGGGAAGTTATTCATTGACTCAGGCCTCCTGTCACAGACAGCCATAGCTCTGGAGGTGCAGATACTGGCCCTGCAATCAGTTGTGTGTTTGTGGACCTTCCTTAGACAATGGAAAGGCCTAGGCCTTTATCTGTTCCATCAAAGGAACCATTAGGCACCCCAAGCCCCATAGGGCTCAAGGGGATTACCCAGAAGCCTCTCTGAACCCCACCAAGAACGCTGTTCTCAAAGTGAAGGGACAGGGCAAGGGGAGGGGGAGCTGTGGCCACTTGGTGCTGACCCTCGACCATTGTCGATGAACAGGCAGGGAGTTCGGGGGAATTTGGGGAACCCAGGAGTGGGCAGAGAACTGGAGACCATCTTGAAATGATGTCGGCTCTAATACGCGCTGGCTGGGTGACTGGGGGTGGGGGTTAGTCGCTCCATACTCTATAGAGCAGGGATTCAGCTCAGTTCAGCAGATCAGCTTGCACACATCCAGCTTTGTCTTGCACCTTTAGCTCTGGTGTATAGATAGGAGTTTCACTGGTCTAGGAAATGTTCCCAGTCCCAGAGGTCAGGAAAAGAGGTGATGCCCCACGGGCCTGAAGTTTGTAGGGATTGGGGATTCCAAAAGGGGAGACAAGGAAGGAGGATCCAGCTTTTGGAAGAGAGCTTGTGTTGATGGCACAAGAAGAGAGCAGCCAGTTGGCTCCACACTATGGAACGCATGGAGCTGATACAATAAGAACAGGGAGGAGACCTACCTAGGACTTCATTGCTCTAGGGGGGAGGAAAGGAAAATAGACTTGTGAAGCACCTACTATGTGCGGGGCACTGTGCTGGGCACTTTACACATGGTATCTTGTCTGAACCTCACAACAAGGAACTCCTTCATGAGGAAATTCCCTCCACCAATACAAGCTGGCACCTTTTCTCAGCTGATTGTCTCAGAGCCATCCGGATTGTGGAGAGTTTCAGTGACTTGCCCAGAAACACGTGCCCAGCTTGTGGCAGAGGTGTGGGGACAATGGGAAATGCCTGCAGACATGGGCTGAAGGCAAATCGAGGGGGATTTGAGTGCCAACCAGGCATTTTTATATTCTCCTGAAGGCAGTAGGAGCCATGGTGCTTTCTGAGTGGGGCCCTACTGTGCCACCTCCGGAATATCTGCTTGAAGGCTGTGGTGGAAGAACCAGAAAGGGGATACATGGAAGACAGAGAGGTCCTAATCCCTGGCGGAGAAGTGCTGAGGGTCTGAGCTAGGGTGGGAGTGGGAAGGAGGGGCAGGGGCAAGGAGCACTGGAGACTTGGGCACCTGAGAAGGGGCTGCTGGCCCATCTCTCCCAGGTGACAGAAATGGGGCTTTGTATCGGGACAGCAGAGGGTGTGTGTCTATGAGACACCTCCCAGAATCTCTGGTCCTACTGGCCCACCTGGGAGGCTTGGACCAAGGACTCCCAGAGCTGAGAACTCACCCTCTCTCACTGCAGACCCAGTTCCTTTTCACTGCCCCACGAGCAAGTGCAAAGCCTGGAAGATGCATTCCTGGGCAAGTCAACACACACCCCAGGAAAACTGCCTTTCTGCTGGGCTGGGAGGACCTGGGGATGTTTGCTGAGGTCAGAGAGGGTCACCTTTTCAAAAGGAGCCCAAGGGGCCTCCTCTGTAGATTACAGCAGAGACAAGGGTGGGGAAAAACGAGGATGGTTTGGTGAGAGAGTCATGGAGAGAGAGGGCATGGGGAAGGAAACAGTGGGTGCAACTGCTGGCTCTGCTACCTTCTAGCTCTGGCTTTTCAGCAGGCTCCTCTCCGGGGCTCAGTAAAAGCCATCCCTGAGCTCACAGCCTCCATGCCATGGTCTGAAGAGGCATATGCCCTATACGTTCTCATCCCCAGAGAGCTAAACTGTACCCATGGAAGAAAACTTTGAACCTATTCTAAAGAATAAGGTTCTTTTTATTGACTAACATTTATACCTAGAGATCTTGGAAGGGTGGATGAGTATGTAGGAATTGGCAGGAAAGTTGAAATTATAGGGATTTCTCATCGGGATTTCTGTCCTAACTTCTGTCCTTGCCTTTGACTCATCCACAGAGGCTTAGCTTCCAGGAAGAAGGAGGCTAACGCTCTCATTGTTTCCTGCTCAGACCACATGAGATCTCCTCTGCAGGACTTGGAAAGTCCTTTAGAGCCTGGCTCAGGGGTATCTGCAACCTCACTGTACATCACTGCCCATCCTGCAATCTCTAATGGGGGTGGGGAACCTATGGCCTCAAGGCCACATGTGGCCCTATAGGTCCTCGGGGGTGAACTTTTGACTGAGTCTAGGTTTTACAGAACAAATCCTTTTATGACGGGGATAGAGGCCCTCTGTGGCCTCGAGGCTGCAGGTTTCCCACCTCTGGTCCAGATAAACCAACCTTTCCTCAGGTGCTCACATGTGACCTTTTATTGCTCATACCTGGGACAGGTGCCTTCCCCAGCTTGCCCCATTAGAATGGAGGCTACTTGAGGACAGAGGCTGTTTGCCTCCTGACTTGGGTTTGCATCCCTGGGGCTTAGTACTGGGCACACAAACAAATGCTTGCTTCTTCCCTCGTTCCCTCCCTCCTTTCCTCCCTTCTTCCTTTCCTTCCTTCCCTCCTTCCTTCTTTCCTTTCTTTTTATTTACTTCTTTTCTTTTTTCCTTCCCTTCTATCCTTCCTTCCTTCCTTCCTCTCTCCCACCCACATGCATACCTTTGCATTGACCATTCCTTGTGCCTGGAATGCACTCCCTTTATACATCCAGCTCTTAAAGTGCCCAATTTTCTTTAAAATGCAATTCAATCATCACCCTGCCCCTAAAGCCTCTCTTTACCCCACCCTCATTTCTGGTTCTCTTTCTCCTTAGCTGCCTTTTATTGAACTTCCTTCTACACATGCTGCCTAGAGTTATTCCAGATGCGCTCATGTGTGTGTACGTTTTCTCTCCCAAGAGAATGTATGTATGTTCCATTGTGAGAGGGATCATTTCAATTTTGGGGTCTGCATTCCCAGAGTTTAGAATATTATTTGGCACATAGTAGGCCTTTAATAAATGCCTAAATAAATGTGGGTTACTCTAGAGTCCTGCGATTGCATTTCAAGGCCCCACCATTCAGGAAGAACTCTGTCGTTCTTGAACTGGGTCCAGGAGGGCAGCTGAGATGGCAGAAGGCCTCACGTTTATGTCTCACAAGCATCAGCTGGAGGAGCTGAGCCTCCTCAGTCTGTGGAGAATATTCTCGGGGTTGGGGGGTCTGAAAGGACAAATGAGATAGTCCTTGTCCTCAAGGAGATCACATTCTGATTGGGAAAGTGAGCTGAAGGTGGTGGTGGGCATCTGCATGGGGTCTGGTGTCGAAGTCTAGAGATTCAGGAGCAGAGCTGTGGCAGGAAGGAAGGCGGGCAGGCCTGGGCCTCATCCCAAAATGGGCCAGGTGGGCATTGATTCCCTTTCCTCTTGGGAATCCTGGGACTTTTTGTGATTGCTTCTGTCAAAGCCTGGTACTGGTGCGATCTCAACTGGCCAACCTCCTTTGACTAGCTCTGACTCTCCCCTTGATCTGGATGATCTCTCTCAGTTCTGGCGTCCCTTCCCACCCCTAGAGCCTTCTGGAGGATGGCAGGCCATTCTGGGCAGGGCTCCTTACGAAGGACAGGGATAAACTGGACTGTGCCCAGAGGAGGGGACCCAGGCCACTGAAGGGATTAGAGGCAAAGATCCATGAAAGGCAGTCGAAGGAACCAGGGAAGCTTAACTTAAAGAAGACTTGCAGGGAGGGGGCTGGATTCCCTGGGACCATAAGTCCTCCTCTTCTCCCTGCCAGACTGCTGAGAACGGGAATACAATTGTCCTCCCATGCCTTCTAGAAGTGGTGGAACAAGGACTGTACTCTGTGACTTCCCTTCACCTGACTGTTGAAATCTTGTTTATGTGGGTAGGGTCTAACAGAGCTCATGTTCCATGGACAGGGGGCTTCCTCCTGACTATATTGAGACATCAGAGCAAGACTTTGGAAGAGACAATGAGTTTCAAGGGCCCTCGAACATATAAAGGAAAATGGAGCACAGGCTAGTCACTAAAGGGTTAAAGCCTGATGCTTTCCTAGCAATAGCCTCCTGGATTCAGATTTTTGCTGGTGTCTGCTCTAGTTTGTGAGCTGAAAAATCCAGCTCAGCAGTAATTCAAACACACACACACACACACACACACACACACACACACACACACACACATACACACGCACACACAGAGCCCACCTTTGACAGAAGCATTCCTGGAATGTGCCTTGACTACAAGGTGGAGATGGCAAGTCATTACCTGCCTTGGATCAGTCAAGGAAGGAAGTAATTCTTGGAGCTGTCTGCTTCTCAGGGCCTTCTCCCACTTGGTTCTGGGTCTTTGTCTTGGGAGGGTTGGGGTAGGAAGTATGTAAAAAATTTCTCTTGTGGGAGGGCCAGGAGGATTGGTGATTGAAGTTTCCTTAACCATAGAGATTTAGAAATGGGTTGAAGGGACTTAGTACATAGAAGGTGGACCATAATAAGGAAAAGGCATTGGAACATAGAAACTAGAACACCAGAACCCCAAAGTTCCTTTGTACAGAAAACAGAGAATGACAGAGCAGTGAGGGACCCCAAAACCCAGAACATGGAATGTCATAGCTGAGAGGGACCTTAGAACAGAGGATAATAGAGCAAGGGAGAACCTTATAACATAAGAGGTCAGAGTTAGGAAGGGCCTTAGAATATAGAACCAAGAATGTCAAAGCAGGAAAGGCTCTTAGCACCTGTGACATAAAAAATGGGATGTCAAAGCTGGAAGGAGCCTTGGGACATGAAATACAGAATATGAGCTGATCAGAACAGAAAAGTGATGTGGGTGGAAAACACTACACAATGGCAGCTCCAATTGGGAGGGACCTGGAACGTTGAAGAGAGAATGTTGAGTACAGCAGTCTAGAACTTCACAGCACAGTGTCTTGGAACATAGAACACACCTGATAAAAACTTGTTGCTTGTTTGATTGATTATTGTAGCCGAAAACAAAGTGGGGCAGGGGTCAGAGGGATCTTGGGGTAAGGAATGGAGAATTTCTGGGAGGGACCTTAGGACTTAGATTATGCCAGAGCTGGGAAGGGCTAGAAAAACCCACCTTTTCCCACCTCATGATTTTACAGCTTGGATTTTAGTCTTGGGTGAGAGTAGTGACTCATCCAAGGGTTGACTACAGTCTAGCAGAGGAGATGCAAGGAGAATGAGGAGCTCCTACCTCTTTGGCCATCATGTCATGAGTCTTTTCATTCACCAAAGCCTTGAGGTCTCTAGAAGTGGGTAATAGGGGGGACATGCCTGGTCAGCTGCTTCTCTCCTCACTGGCAATCCTGGCCAGCCTAGAGCTGGTCATCTGGAAGAATGGGAGGACATAGGAGAAGGATCATGGAATGATAAGAGCCCAAAGGGAGTACTAGATGGGAAAGGTAAGGTTGCCCCTTGTTTTACAGATAAAGCCACAGAAGTCAAGTGACTTGCCTAGGCTTACATGGCTAGTCAGAGTCTGAAGCACATTCCAAGTCTAGCATTCCATACATTATAACATACGACTTCTTGGGTGAGAAGCAAAACTCTTATTGTCCTTTCTGTACTTGGGGTGGGAGCAGAAGAATGCCATGGCTGAAATTTCAGCACTACTAACTAAACACACTTTGAAATTAGAGGGTTGAGCCATATTATCTCCAACATCTTTTTAGGTCTAGGTTGGCATGTCTTGTGTTCTAGGTCTCTTAGACCTTCTATTCTGAGATCCCTCTTAGCTCTGGCATTCTAGGTTCTAGGTTCTACATACCAACTCTGGCATTTTATGTCAGATTCTAGCTATGACTTTCCATGTCCTGTGTTCTAAGACCTCTCCCTTCTGTGTTCTGTGATTTGTGGATTCTCAGCTTTGCCATTCCCTGTTCAGTTTTCTAAGGCCTCTTCTAGACTTAATATTCTAGTTTCAATTATCTGCTACCCAGAAGGGCATAAGGTAGATGAAGAGCCTGGTGGCAATGTCATTTGAGGATTCATCAATGGAAATGCGGAACTAGTGTAAAGTCTAAAGGGGAGGGAGGTAATATGCATCTATACAGTGGCCAACATGTGCCAAGCACATTTACAAATCTGGATTCATTTGATCCTCATGACAGCCCTGGGAGATAGGTTTTATTCTGATCTCCATTTTACAGTTGAGGAACTGAGGCAAACAGAGGGTAAATGACTTGCTCAGGATCACCCAACTAGCCAGTGTCGGGGGACTCAAGTCTTCCTGACTGCAGACCAGCGCTCTACCCATGACACCAATTAGCCACTGCTAATGTGGGAACGTACTTTTGGTTCTGAACCCAATATTCTTGGGTTCAGCAGAAGGGCTACAGCCCATGAGGCCAATGGAATTCCAGGTGTTTGTTGTAACCTCTCCCACCCATCTCCCCTCCAGCCTTGCCAAGGCCAAGCAGAAGTACATGATCGTCCCAAATGCTTTCAAGTCATTCAGCTAGAGTCAACATTCCTTTTTTCCTACCTTGGGCCTGTTGCATGAAAATGGCTGGAGGTCCCAGATCTTGATCTTCATGCTGGGGCAGAAGGGCAAAGTCACAGTGCTCTGGACCATGTGGAAGAACTGGATGGAACTGTACAAACACGCTAAGGAGGACAGAGAGGGCAAGACCCTCCCCTGCCCCCTGCCCTGTCCTGAGGAGAAGCCTGGTCTTGGGTGGGAGCCCCCAAAATTTTTTCTCTAAAAAATCAAGAGAAGGTTAGCTGTCTTGGAGCATCAGAAGAGCTATGTTGTGGACTGGTAATGCTCAAATGTATGGGAAGCCAAGAGGTTTGCCAAGTGTTTTCTTCACAGAATACCCAAGAGAGAGAATTTCTGTAAATATTTTAATGCTGATGTTATATAGCAAAGCAAAGTTCATGGAAGGGTTTGGCCTGCCAGGATCAAGCGTTCACAGGAGGGCAGGTCTGAGGTCTCCATGCCACCTAAAAATCAGGAAGGCAATCTGAGGATTGGTGTCTCCCTTTCTAGGGGAGGGAGCAGACTGCAGAGGGAAAGGCACTGAAAGACGGAAGGTGAAAGACCACTGGAACATTTTAGAGATGAGGACACAGGCTGAGACTGAACTGTTCTGCTAAGGGTGCCAGGAAGCAGAGGTTGTTTCCAAACAGATTTTCTTACGTGAAGTAGTGTGATGGTTCGGGGTTAGAGGCACTGATGTCCTGTTCTGGCTCTGCTCATTTGGCCTTGCACACTTTACTTTAACTCCCTTGTGCCTCAGTTTCCTCTTCTGAAAAGTGAGTTATACAAAAGAAATTATATTTGAGGTCCCTTCCAGTTCCAAGTATAAGATGTTGTTATAAACCAAGGGCTCTTTCTTGTTCAATTCAACTTAATAAGCATTTATTAAGCACCTACTGTGTGCCTGACACTCTTCTAGAAATTGGAAATCTACATAGAAAATCATTAATTATTCTTGCCGTCAGCAACTTCTACTCCACTTGGGAGATGCTCGGACATAGATACGTAAATATGAAATACAGCATAGTGATAAGAACTCTTACTATTGCTGTAGAGAAATCCCAGGTGAGTAAACTCCCTCCACCAATGCATGTTGGCCCCTTTTTAGTTTTAGATCATTGCCTCGAGCATTAAGGGGTGGAATGACTCTTGCTCAAGCCCCACTATGTGTCAGGACCTAAATAAACAATAGGGACAGTGCTTATGGTGGGGGTAGACATGGGAATGGTGGTGTTAGCTTTAATGTCTGTATATTTAAAATCTCTACATACTTCACCTCCGTGGGCATTCATCTCCCGTCTCATCGTCAGCACCACCACTCTTTGGTAATTTAAAATGTCTCTGGAAGAAGTTTTTCTTGCAAAACTGAGAAAATTCTCCAAGGAGGCAAATCTTGGCCACTAGAATGGTATCTCTCTTTCCAGGAAACTTCAAGGTGTTTCCAAGAAGGTGGGAGGACTCTAAGAGCCTGGAGGCAAACACTGAACTTTGCTGTGCTCTTGTGAATAACCCTCAGGAACTCCAGAGAAATGCCAACTTGTCTAATGCCTAAAGGAGACTTTTCAGAACAGTCAATCTGTCATCTCCACCCACTCCTGGGCTGCTCCCCACCCCAAATCAGTCAAACACTAAGAGAACTGAGAGCTAGGTGGGAACTTAGAGAGTATATACCAACCAACCAATCACTTGGCAAGCATTTATTAAGCAACTACTATGTTCCAGGCAGTCTGGAAGGCAGTGAGGATACTGAGACCAACAAGGAAACAATCCCACCCTAATCATAATAATTTTACATTATTTTGGGAGAAACAAGTAAATATTAAAACCATACAGGATAAAATGTCTTTTTTGTCTTTTGATGTATATTCATTTGTGTGGCAATTGGATTTGTGAAACAGAGTGGCACAGAGTCTTCAGCCTCACTCCCTCCTCCAGAGTCATCATAGTCCAGTGGCAGGACAGAGCAAAGGTGGCTGGCGATGGCTCAGGATGCAGTGGATGACCTTGGTGTCTTCGGTGCCTAACCAATCCCTAAGCGCTCCACATCACCTGCTTCATCTGTCTTCAAATTGTTCTCATGGGCCCATTCCACCAGATGAAGTCTTCACGTGCTTAGGATAGACATCCCCCTAACTTACCAATGGGTTTGAGACCCGTTGGTTACCCTAAGTCTGGTTTGGCCTGTCTGCTGAAATGGTTTATCGGGGTGTGGACCCATGCATGCTTCAGCTTCTTGGAGCCACAGGTGAGCAGTGGGTGGAACAGGTAGACACCAAAGGTGGAAAGAACCCTGAAAAAGGCTTGGCAGCCATCACACCAAAGGAAAAATGTCCTTCTTGAACATACCCTACACCCCATAAGATATGTACAAAGTAGTGAAACACAAAGTAGTTTTATTTTTGGGAGGGAGAAGCATCAGGAAAAGCCTCATAATGATGCTAGACTAAAACTTAGGCGAGAAACTAAGGCTAGATTTCAAGATCTTGGAGTCATATGCACAGAGGTCATAATTACATCTATGGCAGCTATAGAGTTCAGTAGGAAACTGATGATGTTTCATCCAGCATCCTCCGCCAACCTGGCAGACCAATGTGCTTTCCCTTCCTGCCTACTCTTTCCTTCCTATGCCCTTCCTCCACCCTCCAAAAAGCCCCCAAACAAACAAACAAACAAACAGGAGGATTGGCCCAGCCTAGGCCAAACCCAGATGGCTTGGAGAAAAGATGAGACTCAAAGTAGATAAGGTCTAATGACTCAGGGTCAATGGAAGAGAATCCTGACCAACCACTGAGAGGCACAGCTGCCCAATTCTTACTTTTTCTGTCAAGGAAAATGGTCTTTGTACAAAACAAGCATAACTAAGAAGTAAATTATTCAAGATAAGCAAGGTGAGAGGAGGAAAGGGTGCAACATCTCCTCAATGACTTGGCTAGCTAAGACAAAGGGAGGGCCAGTGGGCAGATGTGATGGCTAAAACACTGGGCTGATCTTTGCATGACCAGAGGGTTGAGAGGATGGAAGAAAGGTGAATATTATTCCAGTTTTCACCAAACAGAAGCGACTGTTAGAATCTACAGACCAGAGGCCAGAGAGCTGTACTTCATTTAGAGGGGAAGTTAGAGTAGTGGGCATGGAGAAATAGAATCTGTCACCACAAGGAGTTTCACTAGGAATAATGGCTATGTAAATATACTTTTAAGGTTTGCGATGCATTTTAATACAAAATTTAATGATATGGACTAGATGATTATAAGTTCAAGTAAAAAAAATCTTATTGAGTTCTGACACCCAAAGAATAATTATTGCCTGATATCGTTTGGGAAGGACATCTCTGATAGCCAATCCAGAAATATGTGCTTGACACCATGCCTTTTAAAGTGTTTGTCAGTGCACTGGATAATAACTTTGGCAATTTGCCTGGCCCATTAGGGGAGTCATAGTGCCCAGAGCGCTGGGCCTGGGGTCAGAAACTCTTCTCTCTGAGTTCAGTTCTCAGCTCAGACACTTATTGGCTGTGTAACCCTGGGCAAGTCACTTACCCCTTTTTGTCTCATTGTACTCATCTATAAAATGTACTAGGGGAGGAGATGGCAAATCAATCTAGTATCTTTGCCAAAAAAACCCCAACCTGGGGCATGAAGAATCTGATGTGACTAGAATAGAATCAAGCAACAAAAACTGATTATCCAGTTTTCAAATGACACAAAACTAGAGATAGTAACTCACATGGAGGGCAGGAGAATCAGAATTTAAAAAAGATGATGACAGGGTTATATATTGAACCAAATGAATGCCGTTCATTTCAACAGAGATAATTGTAAAGTCTTCTATTTGGGCTCAAATGTTAGCATTTTTAACAGGATACAAATATCAACAAATTTAATCTTTAAACAGGATAAATGTAAAGTCTTATATTTAGGACAAATAATCAATTTCACAAGACAGAGTGAACATGGCTAGGTAGGAGAACATCTGTGAAAGACATGAAGTTTTAGGGAAATGTGAATTCCCTCTGAGTCAGAAGAATGTGACACAGGAACCAGAAAAAAAAAAAAAGTCAACGTGGCTTCTGTAAAGAGGAGATGTGTGTGTGTATGTGCATGTGTGTGTGTGTGTGTGTGTGTGTGTGTGTGTGTGTGTGTGTGACATTGTAGGAAGACATTTCTCTAAAATATTTTAAAATATCCATATTTGGCTTTCATCGCTTGGAAAATTCTACGTACGCTTCATTGCTTCATAACGCTGAATAAATGAGGTGCTTGTAGAGTGAGCAGTCGTAATTTATGGAGGTCATTCATGTATAATACATATAGATACAGAATGCCACGTCAAGGTGTTATTATCTGCAGACTGAACAAGCCAGTCAATGTTGCTTTTCCAAAGGATACCAGGGACATGGAAAGGTGTGTTTTCTAGGAATCCTCTCTTGGCGTATGAGGTAGAACACATGGAGTCCAGAGATCCAGGTGCTAGTCATGGCATGGATTGGTTGTTTGACCAAACAAGTTAATTCATGTCATGAATTCACTTCAACTTTCAGTGATCAATCCTTGAACTGAAAGTGTCTAGTCAAACTACTTCATTTTGTGGATAAAAAATTGAGGTCTACAAGAGGGGATTAATTTTTCATGGTTACCCAGTTAGTTAGTAGCAGAATCAGAGTTTTTTTTGGGGGGGGAGGGGAATCTAGTATCTGTTGCTACCTTTTAGCATCTCTGAACATGCCCATGTCACCAACCATGGAAACAACATGGAGCCAAGTTTGCCTAGCATGGAGCCTGCGGGGTGCATTACCACTCAGCCCTTTGCATCTTTAAAACTAAAGACTTTCTGCTTCTCTCTTCCTGCTACACTCTTTGAGGGCATCTCACCTGTTAAGTCAGAGAAGGATGTTCATCCACAGCAGGGGAGCCATGCACTGAACCATTGGGAGGGGAAGGACTTCCTTCCCCATTTCTGCCTCCTAGAAATGGGGTGTGTGTTTCTGTTCCGAGTTGTTTGTCCTCCTCCTCTGTACCAAGTGCTAGAGGGAAACCTCAGAGGACCTGGGTATTTGAGCCAGGGTGACTTTGGAGCCAGGACTGCAGGAGGAAGGGAAGCCCTGACAAACCAGGGTATGGGGACTTGAGTTCGAGGGCAGTTTGGGCTTGGGAATTGGGACTGTGCTCTATGGGAAATTACTTAAGCTACAAATTTATTGCCATCTCCCTCTCCAGATATTAAGATAGTGCCTCGGAGGGAGAATGATGATGCCTCTTATGTGTTGGGGGAGTAAATGTGTATATCTGTGAATCTTCCTTCTGAAGTAAAAACAAATCTGACTTAGTAGCTAATGGAGCTGGGGTACAGAGGAGTCACCCTACACTTTGGGGAGCACCATTGATGGTGGCTGAAGCCATGTGTGGAGGGCCTAGCAACACCAATCAATCCCCTTAAGGTACCAGAGAACTTTGAGAGGAGAGTTTTAAAATGAAACAAGCCTGTCTTTCAGGCAGTAGTAGCCAGGGTGACATGTTACATCAGAAATCTTTTCCATTTCCCATCCAGGGCAGCACCCTTTTAAGAGGGACTTCAAAACAACGCAGTGAAAATAGTACACACGGCGGCCATGTTGGCCAGGAGGTCTGATCTCACACATCGATTGTCTCCAACCTTGGCAAGGAAGGGAGGAAGGCATGTTCTCTTAGTCCTTCTCCTCTGCCTGCCTGGTCAGGATGCCACATTGTCCAGTTTAGATTGTTCTGTGGCAGACTATTCCCCATTTACATGACAATGGTCACTGTGTTTATTTTCCCCTTAGGTTTGAGCATGAGACTGAGGGTTCACATCAGCCTAGACAGGTTGCTCATTTCCTCTTCCATAAAATGGGGCTTTGGCCTAGAAGACTTTGCTCATTTCCAGCTACAAATCTGTGATACCAGGGAGGATGGCAGTTATCCGGGCTGAGGGTTTCATACGGAAAGTCTCCAGTCAGAATGGAGACTAGAGATGATTTAAGACATGGTTAGCCTGGACACTTTCCTTAGACTGGAGTTTCTAGGAGGAACCAACCAGCCAGAGGGATGAGCTGCAGGGTGGACTGGAGCCAGTTCAAGTAGTCTTAGGAGAGCCCATTTTGAAATTTTTAGTGTGAACATTGTCACCTTGGCAATCAGCAAAACCTACAAATCAAGGTTTAATTTATTGTTCTGTTAATTGTCTAGGTTTAATAAAGTGATAGAGAAAATGTTAATAATGCAAATTAAAGTTAAAAGGTGAGTCCTGTATGCTTTATTGAGGGGTTGGGGTGGGGGGAGGAGGGAAGAACTGGTTGTTAAACATTTCTTTGCACGCTCTGGGAATGCTTCTAGTGTGAGAAGTCCAAGTTGGAAGGCAGACTTCAGGGAGAATTAGAGGGGGCATGTTGTGACTTGGGATGGTTATGATACTAGCTAAAAGACCAGGAAAGCTGGATACTAAGGTTTCTTTGAGTCACTATAATCCATAATAATCCATAATAGAAGCTGCAGAGATTCTTCTGGAGAGGTCAGGACTGGATCAGGAAGAAACACTGAACATGGAGAAGGAGCTGACCATTGGGTACAACCCATGTCCACAATGGTTCAGTCATGCATAGAGAACCCCTTCTGGGGTCACATGCCAGCTTCTTTTGGGGTTAGGACCACTGATTCAGTTTTATCTATAAATCTACAGGGATGAAGGGCAGGCATCATTTCTAATCATTGGTCAAAGAGATCCAAGGAGAGCCATTCAGAAAATGATTTCAGAATCTCCACTAAAATCCTCCCCCAGTGTCTTCTCATGGTGCCGAGAGTAGTTGAGGGAGGCCTTTCCCCCTTGTCCAAACCTCCTAGACAGTGTACTTTATGTTGGTGTGACTTACTGTGGAGAAAAGGAGCCAGAGATGAACTCTTTGAACCAATATTTTCAACTGCCTATGAGTCACAAGGCCCTTTGTAACCATCAGAAAATGACCAATGGAACCCAGAAACCCCAGCTTCTGGGGTAAGAACTCATCATTTGACAAAAACTACTGGGAAAACTGGAAAAAAGTATGGCAGAAACTGGGCATAGACCAGCATCTTATACTATATACCAAAATAAAGTCAAAATGGGTATATGATTTAGACATAAAGGCTGACACTATAAGCAAATTGGAAGAGCAAGGAATAGTTTATCTGTCATATTTATGGACAATGGAAGACTTTATGACCAAAGAGAGAGAGAAATGCAAAATGGATAATTTTGATTACCTTAAACTGAAAAGTTTTTGCACAAAGTCAATACAACTGAAATTAGGAGGGGAGCAGAAAATTGGGAAGGAATTTTTACAACTAGTGTCTTTGATAAAGCCTCATTTCTAAAATAGAGAACTGAGTGAAATTTATGAGAATACAAGTCATTCCTCAATTGATAAAAGACAAAAGGATATGAACAGGCAGTTTTCAGATGAAGAAATTAAAGTTATATAGAAGCATATTAATAATCCTCTGAATCAACTATTGATTAGAGAAATGCAAATCAAAACAACTCTGGGTACCACACCATGCCTATCAGATTGGCTAACATGACAAACAGGAAAATGATAAATATTGGAGAAGATGTGGGAAAATTGGAACTAATGCATTGTTGGTGGATTTGTGAACTGATCCAACCATTCTGGAGAACAATTTAGAAATATGCCCACAGGAATATAAAACTGTGCATACCGTTTGACCCAGCAATGCCACTTTTAAAGCTGTATCCCAAAGAGATAAAAATGAGGAAAAGACTCACATGTACAAAAATATTTATAGCAGCTTTTTTTGGGGTAGCCAAGAATTGGAAATTGAGGGGATGTCTATCAGTTGGAGAGTGGCTGAACAAGTTGTAGTACATGAATGTAACAGGATACTGTAAGATACTATAAGAAATGATGAGTAGGCAGAGTTCAGAAAAACCTAGAAAGACTTACTTACATGAAGTGATGCTGAGTGAGGGGAACAGAGCTAGGAAAACATTGTACACAGTAACAGCCACACTGTGTGATGACTGACTTGGATAGACTTAACTCTTCTTAGCAATGCAAGAATCTAAGACAACTCCAAAAGACTCATGATGGAAAATGCCTCTGCATCCAGAGGAAGAACTTTGGAGTCTGAATGCAGATCAAAACATATTATTTGCTCTTTCTTTTTTGTTTTGTTTTTTTCTTTCTTGTGGTTTCGCCCATTCATTCTAAATCTTTACATCATGACTAATGTGAAAATATATTTAATAAGAATGTATATATAGAGACTGTATCAGATTGCGTGCCATATTGGGGAGGGGAAAGGGGAAAGAGGAGGAGAAAATTCAAAACTCAAAAGCTTATGAAGTTAATGTTGAAAACTAAAATTAAATAAATTAATTAAAATCAAAAAAAGAAAAAGAAAATGACCAATGCAGAGAGGCTTCTCATCGAAGGCCTGGATAGCAGCCAATAGAGTTTTCAGTCATAGTCACTAGTATAGACTATAGGGCTGTAGGATTGATGGATGAAAAGGGTCTCAGCAGTCAGCTAGCCCAATCCCCTCACTTAACAGATAAGGAAACTGAGTCCTACAGAGCTTAAAGGACTGTCCAAGATCACACAGGTGACAAATGGCAAAGCCAGGATTAGAACTGGGGATCAGTGGGGGCTTTTTCTAGTGTATCACTCCACGTGCAGCTCATTGTCAGAAGGAGTGAGCTAGGAACAAGTCCCCACCAAGTGAATCCTTGGGTTCTTGAACGTCTGAGGGATGGGTCAGCAAATTGAAATGTAAAGACTCCTGGGCCAGGAGCATCAACATAAGGACAGAGGTGGTGAGAGAGCCCCTGCTGCCCTTGGG
The DNA here is from genome assembly GCA_028658325.1 of Potorous gilbertii. Lineage (NCBI taxonomy): Eukaryota > Metazoa > Chordata > Mammalia > Diprotodontia > Potoroidae > Potorous > Potorous gilbertii. The sequence goes on along the minus strand of CM053769.1, from coordinate 94,956,170 downwards.
AACTGGGGGAGCAAAATCACAAGTCCTGTTCTTATTACAAGGCTTATTGTTCTAAGCACCTTGCATACAAGATCTCAAGCATGTGAGCAAAGATACTACAGGCTTTATTACCTTCATTTGACAAAAGAAGAAACTGAGGCATAGTGAAATTAAGTAGTCCACTCAAGGCCACACAACTCCTTGGGCTGGGATTTGAACCCAGGCCTTTCTGAGTCCAAGTCCAGCTAGACACCTCAACAGGCCACTTCTTGGCAGGGAAGTCAGTCCTGGCATTGAACCCAAATGATTGTTCCCATGGTTTCAGGCCATTTCCTCTTCTCCTCCCTTATGTAGATGCAGGGATGGGAAGGTCATGATTTTCTCCCCAGCACCCTTGGGACAGCCAAGGACATACAGACAAGGGCTGACAGATGCCTTAGTCACTCCCTGGAGGAAGCAGGAAGCCCCTGAACCTTGGGAGGGATACCTGACTTGTCAGTGGGGATAGGGCCATCCCAAACTAGCAGGTGGGGTGAGGATTTGGAGTTCACCTGCTCAGGAGAGGATGGACACTTGACAGCTGGTGATGACTTATAGATGGAGCTGAGACAAGGAAAAGGGCTCAGATACCGGAGGAGAGAAGGCCTGGTTCCCAGGCAGGGGTCAGTGGGAGCAGGTCTTGGGGGCACTGGGCCTTCTAAGGACATGCTCCAGACAGAGCAAGTCCTCATTGGGATACATTTCTGGGCCCCAAACCCAAATCTGGCCCTTTGCAACTCCCCATCTTGGCTCCTGGGTCTTCTCTCTGGGGCCAGCTAGAATGAGGCTGATTCCCCTACCCCAGGTCAGTCCTTCAAGTACTGTCCAGCAGATACCTGTTGGGTGTATCCCTGGCATCCCTCTGCCTGGTGGTTCAAGAAAGTCTCCTCTGGTCTGATCTCGAGGCCCTCCGGTACCCTTGCTGCTCCTTCTGGGGGCTCAGCCCCAAATGGAGGGAAGGTGACAAAGGAATTCTGGAGGAGATGAAACCTGGGCATCTGTTACACACCTACTCTGTGCCATGCACTGTGCTAAATCAGAGGACAGCAGGAATTCCTGCCTCCCTGGTGCTGGGAGCTAGGCTTCCTTCTATGTAGTCTAGGATTCCATTAGCTTCCTCAGCTATTGACTCATTTCTGAGCTTGGAGTCCACTGAGACTCCTGATTGTTTTCACAGGCTTATCCATAACTCCTTTCAAACACATCTCTCAAAGTTTTGATTTCCCCATCTGCAAAATGAGGGTGTTAGGCTAGATGACCCCTAAGGTCTCTGTAGGGCTTCCTCAGCTCTATCATTGTGTGTTCTAAGGCCCCTCCCAGCTCTGATATTGTCTCTCTGGGCTCTTACCTCTGATCTGTGTTTGTGTTTGGAATAAGGAATGTAGGGGCTGGGAAGAACCTTGAAACCCACCTGGTCTAACCTCTTCACCTGAAAGAGGAGGCTATTGGGGCACTAGGAGGGCCAGGGTCTTGCCCTAGTCCCCTAGCTGCCAAGTTTCCTACCAGATTGCTCTTCCACAATCCCTGCTCTTTCTACTACAATATGCAGACTCTCCTACCCTGCAGTGAAATCTCCTTAAAGGAGGCAGTCTTCTCACAGCTTCCAAACACCATCATTGTACTGATCATCACCACAAAGAGTCCTACTTTTTGAGTGCTGGCATCTTGGGGTTATATAATAAGGGCTCAGCCTCAGATCCAGCCACCAGTGAACTCACCACGTCATTGCCCTGTATCTCCTTTAATCACCAGGCTGTCAGATGGCATTTCTCGGTTTTCTCTGTGGCCTCCTTATCTGAGCCGCCTCCCCAAACCTGACTGTCACCTTTTAACTTACTCCTTTCCTGTTGTGTGCTGGGAAGAAGGGATTGACCTTGTTAGAAGTACATATAAAAACAGATTCACCAGCATCGAAGAGAGGGGCTGAAGTCCCTGTGTTTGGGGGGATGTCTGGCATCTCCTCTGACCCCATTCCTGGTGGCTGTTGGATGAAGTCCCACTAGATACACAGCTCCTCAGAGTTGGCAGGACCCTCAAAGGACAGTTGGTTCAATTAGAACTTGGAAAAATGATCCCTGACTACTCATCATCCAGACTGGCTGAAAGACCTTTGATGGAAGGCTACCACTTCCAGGGGTGGCCTCTCCCACTCTGAGACTACTCAGACTGTTCAGAAACTTGAACTGGCCTCTTGGCACCTTCACTGGTTCTGCCCTCTGAGGCCAAGCAGACCAAAGCTAACCCCTCTTCCGCTGGATGGCTCACCTGCTCTGTGCACTCTGAGGCCTGGCTGGACAGGAGTTAATTTCCAAAGATTACCTGACTGCTAGGTAAGTCATTCCCTTGGCTCACTGGGGATGCTGGTATCCTTGACAGCTGCCTTGACAATTCCCTGCTGTGTTGGGCTGAGTAGGGCATTCCCCAGTGTCATGTTGATGCCTCCCTGGGCTGGACTTTTGGCACAGCTTTCTAGGACTCTAGCTCTGGGACCTTGGATGCTCTCCTGGGCTTTTGAGTCTCAAAGGGTCGTAGCCCAGTGGGTTGTCTCTCCAATTCTCCATTACCTAAGAGCAGGAGACACAGATGAGATGGAACAAGCCCTGCTCACAGCCATGTGTTGGCTTGGGTGGGGATAGTAGAAAGTTGGTGTGATCTGTCTCCCACCCAAAGGCTTGCAGCAGTCCTTGTCTCTGAGGGAGAGAGAGTAGGGAAGGAGGGAGGGAGGGAGGGAAGGGGAAAGAGAGAGAGAAAGAGACAAAGAGAGAGAGAGGCAGAGAGAGAGACAGAGAAACAGTCACAAGGAGAGAGAGAGAGATAGAGAGTGAGAGAGAGAGACAGAGAGAGAGAGAGAGAAGAAGGAAGGGAGGGAAGGAGGGAGGGAGGGAAGGGGAAAGCGAGAGAGAAAGAGACAAAGAGAGAGAGGGAGAGAGAGACAGAGAGAGACAGACAGAGAAACAGTCACAAGAAGAGAGAGAGAGAGAGAGAGAAAGAGAGAGAGAGAGAGAGAGAGAGAGAGAGAGAGAGAGAGAGAAAAGAAGAAGAAGAAGAAGAAGAAGAAGAAGAAGAAGAAGAAGAAGAAGAAGAAGAAGAAGAAGAAGAAGGAGGAGGAGGAGGAGGAGGAGGAGGAAGGGAGGGAGGGAAGGAGGGAGGGAGAGGCAGAGACAGAGTGGGTGAGCAGGTCCTGTCACTCGAGGTCTGGGTTCCAGCCCCAGCCAGGATGCTCACTCCTTGGCCCTTTTCCGAGCCGGGACTTCCCATCCCGGTCTTCTTTTCTCTGTCATAGCAGCTCCAGCCCATTCTTCATGACAATAACATATTATGGAGTTACAAGGAATGATAACTGAAGAATACAGAGAAGAATAGGAATGGTTTGGGTTCCTAATACATTATCAGGCACATAGTGGGCACTTAATCAGTTCCTGGCTTCCGTGACTGGCACAGCTTTCTAGGACTCTAGCTCTGGGACCTTGGATGCTCTCCTGGGCTTTTGAGTCTCAAAGGGTCGTAGCCCAGTGGGTTGTCTCTCCAATTCTCCATTACCTAAGAGCAGGAGACACAGATGAGATGGAACAAGCCCTGCTCAGTGTGGACTGGCTTCTGTGAGCTGAAAATAACATCAGGCAATATTTATTCAGAGCTTTAATGTTTGCAGAAAACTTTACAAATAGGAGGGAGAGGAAGGGAATAAACTTTGACAAAGCTGATAAAGTCTTCAGTTCCAGGCACAGCTACAGGTGCAATTGTTATCTTGTTTAGTGAGCAACCCTGCCAGATAGGTGCTGTTATTATCCCATTTTACAGATGAGGAAACTGAGGCAGACAAAGGTTAAGTGACTTGCCCAGGGTCACGCAACTCGTAAGTCTCTGAGGTCAGATTTGAACTCAGGTCTCCCTAACTCCAAGCCCAGCTCTCTATCCACTGCACCACCCAGCTAACTCAAAAAACAATCTCATTTGATCCTCTTAACAGTCCTGTGAGGCAGGTGTTATTATATGCTCATCTTATAGCTGGAGACGCTGAGGCAGGTGGAGGTTAAGTGACTTGCTCCAACTCACTCAGCTAGTAAAAGTCTGAAGCAGGATTTGAATTTAGGTCTCCTGACTTCTGATCCTGATGGAAAATGACATACGCAACATTGTAACAATAACACACACAGTGACTGTGACAGTGTGATTGTAGAGGAGAACAGAAATGAAACTGTTTCAGAAAGCTGTGAGATGCTCATGACCAAACATGGCTCTAAAGGACAGGGAAGAGAATGTATCTACTTTCTCCTTTCTTTGTAGAGGTGGGGGACCATGGATGTGGAATGCTATATACCACACCTGATTGATAGGTTGGTCAGTTTGAGCTGAGCTTTGAAGGACTAGGAATGCTAAGTGCCTGCAGTGATAGAGGGCATCCCAGCAAGTGTATTGGGGAGGGAGGAGCTTCTTGTGTTAAGCATAGAAATGGTCATGTAAGCAAGTCACTTAACCTCTCCTTCCTTTTCTGTAAAACGGAGGGCAGGTACACGGAACCTCTAAAGCCCTATTTGGGTCCAAATTAGTGACCTCTAATTTTTAAAAATGTTTTGTCTTCATCATTTGTAATAAGAAAGGACAAGCAGCATCCTCTCAAAGAAAACTGGGAAGACTTCCATGAACTGATGCAAAGCGAAGTGAGCAGAAGCAGGAGAACATTGTACACGGTACTAGCAACATTGTAACAATGATCAACTGTGAATGACTTAGCTCTTCTCAGCACAATGATCCAAGACAAACCTGAAGGACTCGTGATGAAAAACGTTCTCCACCTCCAGAGAAAGAATTGATGGAGTGCGAATACCAGCAGAACCATACTATTTTTCACTTTCTTCTTAATTTGAATCTTCTTACAAAAAATGACTAATATGGAAATGTTTTTATGCAATTGCATATGTATAATATCTCAGTTTGCTTACTGTCTCAGAGAGGGGGAGAGGGAGGGATAGAATTTGTAACTCAAAACTTTAAAAATCCCACAAAGAATGTTAAAATTTGTTTTATATGTAATTGGGGGAAAAGAAAACACTATTTTAAAAAATGTTTTTTCTTATTATGAATATGACAGGAATGGGCATGGATGTTTCCATAGTTGAGGGGAGTGGAGAATACTCACACCTAGAGGAGTCAGGAAAGGCTGGGGCACATTTCAACGAGGCAGAAGCTTTGAAGAGGTGGCAAGAGAGAAAGAAGTGCTCCCAGGTATGGTGAATGCCTAAGCAGAGCCTCCGAGATGGGGAGAGGAAGACTGGACAAAAATTCATTTTGACTGAAGAGTAGATTGTATCAAAGGAGTGAGATGCTGTTAATTGGCCTTCTAGTTTACTGGGTGATTGACCTGGGCACAGGTAAACATCCCCAGTGTCCAAACTCATAACCTTTTCAGCTCAGCAGGATCTGTCCCAGAGCACCCTCAGGGGCAAACTCTTTGAGAGCTAAGGATCACTCACATATCACCATGAAGCCCAAGAAGGGGAACACCAAGGGAAGAACACAGTCACTTCGACTCAGTTTAATTCAATGGCTGCAAAGCCCCATGGGGAGGCAAGAATCAATCCATCTCAAGAAGTTTACCATCCAGTGGGGATTGAAATACCCAGCAGGGATTGAAATACCCAGCAAAGAAGTGAGTGGGCATCTCTATCCTAGAGACAGGAAAAAGGTGGGCAGACTGAGTACTACCATGGCCATTTTTTTTTTCAGATGAACAAATTGTGGCTCTTAGAGGTTAACTTTCTTGCTCTCAATAGCATGGCCATTAAATGTCTGAAGGTGGATTTGAACACAGGTCTCTTGAATCCCGGACTATCCTTCTGTCCAGGATACTTCAATGACTCTTAATCTTTAATTCTCTGAGTACACAGCAAAGGGTTCCCTGGCTGCTGAATTCAAGGCAGTAAGGAAGAAAGGGAGAGATGGAGGGAAGAAGGAAAGGAGACAGAGAGGAAGGAAGGGAAAGTGAGAGAGGGAGGAAAGAAGAAAGGGAGGGAGGAAGAAGGGAAGAAGGGAGAGAAGGGGAGGAAGAGAGAAAAGAAGGAAGGGAGAGAGGAAGGAAATAAAGAATGCTTAGGATTTGGAGAGAGGGTGGCCTCATGCATATTGCATTGTGTGAGGTGTGACCACACACTGTGTAAAGCAAGATGGGGGCATAGAATTGAGGTGGGTCTGCGGAAAGTTTTGAGTGCCAGGACAAGGACTGGGGGCATTCTACTGAAGACAATGAGGACCTATTGAAGTTGCTTTGGTAGATAGTGAGTCCCCTGCAGAGGAGAAATTCTATCACAGGCTGGATGACCATGTGTCAGTAGGGCTTACTACTTTGCTGGTGGCTAGTCCAGGTGCCCTCTGAACTATATTCCTGCTCTGATGGCCTTGGGTTCATCTTTTAGGACTCACTTCTTGGAGTTTACCTTCTCTCAGCTCTACCATGCTGTGCTGTGAAAGTGGTCCTGGCCTGGGAGCCAGGGAACACGGGTTCGAAGTCTGGCTTGACCACCCAGTGACCACATCCCTTCTGCCCTGGGCACCAGTGTCTTCATCTGTAAAATGAAAGAGCTTGACTCGACCTTGGAGGCTTCTCTTAACTCTGAGTCCTGTTCAATAACATTGGGTGGCAGCCAAGTGCTGGACATCAGCCAAGATACTGAGTCTCAGTGGAAACAGCAAACAGCATCCCCACTGTGTGCCCTCCTGGAGCTGTGGTGGCGGGGTCACCCAAAGCTCCTACACCTCTAGGCTGGCAGGAAGTGGGGCATGAACGATGGGGCTTGGGGCTGCTCACTGAGACTCCTGGGCTTCCCCCAGGCCCTGTAAGGCCCTCCTGCAGCCCTGGGATTGGAACCCCTCCTGAGAGGCCCTGCCCAGTCTCGGCCCCTCCTTTGGTTTGTAGCTACTTCCCAAGGTGGCTTTTATGGGGGCAGTTCAGGCTACCGACAGGCCAGGAAAGCCCTTAAACTTTATGGGGCCCAATAAAAGTGCACCATGTTTTGGGAGAAGAGTCACCACCAGGCCTGGGAGACTGGGGGACCAAATAGCTCTTCCCATATTGTTTTATGGTCCTGGCGATTTGAAGAATAAACAGGCAGGAGGCTGAACAGGTCTGGGGCTAAGTTTATGGCTGGGTTAAGTAATGGGGGGAGAAGGGGGTCCCAGGGGCCTCCCTGCATTGGTTCTTGGGACCCTCCTATCAGTTCTCTACCCCTACCTGATGTCCCAATGGCTCCCCTTTCTTCTCTGCATCCCAGGGTTCCATGAGCTGCCAGGGCAGGTCCATCTGCATTGTCCCTGCCTGCCCCCTGGGGTGCCCGCTATGCCACTCTCAGTCTCTCAGACCCTCCTGATCCTGCTTCCCTCTGGCCTATTGTCAAGCCCACCACCAGTCTATCCTTCCCTCAATGAGCAGCAAAGCTTGGCCTTCCTCTCCCATGTGGGGACAAGAGAAGTTGTTCATTATCAGTCTGAGGTCTCATCAGAGAAGGAGACTCTCATACCCAAAGTGAATGGATGCCAGGGATATGTAATGAAAGGTGGCAGAGAACATCAAGGAACAGGGGGTGCTATCTGTGCAGCGCCTACCCACCTGGCCTTCTGTTACATGTAGCTGTCATTCTGAAGCTGGGTACTCCCTTCTTCTTGGTGGGGTGTGGGTGTGTGTGTGCGCGTGCGTGTGTGTGTGTGTGAGAGAGAGGACAGCGTGTGTGTGCATGTGTGTGTGTGTGAAGAGTATATATGTGCATATGTGTGTGCATGCATGTATAAACATGTGTGCATGTGAACACACCCTCAACCCTACATCGAGGCAGGTGAGGTGGCAGCACGTGGGATGCTTAAGGAGAAGCTGAGAGCTACTGGAGCTGCTTGGGCAGCTCTGGCTGATGGCCCACTGGAGGCCTCATACTCCTTGATTTCACTCAGGCCAGTGCTGTTCAGTGGGTGGAGAGACTGCCGCTGTTACTCACACTTGTGTGTCCTTGGCCCAGGCATTTACCTGGAGCTTCAGGGGCTTCTTGGGGCTGGAATAAATGGGTGCTAAGGCTTTTCTAGCTCTAAATCTATGACCCTGAGATCTGGTGACCCTGGGACCCTTTTGACCATCAGCTCCAATGGACATAGGATCATAGATAGAGATTGGAAAGGTCCCTCGAGCTAGAGGGCAGCTGAAAAGCTAGGAAGTCCAACCTCCTTATTGTTGGGCTGAGGAGACTGAGGCATTCTGACATAGGTGTTAGAGGTCTTATGGGATGCTGTATTGAACTAATTTCTAGACTGGGAGTCAGCAGATCCAGGTTCACATTCTGCCTCATACACTTAACCCTGGGACAATAAGAAAAAATCCCTTGGCACCTCTGGGTTTCAATTTCCCCATCTATGACATGAAGGCCTTGGGCTGACCCTAGGAGCCAAGCCTGCCTACTCTGGTGCTCATCAGGGAACTTTCTTCACCACCACAACCCCCGCCCCCTCTCCCTTAAGGAGCAAGGCTTTTAGGCCAAGGAGTGAGTGGTCGAGGGAGTCATAGACTTAGCAGGATTATACTCTGGTGAAGTGGTCTCACATCTTTTCCTCCCACAATGATCTTCCAGGTCCTGAGCAGAACATTTCAACTCAACCATCTTTGTAGGGAGTATGGTCCCTCTGCCAAAGCAGGTTGGCAATGTCTAGTCTTAGAGAGTGTCTGGGGGCACTGGCAGATCAAGGAACATGCCCAGTTTCACAGGCTAGTATGTGCCAGACCTGGGCATGCCAACCCAGGCCTTCCTGACTCCAAGGGAGGTTTGTACCCATTGTATTACCATGATTCCCAATGAGAAACTCTAAGATGGCATAACCCCTTTCTTCCAAGGCCCCACAAGTTTGGTTTTGGTTGCTGGTTCTGCTCATTTATTAAGATGAAGTCACCTGGTCACTTCCTCCACCTTTTTGAAGAATGAAATTATTGAGACACACATCTGTCACCTCTTCTGCTTTTGAAAGGACATTTCTCAAAGGGGTCCTGCAGAAAGAGGGCTTTCCTTAGTGCCAGAGGATAGGAGTCAGAGCCTGTCTCCACCCCTTCTGCCCTGTAGGATCTCAAGCAGTGTCTCCATTCTGGCCCTCAGTTTTCTCATGTGTATGATGAGGGGACGGGCTAAATGCTATCTCTGGTCCCTAGGTCTAAATAGCTAATCCCTCTGTCTGCCACAGAGCCGAGCTCATCATCTCATCTTCCTTAGCATCAGAACCCTCATTTTTTGCAGAACTGTAGGTTCACTGTAGCTGTGTGAGTGTGAGTCTCCAGATTTATGCAAAATAGCCATAATCAATTGAATTTAAGTAGTAAGGGATGGCTCAAAAAAGTTCTCAAAGGATTGAAACAACAGTGCGAGGGATGGAAAAATGTTCCTCTAGTTCAGCGCTCCATTGTATTCTTTGAAAAGCAGTCCTCTCAATTTCCTTTGTGAGGGGCAGTGTTTTGTTTATTGTCGAAGACTCATGATTTTCTAATTCTGAATAGAAGACGATAATATTTTTATTTCATTTGTGAGCCCAGAAGGAAGCTTTGCTCAAGTAAGGAAGGGGACCCTCTTTATTTGCAAAGATACAGAGCATATTATGGGATACAGATCTAATCTGTGTCCTCACCTTCAGACCTCAGAACTGCCCCTGCTCCTCTCTTTGGCGTCACCTGAGCCAAAGACTGCAAGCAGCTTATTCCGGGGACACACAATCCAGTGAGATACAGATATAGACTCCCTAGGGTTGCACTGCTGGGTCCCCAACAGGTCTGTCTCTCCCAGTTGTCTTGTTCCCTCTGAGTTCCATAGGCACAATATGAGGCCAGCTCAGGGCATACAATGACAGTCTCACAGGGGAAGAGATTGACTCTTTTTTGAAGCTCATTGCCAGTGGCCACTAGCTTTCTGCTTTCATGGTTCATGTGCTCTTTCACCCAAGGGCGGCAAGACTTTGTGAACAAACTGAAATGGGGAGTTGAGAGGAAGAAATGAATCTTTACTTTCTCTTAGAGGGAAAGGGGCCCAGATGCTTGATAATATTGAAAACTGAAAGGGTCTGGAAGACTGGCCCAGAAAACTGGTAAGAGGCTCCTGGAGGGGCGCATGTTTTGAACAGGAAGAAAGGATCTAGAATTGGTTTGGGGTCAATGTCATGAAAAGGATGTGTCTTTCTCCCAAAGTGGAAGAGCAGCTGCCCATTAGGAGATGTATTAGGAGATGAACACAGAAGGAAAGTGAATAGAACAGGGACATTAGCTTGGGACATTGCTTCTGTGACTCAAATAGGGATATATAAGGTAAAGATTCTCAGCCTCTCTAAGTGAAAATTTTTCTATTCAATAAGTTTAGTTTTTCTTATGTGACATCCTGAATGTTTTAATAAATGTCTCCATGTATAGGCTAGGAGAATGTAAAGGAAATGGAAGACTCTGTAGTCCAGGCACTGAATGATGACTGGAAAAGAGAGACTTCCTGTCCTTTCTCCTATTAGATTAGTGGTGTGGCTACTAAAACATTGGAGGAAGAGAAACTGGAGAAGGAGGAGGAGGAGGGGGGAGGTAGAAAGGGAGAAAAGGTGGAGGAGGAGGAGGAGGGAGAGGGGGGACAGAGCCATGAGCAGCTTCTGCTTGGTTCCTGCTCCATCATCATTTTCATGCCCCACCCAGGATAACTCATCACCATGGAGATGACTTCAATGTTGGTCCTTGCATCTGATCAGTCTCCTCAGTTCCCCATTGGAGGGCTGGAGGGTGGAGCCAAAACTCCCAAGCTTCCCTTTACAGAGGCTCCATCCCCAGTCATCTCTTCATTTGTCTCCAGCTGCTCTGGTGAGCTTCCTCTCTATCATCATCTTCATCGTGTCCCCTCTCTAGGTACTCTCTGGCACTGCTCCCCCTCCCCCATTTCCCTTCAGCTTCCTATTGTGTTTCTGCATCAAACTGTTAGCTCCTTGATAAAGGGGCTTGTTTTTCTTTCTCTTATTTGTGTCACTGGAACCTAGCACTGTGTCTGACTCATAATGAATGTTTATTGTATTATATTATTATATGGAACCTAAAATGGGAGTTATCATCTTCCTCATCATCATGATTTCCATTTCAATAATGTTTTAATGGCTACGAAATGCTTTCTCCATCACAGCCCTGTGACATAGCACACTCACTGTTATGTGCATTTTATTGATGAGGCAAAAGAGGCCCACACTGGTGAAATATATTACCCAAGGTCACAAAGAAATGATGTACCACAGCACAAATTCAATCCAGGTGACCCGACTGCAGGTCCACTAATAAATTCCTCGAGAGAAGGGATGGTTTTCACTCCTTTCCCTTGTATCTCCAGGACCTAACACAGAACCTGGCATGCAGTGGGTGCTTAATAAATACTTGTGGATGGATACTGCCTGACTTTCATGCTTCCCTATAAAATGATCTCTCCCAGATTGAATGGACGAAGGATACATCTTTGGAAACAGAATTGATTCAATGTCAACAAAACTTCCATTGAGTTGCTACTGTGTATCAGCCCTTATGCTAAGACAAAGAGGTCTAATTGTAGAAAGAAACATTCCCTGTCTTAATGAGCTTGCTTTCTGTTGGATAGGGCAGGAAAAGCATTCACATATAAGTTAATATGAAAATATTTATGAAATGAATAAAAGTGATTTCATGGTGTGGGACAGAGCAAGGCACCATGGTTGGGAGAAGGTCCTGAAGTTGAGCCTTGCCGGAAGGCAAAGCTTTTAAAAAGTGAAAATGAAAATGAATTTCATTCCAAGTGAAGCAGTCAAAAGCTCCCTGGATATGGAACCAAAAGTTCTAGACTTGGATCTTGGCTTTGCCATTGACTATCTGTGTGACTTTGGTCAAGTCACTTAACTTCTCTAGGCCTCAGTTTCCTTACCTGTAAAACGATGGGCCTCATGTCCTTTCCAGCCCTAATTTTATGATTCCCACAAAGGGTACAGTCTTTACAGAAGTGAGGACATGGAATATGGAATCTTTGTCATCTTATTATCTATCTTATTCTCAGTACATAGTGGGTGTTTAATGGATGTTTGTTGAACTAATGCATTGTTGGTAGAGTTTTAAACTGATGCAACCATCCTGGAGAATAATTTGGAACTATGCCAAAAGGCTAAAACTAAAACTATGCATACCCTTTGATCCATCAATAACACTAGTAGATCTGTATCCTAAAGAGATTATAAAAAAGGAGCAAGAACTTGCATGAACAAAAAAATTTTACAGCAGATCTTTTTGTGGTAGCAAAAAATTAGAAATTGAGGGGATGCCCATCAATTGATAAATAGCTGAGTAAATTGTAGTATATGAATGTAATGGAATACTATTGTGCTCTAAGAAATGATGAGCAAAAAGTCCCAGAACCAAGGTAGTGGAGTAAGAAGTAAGTTGCTCTTACCCTCCTTATTGACCTCTGAAAACCCAGAAAATACTGCCCTGGGAAAAGCCCTGAAACAACTGAGTCAGCAGAAAGACTGGGTGTAGCAGTCTTGTAGCCCAGGAAGACTGGGGGATTAACGGGAAAGATCTCTCTCATTCTGTGGGAAGGGGAGTAGTACAGAATGGAAGGTATTCCAGCAAGCCAGCAGCACGCCCCACCTCAGCAAAACATAGGGAGATTCTGAGCCCCAGGATGGTGGAACAGGTAAGCATTACCAACAGGACATGCCCCCCCCCCACCCAGTACCTCAGCACAGGCAGGGAAACTTGTAGACACCAACTGAGAAAACCACCATGTGTGCCAGTATTCTCCAGCAGCCAAACCTTTATCACAACCTCAGGAAGAACAACTCTAGGAGGTTCAGCTCCAGACTGGCAGACATCCTCTAGCAGTCAAACCTTCTGGTGCTTTAAAGAAGCCTGGATGAGCAGGTGTCTTTCTGGGGCCAGACTTCTCATCCTCACCCCTAGAGCTCCAGTGTTGCTGACCCAACCTCAGCACCAGGTAGACTACCAGAACCCTATAGCCTCCAACTACAGCATCTGAGGCCCCAACACACAAAGTCAGTGACCAGGTTCCATATTTCTAGCACAAAAAGCTTGGGTCAGTGCCCTCTGTGTCCCAGAAGGAAAGCTTAACTTTAAAAGCCAGGAAAGGCAAACACCATGCACAATACCAGAAATGGACAATGACCATAGATTCTTATTATTGGAACCGGGAAAGTCAGGGAGCCAATTCAAAAGAGGACAGCATTGTCAATATACCTACATCTGAAACCTCAAAGGGGAACATGAACTGCTCTGAAACCCAAAAAGCCTTCTTGGAAGAACTCAAGAAGAATTTAAAAAATCAAATAAGAAAGGTAGAAGAAAAACTGGGAAAAAATGAGAGGTTGTCTCATTGACAAGAGATAGTCAATAGCTTGGAAAAGGAAGGACAAAAATTGACTATAGAAAACAAGTCCTTAAAAAATACAATAACCCAAATGAGCAAAAAATGTACATTAAAGAAAGCAAGTCCTTAAAAAGTAGAATTGGACAAATGGAAAAGGAGGTACAAAAGCTCACTGAAGAGAACTCCTTTCAAGTGGAAAAGGAGGTACAAAATCTAATTAAAGAAAACAATTTGTTAAAAATTAGAATTGGGCAAGTGGAAGCTAATGCCTGTATGAGATATTAAGAATCAGTCAAGAAGAAACAAAAGAATGAAAAAGAAGAAAACATAAAATACCTCATTGGAAAAACAACTGACCTGACAAATAGATCTAGGAGAGACAATTTTGAAACTTTTGGTCTACCTGAAAACCATGATGACAAAAAAGAGCTTGGACAATGCCTTTCAGGAAATCATCAAGAAAAACTGACCTGAGGTCCTGGAACTAGAGGGTAAAATAGTCATTAAAAGAATCCATTGATCACCTCCTGAAAAAGATCACAAATTAAAAATGCCAAGGAATATTGTAGCCAAATTCCAAAATTTCCAGATCAAAGAGAAAATACTGACAGCAGCCAGAAAGAAACAATTTAAATGTCATGAAACCACAGTCAGAATTATGCAGGACCTTGCAGCTTCTACATGAAAAGATCAGAAGGCATGAAATACAATATTTCATAAGTCACAGGAGCTTAGATTATAACTAAGGATCAACCTACTCAGCAAAACTGAGCATAAGATTTCAAGGGAGATGAACATTCAACAAAACAGGGAGCTTCCAAATCTTCTTGATGAAAAGACCAGAACTCAACAGAAAATATGATCTTCAAACATAGACTCAAGAGAGGCATAAAAAGGTAAACAGGAAAGAAAACAACAACAACATGCTATTAATAAAGGCAATCTGTTTACATTCCCATAAAGAAAGATGACACTTATAAATCTTGAGAACTGTATTGCTATTATGACATTTAAAGGGGCTATACATAGACAGAGGGCATGGGTATAAGTTGACTTTGATGTGATGATAAAAAATCTAAGTAGTGAAAAGAGATTGTACTGGAAGAAGGGGAAAGGAGGAGGCAGACAAGGGTAAATTACATCCCAAGAAAAGGCTCAAAAACCTATTACAACAGAGGGAAAGATGGGAGGGAGATGAACATTGTTGTAACTTACTATCATCAGATTTGGCTCAAAGAGGGAATAACACAATCAGGTAAAGAAATCTAACTCACCCTGTAGGAAGTAGAAAGGGAAAAGGGAAAGAAAAGGGAGAGGACCAATAGAAGGGAGGGCAGCCTGAAGGAAGCAGTAGTTGAAAGCAGAACCATAGGGAGGTGGGAAAGGGAGAAAGGAGAGAGAAAAGTACAAGCAGGAGAAAACATGATGGAGAGAAAAACACAGATAGTAATCATAGCTGTGAATGTGAATGGGATGACCTCTCCCCAAAAACAGAAGCAGATAGCAGAGTGCATTAAGAAATATAATCTCACAACATGTTATTTACAAGAGAAACATTTGAAGCAGAGGGATACATACACAAAAAGTGAAATATATTTTACTTCAGTTGTAGTAAAAAAAAGAAGCAGGGGCAGCAAACCTGATCTCAGACAAAGTCAAAGCAGAAATATATCTAATTAAAAGAGATAAGGAAGGAAACTACATCCTGCTAAAAGGCACTACAGACAATGAAATAATATCATTACTAAACATATATGCATCAGTGTTGTAGCATCCAAATTCTTAGAGGAGAAGTTAAGGAGCTAAAGGAAGAAATAGAGAACAAACTACACTAGTGGGGGACCTTACTTTCCCCTTCTCAGAACTAGATTAACTACAAAATAAACAAGAAAGAAGTTAAGGAGTTGAATAGAATTTTAGAAAAGTTAGATATGATTGACCTCTGGAGAAAATTGAAAGGGGATAGAAAGAAATACACCTTTTTCTCAGTTTCTACGTGGTACCTACACAAAAATTGACCATGTATTAGGACATTAAAACCTCACAAACCAATGGAGAAAGGCAAAAGTATTAAAAGCATCCTTTTCAGATAATGATGTAATAAAAATTACATGTAATAAAAGGTCATTGAGAGCTAGACTAAAAATTAATTGGAAACTAAATAGTCTAATCCTAAAGAATGAGTGGGTTAAACATCAAATCATAGAAATAAGCAATAACTTCATCCAAGAGAATGACAATGAGACAACATACCAAATGTTAAAGGATACAGTAAAAGTAGTTCTAAGGGAAATTTTATTTCTCTAAATTCTTACTTGAATAAAATAGAGAAGGAAGAAGCCAATGAATTTGGCATGCAACTAAAAAAGCTAGGAAAAGAACAAATGAAAACTCTCCAATTAAATACCAAATTAGAAATTCTGAAAAACAAAGGAAAGATTAATAAAATTGAAATTAAGAAAACTATTAAACAAATAAAACTGAGCTGATTTTATGAAAAAAACTCAACAAAATAGATAAAACTTTCATTAATTTGATTTAAAAAAAAGAAAACCAAATAACCAGCATCAAAAATGAAAAGGATGAATTCACCACCAATGAAGACAAAAATCAAAACAATAATTAGGAGATATTTTGCCCAAATGCATGACAATAAATTTGACCACATCAGTGAAATGGATGTATATTTACAAAAATACAATTTATCCAGATTAACAGAAGAGAAAACAGAATACTTAGCCCCACTTCATAAAAAAAAATTGAACAAGCCATTTTTGAATTCCCTAAGAAAAATTCTCAAGGGCCAGATGAATTTACAAGTGAATTCTATCACACATTTAAATATCAATTAATTCCAATACTACATAAGCTATTTGGGAAATAGTAAAAGAAAAAGTCCTAACAAATTCTTTTTATGAGTCAAAGATAGTGCTGATTTCTAAATCAGGAAAAGCCAAAACAGAGGAAGAAAAACAATTATAGACCAATTTCTCCAATGAATATAGATGCAAAAATTCAAATAAAATATTAGCAAAGAGTTTACAGCAACTAATCTTAAGGGTAATACACTATGAGCAAGTAGGATTTATATCAGGAGTGCAGGGCTGGTTCAATATTAGGAAAACTATCAGTATAATTGACCGTATCAACAACAAACCTAACAATATGTTTATCTCAATACATGCAGAAAAAACTTTTGACAAAATACAACACCCATTCCTATTAAAAACACAACATAGTCAAGGAATAAATGGAGTCTTCCCTAAAATGATAGGTAGCATTTATCTAAAACCATCAGCAAGAATTATATGTAATGGGGATCAACTAAAAGCATTTCCAATAAAATCAGGAGTAAAACAAGGATGTCCATTATCACCATTGTTATTCAATATTGTATTAGAAATGTTAGCTTTAGCAATAAGAAAAAGAAATCAAGAGAATTAGAATAGGCAAAGAAGAAACAAAGTTATTGCTCTTTGCAGATGATATGATGGTATACATAGAGAACCCTAGAGAACCAAGTTAAAAATACTTGAAATAATAAATTGAGCAAAGTTGCAGGATATAAAATAAACCCACATAAGTCATTGGTATTTCTGTGTATTTATAACAAAGCCCAACCACAAGAAATAGAAAGAGAAATTCCATTTAAAGTTATTGTAGACATTATTAAACACTTGGGAATCTACCTACGAAAACAAGCCCGGTGGCTATATGCACACAATTACAAAACACTTTTTGCACAAATAATGTCCAATCTAAATAATTGGAAAATTTATCAGTTGCTTGTGGGGAGGCTGAGTTACTATAAGAAAAAATGACAATTTCACCTAAATTAAATTACTTATTCAGATTCAGTGCCATACCGATCAAACTACCAAAAATTACTCTGTAGAGTTAGAAAAGACAATAACAAACTTCATCTGGAAGAACAAACATCCAGAATACCAAGGGAATTACTGAAAAGAAATTATCCCAAATGGCACCCATGGCCCAATGGCACCATATCTTAAATTGTATTAGAAAGGGAGCAGTCATCAAAACCATTTGGTACTGGCTAAGAAATAGAGTGTTGGATCAGTGTAATAGGTTATGGACTTAAGACAAAGTAGTCAATGACTATAGTAATCTAGTATTTGATAAAGACTACAGCTTCTGGGATAAGAACTCACTATTTAACAAAAAATTGCTGAGAAAACTAGAAAATAGTATGGCAGAAACTAGGCATAGACCAAGATTTATACCAAGAAAAGGCAAAATGGGTACATGATTTAGATATAAAGGTTGATAACTAAGCAAACTAGGAGAGCAACGATGGAGAAGGGAAGAATTTGTGATGAATCAAAAGATAGATAACATTATGAAATGCAAAACAGAGGCTTTTTGATTACATTAAATAGAAGTTTTTGCACAAAAATAGTCAATGCAACCAAAATTAGAAGGGAAACAGAAAGCTGAGAAACAATTTTTATAGTCAGTGTATCTGATAAAGGCCTCACTTCTAAAATATATAGAAAACTTAGTTGAATTTACAGGAATACAAGTCATTCCTCAAATGATAAATGGTCAAAGAATATGAATAGGCAGTTTTCAGATGAAAAAAATGAAAGCTATATATAGTCATATGAAAAAATGCTCTAAATCACCACTTATTAGAGAAATGCAAATCAAAACAACTTTGGAGTACCACATCATACCTATCAGATTGGCTAACATGACAAAACAGGAAAATGGTAAATGTTGGAGAAGGGAGAAAATTGAAACACTAGTGCATTTGTTGGTGGAGTTGTGAACTGATCCAACCATTCTGGAGAACAGTTTTGAATTAAGCCCAAAGGACTATAAAAATGTGCATACCTTGACCCAGCAATATCAGTTATAGGGTTGTATCCCAAAGAGATACATAAAATGGAAAAAGGACCCACATGTACAAAAATATTCATGGTACCTCTTTTTGTGGTGGCCAAGAACTGGAAATTGAGGGGATGCCCATCAGTTGGGGAATGGCTGAACAAGTTGTGGTATATAAATTCATATATGAATGTAATGAATATATATGTGGTATATGAATACATTAAATGAATGTAATGGAATACTATTATTGTGCTATAAAAAATGAAAAGCAAGTAGAATTCAGAAATATCTGGAGTGTTATATGAACTGATACTGAGTGAAATAAGCAGAACCAGAAGAATTTTGTACACAGCAATAGTCACATTATACAAGGAAAAACTTTGATAGACTTAGCTCTTCTCAGCAATGCAAGGACCCAAGACAATTTCTAAAGATTCATAATGGAAAATACTATCCACATCTAGAGAAAGAACAATGGAGTCTGAATGCAGATGGAAGCAGACTATTTTCGCTTTTTTCTTTCTCATGGTATTTCCTTTTTGTTCTGATTCTTCTTTCACAACATGACTAATGTGGAAACATGTTTAATGTGATTGTACATGAATAACCTATATCAGAGAGTTTGCTGTCCTAGGGAGAGGGGAGGGAGGGGAAAAATGTTTGTAATTCAAAATATTATAAAAGTTAATATTGAAAACTATTTTTACATGTAACTAGAAAAAATAAAGTACTATTAAGTGAAAAAAAATGTTTGCTGAATAATTGATTGGCCTATAGAGACAACAACATGTACCAGCATGAACCGGTCTGACTGGAAAGAAGTGGTGATATGACAAGCTGGTACGGTTAGCTGGAGACAGATAGAGAAGGTCTTTAGGGGACATTAGGAGAATTTGCCTTTATTCCTAGAAATAATAGAAAGCTGCTGATACTGCTTGAGCAGAGGAATATGGCGTGGTTAGATCTGTGACTGAAAAAAATAACTTAGGTTTCTGTGAGGAGGGTGGACCAGAGACCAGGGAGACCAGGGAGGAGGCAGTCAAGAGGAAAAGTATTCCAAGCTTCTGTCAGAAGATGTTTGGTGGGCTCTGGGTTTGGTCTCACTCTCATGGCCACTCTGGGTCTCAACGACATCCTCACCACCACAATGCTGACCTAGCATCTTCTCACACCTCACATCTTTCACCCTCTTCCCACCTGTATACTTTGATCCAGTGCTGCACACCTCCCTCATTGTTGTTCCGTGAATGAGGCACTATCTCCCAAATCCACTCTCTTGGTCCTCAATGCCCAGAATTTCCTCCTTTCCCATCTTCAACTTCTAGTTTCCCTGGCTAAACTCCCATCTTCTTCAGGAAGCCTTTCCTGGGTTCCCTTTAATTCTAGTGCCTTCCCTCCATCGATTTTTCCCTCCTCATCTCATGTATGACTCATTGGCACATACTTGTTCGCTTGTTGTCTTGTCCATTAGTTTGGGAGCTACTGGAGGGTAGGGGTTGTCTTTTGCCTTTCTTAGTTTTTGCTCAGCACCTGGCACCTAGAGGGTATGTAAGAAATGCTCATCCCCTGATCAAGGGATTCCGTTGCAGAATTCAGAAATGATAGGCAGCCTTTGCAGATAGAGACAACTTGCCGATATCACGTCACTGTAAAAACGTACACCCAGAGGCTATTTGGGAAAAAAATGATAATAACCCAGAGATGTTGAAGAGATGAAGCATATATTGTGATGAATGGCCAAAGGGAGCTGCTGAGGCCAACCAGGGGCTGATTCTCTGGTGATCGCATACATTGGCTGCTCATTAATGATAATAGGATGTATGTGAGTGATGAGAATTCATTAAGGCTAGCAAGGGAATAATGTGGTCCTTAATTTAAAATAGCTCTTAAGAGGGTGGTGATCATGGCTCTGGAGTCAGGGCTGTAAATTGGCCGAGTCTTCCCTCATCTCACTTTGATTAGGAAGAGAAGTCCATCACAGTGCAGCTGAGAGTGAACCTAATTTACTCAGAATACGGATCTGCAGGGCAAACTGAGATGAGAGTGGGTGGTGGAAAGGGCTGACCTGGCATGCATCCTAGGCTAGCCAACGAAATTGAGGAATCTCCTCAAGCTTCAGTTTCCTCACTTCCTTGATGCGGGAATCCCTGTGCATCCCTTGTCACATAGGGCTACTGCTATGAAAGGCTTTTGTAAATCTTAGGACCCCAGAGGAGTGAGTGATGAAATGGTACCACCTCCATAGCTATTCCCAATGGGGCAGGAGCCCAAGTTACCAACCCACAATCTCTCAAGGCTGTCCATTGAAGCTAAGTAGTTTTATTAGTTGAACCACAGTGAGAGCTGTCATAATTTTGAATTTAGAAAGTTCTTTTTGCTTTCAATCACAGCATCTGAGAAGCAGAAGGGACCTCAGAAGCCCTTTAGTCCAAGGATGCCCAACATTTCCAATGTCCTCTGGTGGAAGATGTTCCAGGAGAGGGCCCATGACTTCCTGTGGCAACTGTGTCGATCACGTCCCATCCTTAGGAGGATTTTTCTTTGG
This sequence comes from Potorous gilbertii, assembly GCA_028658325.1. Taxonomy (NCBI): domain Eukaryota; kingdom Metazoa; phylum Chordata; class Mammalia; order Diprotodontia; family Potoroidae; genus Potorous; species Potorous gilbertii. The sequence continues at coordinate 94,935,377 of CM053769.1, read as the reverse complement.
GTTTGATTCATTTTATCCCCAATATCAAACCTAAATCTGTCTCTTTGCCCCTTTCTGCATCACTCAGAGTTTCCCCTGCGGGACAAACAGAACCAGTATGACTGTCCACACAGCAGCCCATCAGATTCCCAAAGGGATTCGAAGGTGACCATCATGCCCCTGAGTCTTCCATGCCTACTTCCTTCAGATGACCCTTGTATGACATAGACTTAAGGCCCTTCACTGCTCTGGTTGCTGTCCTCGGCACTCTCCAGTTTAGGAATGCTGCTTTTAAGTTGTGGTAGTGAGAACAGAACAGAATCCAGTAAGATTCTCACTTCCTTATCCTTAAAACGTCTATGTTCTGCTCCTATTAGTGGATTCCAAGAGCACACTGGTTATTGCTGTTGGTGGTGGTTACCCTATGTCAAGAAGAAGCCCACTCAGTAACTCTTAAAGGGGGTGATTCAGATTTTCCTCTCCTAAATGTGTGGCTTGGAACTCTGCAACTTTCTGTGGAGGCACTAGCTGGTAGTGGTAACTTGTACTTTCCAGGGGACCCCTGGCTTCTCTTTTCTGTCTCTTTCCTTGAGTGTAAGTGGCCAAATGGCATCTATGGACTTTTCAAGAGTGCCTTCCTTTGGAGACTTAGGTGTTCATCAGTCAGAACTGGCTGCATTTCAGCAGGTGCCCCTGAAATAACTAAAATGCCTTTCACAGGTGGCTAGACCAGCCACAGGAGGATGAGTCCAGTACCTGGCCTTGAGGCACTTGTTCAGAGTGCAAAGTCAAAGTGAATGTGAAATCCATTTTAGAGTTACATGAACTGTCTCATGTATTAATGCTTTAAGTATCAACCTCCCAGGAAAATATGCAGGAATTATAGTGAATCACAGGTTCAAGTTTCAAATTCAAAGTCTATGTCAGTGAACTCTTATGAGTATTTTATATTGTCACAAAGGGAACAAATAACTCTCCTGTAACTGAACTACCTTGTACATTGCTTATCTTCTAACTCCCCTGAAGGGAGATCATTTGTAATTCAGACTAAACCTCCAGTTGATTTTCCCTGGGGCTCTAGGGTTAGTGAATAAAGAGTCAGAGAGCATAAGAAAAATGAACTGACCTCTTTAGAGATCAGGCTCCCTCCCCTAAGACTGAACGTAGACCACATCTGAACCCCTTGGAGGAGAAGGCATCCCTAGACCCCTGAGACAGTGTTAGTTGATTATTATGTCTAAAGCTGCTACTTTAGCTTGTATTTTTGAGGCTGATTTTTTGGGCCCAAGTGTAGGACTTTACATTTATTTCTATTCTATTTGACCTTATTACATTCCTTTGTCATCTAGCATGTTAGCTCTCCCTTGAACCTTGTTGACTTCTTAGAACATTTTACCTGGTCCTCTTCACTTGCAAAGATCTCACCCCCCTTGCATTAAAGTGAATTTTCTCTAAGTTGAACCTACCACTTTGGATTCCATATTTGGAGTGGGGCTGAGACATTCTCCATTTTTGTGTCTCTGTGATAAATAAATTCTGGAGTAGTGGCTCACATGGGAAGAAGTTGGATGTAAACCTTCAAGTGTGATAAAAATGTGAATGATTGATAACAGTCACAGTCAAGGTGGTGCCTTCAGTTGCTCTCACATACCTTTTGTCATTTCAACCTCATGCAGGAAAAGGCACATCAGGCACTTTGTTAGCCTCAAAGAGTTGTTAGAATACCAGCAGGTATCATGATGAACAACTTTTTGATGTCAGTATTATTGGTTACATTTTACAGATGAGGAAACATAAAGTTCTAGCAAGTGATGGGTGGAATCTAAACTCAAGTCTTTCCTAATTCAAGTTTGGCACATCTCCCTCAATATCATGTTCCTTTTCTCATGTTAATGATGGTTGAAATGTTTGAGGTCTTGTAGAAAGTATTTTTTTTCAGAGAAAGATCTGATCTTTCTTTTAAGAAATCCTATTCTGGCTTACAAAGTAATGTTAGTCAAGGAGACACAGAAATTTTGATATAAAGAGGACTTTACATGTATCTTCTTCTATTAATCCGTTGCTCCTCCTGTGTTCCTTAGTTGGAGAGTGATACTTGCCAGAAGCCTCTGGCTAATGCCGACATTTGCTGATGCTTGGTCTTCTGCTGTGACATATATAATTAACAAACGAGATAAATTTCCTTCGCTATTCAGATATGCGCAGTGTAATCAAATTGGTGTGTTCATTCTTCAGGGAGGACTTCCCAGCTTTGCACAATGAAATGGTATCCTCACGCATTGACTGAAAGACTCAACTACAAAGTTTCCTCTGAAAGGCAACTTGAACCGGGACTTAGCCCACACCAAGGAGTCATCTTCCCCTGAGTCCATAGTAGGGACTTCAGAGGGCTCATTTAGTAAATCTGGATAGAGCTAGGAACTCTGAGGAATCATTTGAGTCCCAACTATGGAAAGGTTCTTTTGGGCGTTGTATTTTCCCCAGACTAGAAAGAATGAATAATTAATTGTCCATTAGATTCCAAAGGCCTACTTTGTTAGGAAGGAAAGGATTAATCTTTTGTCACCACCATGTTTCCTAGATACATTATCCTATCTAACGCACAGTTCAAAGCCTAATAATGCTATGCATTTATCCGAAACCTAAAAGTTGTAAACAGAAATACATGCCATATGGATGTGGACCCATGAGGGGCTTTAGAGATCACCTGGTCCTACCCAGTCATTTTACTGATGAGAAAAAAGATGACAAAGGAGAAGGAATTGCCCAAGACAAGTCAGTGCAAGGGTGCTTTGAATGCTCACTTTATGCGGCTCCAGAATTCCCTTGCTAAAGGGAATTCAGTGCACCTCTTTGGCTTCTAGGATATAACAACACTGCCTTGACTTTAGCATCCAAAGTCTTTCACATACTGGCTCCTGTCTACCTTAGCAGACATTTCAACTTTCTCCAGTTGATGCGCTTTCTCTTCCAGCCAATTTGTCCTACAGGCTACCGCACAAACAACGGTTCTATCAACTTACTCCTTTCCTTTGCATGGGCTGTGTCCCATGCCTGGAGGGTAAGCCTCTTAACCCTCTCCCCTGCTTTAGCCCTGCCTCCTAGAATCTTTAGCTTCTGTCAAGGCTCATCTCATGAAACAGGGCAAAGAGGGACCTGGATTCCTATCTTGCTGTAATACACACTATCTGTGTGACCTTGGGGAAGTCCCTTCCCTTCCCTTTGCCTTAATTGTCTCCCTGGTATGACAGAGTTGGGCTGGATGGCATCTGAGATGCCTTCTAACTCTAGGACCCCATGAAGAGTCTTTCCTGGTCCCCCTAGGTACTTGTACTCTCTGCCTTGGTCTCTGTTGCTCTCTTCTTTTTCCTTCATCCCCTTTCTCTTTTTCCCTCACTGTCTCTCTGTATATTTGTATGTATGTACACGTATATGTTCACGTATTGTAGTCGTAGAACCATAACTTTAGTGCCTGAAGGGACCTTAATGAAGCCTGGGGAGGTTAATAGTGATGACATGCCTATGTATTGAGCCCCTTACATGCTGCCTCGTTGTAGCTAAGTGACTTCTGAGTTGCCCAAGATCATGAAACCAATAGTGATAAACTAATAACAAATAATAAGTGTGTGAGGCAGAATCTGACCTCCGTTCTTCACGCGGAGCATAGCCTCCCGTGTGGCCAGCTGACTCTTCCTACATAGAACCTCGAGTGCAGGGATGTTTCCTCTTTGTGGGGCCTTTCCCAGAACTCAGCACAGTGCCTGGCATATCGTAAGTAAGTGCTTCATAGATACTTGTTGGATTGGACTTCACATCGTGGCATTTTCCGTTCGAGTTACTTCCCCATTTCACAGATGAAGAAACTGTGTCCTTGAGGAGAGGGAGGGTGTTGGCTGGAAGAATTCCAGGTTTTCCAGTGCTCTTTTCTCATCCTAATACCACACTCTCCTGGTTAGATAGAAGGCAACAAAATTTACTCATATCATAAAACCTTCATTTGCAGAGACCAAGTATTGATCATCCAATCCAGTGAGTCAGTTTTCTTGGACTAGGGTCTGCTGTCTATGTGGCCAGCCTTGTGTGAGGCACAGTATAGTGAGGACAATGGGGAACATACTGGTTTGGAGGGTCTGGATTCAAATCTCACTCATTCTACTACATTATTTTAGGTGCAATCTAGCTCCAACTTTTTTTTTTTTTACAGTTGATCAGTATTTACTTATTAAGCACCTTCTGTATACCCAGGATGCTCCTGTATACTGAGGATGCACAGACAATAAAGAGACAGTCAACCCTCAGGGTTAAATGTCATACATGGGATTACACAAGGTCACATAGCCCATAGGTGCCAGAGAAAATAATTGAACCCAGGTTTTCCTGACTCCGAGGCTGACCATTTATTCCCAGCCCAGTTGTAGACTTGAGAATGGGACCAGGGCCAACCCTTCTGAGATCAAGGTGCCTCTCACTGGGTGAATGCCTCTTGTGAATACCAACCACATCAGCCTTTGCTTCAAGGTTTCTTTTCAAACCATACTGAGAGGAACAGATCCAAGTTCACCTGATCCCTGATCCCTTAGAATGAGGTGATTTGTCATCTGGCACCCATCCCCGTTCCAACTGAACCTGGCTTAGTGATAACCTTTTGTCATCGTTCAATCATTTCAGTTGTGTTTGACTCTTTGTGATCCCATCTGGGGTTTTCTCTGCAGAGATATTGGAATGATTTGCCGTTTCCTTCTCCAGCTCATTTTACATATGAGAAAACGGAGGCAAATTAGGTTAAATGACTTGCCTAGGGTCACATTTAGTAAGAATCTGAGACTGAATTTGAACTCAGTTCTTCCTGACTTGCAGTCCAGCACTCTATCCATTGGTGACCTTGGAATTCATGAAGGCTGGATTACCAGTTGGCAGACCTGCATTAGACCCTGGCTCTGCCACTTGGTGCTAACGTGACCTTGGACCTCAGTTTCCTCATCTGTAAAAAGGCGGGGTAGACTGGATGGTCTCTAAAATTCCTGTTTTAGCTCTATACCTGGAAAGCTTTGTATTTGCTCTCTGGAATGAACAGTAGAACCTTGGTGCTCCAACGCCCAGGGCAGAGGCTGTGGAGTGGAAGGGATAAGATTCTTCTCCTGGCAGCCAGAGGCAGAGGATCCTCAGATTCTGGGAACTACATGAGATTTTAGGAGTTCTTTAATTGATCTACTCTCTTTTCACAGGCAAGGGACCTGTGGCCCAGGGTTGCTTGAGGAGTATGAGTCAGAACCAGGATTCAGGCCTAGGTCCTCCAATTCCAAATCCAATCTTCATGTGTTCCAATAAATTGGGTTCAAGTAGGACATCCCTTCTCACTACCAAGTAGCACAATGCGCAGAGGGCTGGGTTTGGTGTTGGAAAGCTCTGGTTTCAAATCCTGCCTCAGTGCTTACTAACCCTCTCTGTCTCGGTTACCTCCTCTGTAAAAAAGGTCCCTTACAGATCAAAGATCTTTTATGTTCCTTTGCCTCTAGCTGACCACTACTTTCCCCATAGGACAACATGGATCAAGCCCATCCATGTGTAAATATTGGGGAGATCTGGGGGCAGTGAGCCACCCACCCCTCGGTAGAGTCACCAAGGCTGTACTTCATCCAGTCTGAATGGGCCCTAATGACATGACCACCAGGCATGAGCAGGTCCAGGCGGGGAAGCTAGCAGGGCTGTTTGCCCGTTAAACACCGGCTGACATCACAGCCTGGGTGGCAGGGAGCCAAGCCAGAGATATGAAAGCCCCTCAGTCGAGGACCATTCAGTAGCAACCCAGATATTCCTGCCCTGGCCTGTTTCTTTGCTCATGCCAAATCCACACCCTGCTTAGGAACTCTCTGGGCTCTGGGAAAGTTTACTCAGATAAGCTTATAATGGAAATCACACTTTGTCACCATTTACAGCTCGCTCCTTGTTCAATTATCTTTTATCTTCTCTGTAGTATTTGCCACCTCTCCCAAGGGCCCCAGCTCCGGCTCTGGGCCTCCCCAGCCGCCACCACAAATGCTCTCAGGGGCCCTGAAACAATCACTCTCCAAAGAATCGAATGATCCTCAACCCAGCTCAGGGTTAGAGAGGCTTCTAAGCCCTTTTCCTCTGAGCAGACCTGCCAGACGGGATCAAAGAGTCAGGAAGGGCAGACTCAGCTCTCTGCACCTGTGAGAAGCCCAGTCCCCTCACTGTCTCCTGGCTAGTGAGCACTAGCATGGAAAGAGCATTGGCTTTCTGGAAAAGCAGAGGGTGGGGGGTGGGGAAGGTGATCGGATGGCCTAGGAGGTCTCGTCCAGCTCTACATTCAGGACTCTTGGATTCTCTTAGCCTTCCCTCCTTCCCTAACCCTCAGTTTCCTCCCAGATGGCTGTAAGGGCTTTAAACTCAGTGATGGCTAATGCCCCTCCAGTGGCTGGCATTGGGGAGACAGGACCAAACTGCAGTCAAGCAAGAAAAGAATGACTCAGTCATTAATTTATCAGTGTGGGAGTGGGTAGCTTCTGCCAGGTAGATCCTAGTTTCTCCCTCTCTAAGCTGGTTTCATGAAGTTGTTCTGGATAAAATAATTCGTTTCTTGATTATCTGCTGCTGAGAAGTTCCTCTGCCCACAGTGAGGCCAGCCCTGGCACTCAGACATACAATTCATCACCATGTCTACACTTTTCAGCTTGGCTGGCTCAGAAGAAACTGTGCTCTGATGGCCCAGCATCCCGGAACCCAACTGGGTGAAATCCACTGGAAAGGAGGGTGGGAAGCTGTTCTACAGAGAGAGAACCTATTTGATTCAATTTCTATGTTTATCTTTAGTTTTTGTGTCACTGACATCCCCTCCCCCTCCCTTTCTCAGACAGGCAGCTCTGATAACTCAGTAACAAAGGGGACTGGGAGCAGGTAACGTTCACTAAAACAATCCAGAACATCTACCAAATCGGCCATTGCTTGCAGTGTTCCATCCCCAGTCCCCTACCTCTGCAATGTAGAAGGGAAAAGACTTCTTCTATCTCTTCTTGGGGTAATTAAATACTATTCACTTTTAATTACTGTCATTATGGCAATCATTGTGCATTTTGTCTTCCTGGTGCTGCTTATCTTACTTTGTTAAACAAAATAAATAAAATTGCAATATGACGTAGATAATGCTAACTTGAGGTTTTCAAAGTCAATGTGAGACCTGCAAGACCATTTGATGCCAGTGGAGGCTGTCGCCCTATTGATGGGTCTCTGCTTTATCTCTGGTTGTTCCCTACTATAGAAGAACTTCAAGCTACTTTCGATATTTTGGGATATATGGGACTTCCTTTTTGCCACTGACTTTCTTTCAGGTTGACACTTATCAGTGAGCAGCCAGGGGTTCAGTGAATAGAATGCCGGGTCTGGAGTGAGGAAGAACTGCCTTCAAATCTGTCTTCAGACACTGATTATCCGTGTGACCCTGGACTTAACCACTGTTTGCCTCAGTTTCCTCAACTGTAAAATAGAGATAGGAACAGCACCTGCCTTGCAGGGTTGCTGTAAAGATCAACTGAGGTATTTGGAAAGGCACAGATTAAGTGCTATATAATTATTTCTTTCCTTATCCCCCAGTGGGATTTCTAGATCTGAAAGTATAGACATTTTAATCATTTTCTTAGGGTACTTCCAAACTGCTTTCCAGAAAGGTTGGAGCTCCTAGCTCTATCACTGAGTAACTACTTGCCTGTCTTTCCATCGACCCTCCAATCTTCTTTCATCTTTACCAAAAAACTGAGAGTGAAGAACTTTAGAATCATTTTAATTTATCTCTTCATTTATTTTCTTTTTTTTGAACCCCTCTTTTATATGATTGTTAATTTATACTTCTTTAAGAACTACTCATATCTTTTAACTAATAATTGATTAGGAGGCATTTGTGTTAGTTCTCCTATATCTCCAATATAAGACCCCTAGCTGATATATTTGATGCAAAGACATTTTCCCCTATCAAATCTTTTGCCTTCCTACCCTAACCATGTCAGCACTGCAGGACATATATTTCTTAATTCCAGGATGCTCTGCTGCCAACAAAAATCCAAATGTAAACAAGTCCCCTATACAACCCACTCTCTTCACCAGCATCCCATGAGGCAGTTAGTGCTAACACTGTCATACCCACTTTACAGATGAGGAAAGTGAGGCTCGGAGAAGGTGTGATTCCAGCTCTCTAGGCACTGTGGAACACTTTCTTTACTCACCTCAGAGACTGCTTCAGAATCCCTTCCCCCAAAGCAAAGACACTAAAAGAGAGCTCTGATTTCCTGGTTTAGCTGGGAAGCAAAGGTCAACCCCACTGGCCTGTGTTCTCAGAGGTGCTGATGGATTCCAGTTCCTGAACTTTATTTAATCACTGTGGTTTATCTAGAGTCTTTTTGGGGAAAAGTCTTATTCTTCAATGGGGGAAGCTGGCTCTCCAATTCTTACTCATTGGCTTATCCCCATTGCAGCTGCTCTGCAGGAAGGGGTAATTTTGGCTCTTGCCTGGAGATTTCTCCCAAAGCATGGGAAGCAAAGGAGGTAACCAATATAAAATATGCCTTAGTTATGGGACATGTCATTACTCTACACAGGAAATAGGGAAAAGCACAAGGGAACCACAGCATGCATTACCAAAGCAATTTAAACAGGATTTAGGATCTTAATTTATGACTGCTACCACAGTCATCTGGGAGGCTAATATTCAAGCCTTGCTGGGACATAAAGCTATTTTAGAAGACTGTAAATTACCCATGTTTCACTTCTCCTTGGACATCTCCTCATTACATAGACCTCTTTCATCTTTCTAGTTGTCTCTGTACTGCCAGGTTTTCCCTGGGTCCAACTCATTCCTACTACTGCTGAGCTACTTCCTCCCCCTACCCTGTGAGTACCGGTGAAGAGGAAGAGACCAGTTACTGTCACTGCAATTACCCTCGACTTTTCACTGTTTCCAAGGTTGATGCTAATGGAAGAAAGAGTTACTGCTCTTTGTGGATGATATAACGATCTATTTAAGGAACCCAAAAGTGTAAAGAAAAAAATTAATAGAAACAATCAATGCTTTCAACAATTGGAAAATACAAAATAACTTCCAAAAATCATAAGGATTTCTTTATATTAGAAACAAAACCCAGGAAGATGATATGAAAAGCAAAATTCCAGTCAGCACACACACATAGTTGAGAGTCTATCTACTATGAAATCAAGATACACCCTGGGATTATATAAACACAAATATATCACCTTCTTTACAGATATATTTAGAAGAGCAAGGATGGAGATGCTTTTGGCAACCATAGATAGGTAAGGAGTGGATGACTAAATAATGAATGAAAAAAGATGATAGAAAATAAAATGAACAATTTTTTAAACAAAAATTTAAAAAAGATTTTGTGCAAGCACAAGGGATACAATTAAAATTAGAAGAGAGAGTTAATTGGAAAAAAATCTTTGCAGTAGCTTTCATAAATAAACTCTTCATATTCAAGACATACAGGAGCTAACTGAAATCTAGGGCATTCCAAAATTTCTAGTCTAATTTTCAGGTATTAAAGCTTTAGTAGGATGTTTGGGATATGCTGTTTATAAGAACAAGAGCCATTACCCAATAGATAAATGGTCAAAGGATGTTTAGCTGTAAGAAGATGGGAGCTAGTGATAGAGTTGAATAATAAATAAAGAAAAGAGATCATCAATGGAAGTTTTGAAATGACAAAAGAAAAGAAGGAAGGTCAGAAAGGAACACAGCTTTGAAAGTTACATGTTTATTATATACTTTGAAAGAAAAGTAAGTTGCATATACCAGATTTACAGTTTTGTGTTCAATTCTACTTTTCTGTAGACAGAAATCCGTTTTATCTGGTATTTATTAGGTTTTGCAAGCAAATGATAAAATAAAAAAGAGAGACTGTGTGACCCCAGTGTTTGGATCCAAACAGGATCTCTCTCCTGATTGTCTAATGGAATATTCTCATTGATGATGCCCCGAGCATCTAGGTCATCCACATGGGCCACTAGGCCTCAAACTGATAGTTTTATATACTTCTGTTAGGGAAGAAAATTCATATAACTTCACCCCAGGGACTGGTGTCTGATAGAGCAACTGGTCAATGTCTCCCCTGATTAACAAATGTTTACTGACTGATCGACTGACTCTTGAATCTCCAAACTTTCTGTACTATCCCTCCCCCTCCGCCATGTGAATGCTGACCTCCTCCCTTTTTATCATTCTTTAATGTACCCATGTTTTCTTGAGGGAAGGGACTGTCATCCTGCCTGTATTAGTATTTCCAGTCTTTAGCACAATGCTTGGCACATTGTAGGTGCTTAATACATATTTGTTGAATTGACACCACATACACAATGATTTTTCCCCCACCTTGCTCCATTGAGTTGAAGGTCCATTTGGAGAGCAGAAGTGCTTAATCTAGGGTCCATGGATAGATTTCAAGGGGCCTGTGACCTTGTGTGGGAAAACAATTACACATGTATTTCACTAACATCTAACTAGAATTCAGCATTTGATTAAATTATGAATTAAAAAAAATTATAAAGGGGTCCATGAAAGTTTCATCAGAGGACCAAAGGGGTCCATGGTATAAAAAGGTTAAATACCCTTATTTTAGAGGTTTTGACTTGTTGTTTATCCTTCTATTTTCCATTATTCTTTGATGTGTGGTTAAAAAATGAAAATAAGGGGTTACTTTTCCATCCAATTCTCCTTCACTGAATCTGCATCCGAGTGGTCAGGTTTCACCTTGTGTTTCTCCACCAGAAGTTCTCACACTTCCATCTCCGAACATACAGCTTCTGAGGGGAGGAAAGGAAATGAGAAGATGCTCCCATGTCACACTCATAAACACTGGGGACAAATGGACGGCATGTCTTCACTTTTTATAGCAGCCATGTCTTGCTCACTGAAGGTATTCCTAGACTTGACTCATATCTGGGAGTTCTGAGACACCCAGTCTGTAAGAGATAGACTGATAATGACTGGAGATAGTGAGATATGAGCAGTGGTAGCAAATGGAGACATCAACCCCAGGCCTGCCTGGGGCTTAGTAAGCAGAGAGGAAAAAACTGGTGGCAACAGTAAAAAGATAAAACTAAAATTTTTCAACAAAGGTCTTCTCTTTCCCCAGCTTCTACCTCCCAAAAGACACCATAGTACCTTCTTGTCTCTAAATATTTATGTTTATTAATATGATAATATATTTATTTATTACATTAGTAACATATATTAACATTATAATAAATATTATCGTGTCCTAAATATTTCTTGTATCCTTATTTTGTGCCAAACATGAAGAGGCTGGGGGTTAGTTAGAGTTAATACACAACTTTACATTAGGACAGAGAGCCAAACTTTGGTGTGAACATTAGGAATTTTCCTAACTGGGGGCTTTGAATGATAGTGATTGTACTAATGAATTTTCACCCAATAAAAATTCCATAAAGTAGTAGAGAAAGGAGTGATATAGAACTGAAAGCTCCTAGGCAATAAGTGATCTAGCAGCTGTTGTAACAAGGTGAGGCTAATTAAGTCTCCAGCCTCTGATGTGGGAAAGGAAAGGGAGCAGGGCAGAAATAGGGCCTAAGGGAGGGAGGTGAAGACTAGGAGAACCTCCAGGAGGGAGGAGGGAGCAGACAGGGCTGGTCACCTTCTTCAGGCCCTCCCTGCTGTTTCATACAGAGAAAGACACTAATGCACAGAGTGAGTAAGTGACTTCCCTGGGTCACACAGGGAGCAAGGTTTTGAAGAGTGATTTGAACTCAGGTCCTCCTGACACTACATTCAATGCTGTATCTTCTATTTACTAGTATTTGAGCATTGGGTGCATTTCATTATAGAGTCATTAACAGTGTGAAACTCTCAGGAACTATTTGGCACATCATTTGACTGCTTAGGTATCGGAGACTAGCCTATACTCTTAGATACTTCTATGGTTTGTCTTGGATATCCAATCTTTATCATTTTATCAGAGATATTTGGTACAATTCATTCCTCCCCCAGAAAGCACTTCCTTTCTTACTTCCTCTTGTTTTATTTATGCAAAAGTTTTCAAGTAATCAACATTATCTGACTTTTATAAAACCCTCATCTTTTTTTAAAATTAAGAATTATTTTCTTGTTGTCACCGTGAAGGTGCTTGATTCTCATCTGCGATGACTCTCTCATGGGGCCAAATGAGACAATGGATTTACGAACTCTGCAAACACTAGAACTTGGTAGGTCGGACAATATGATAAACATGTATGAAGCACCTACTATATGCCAGGCTAAGTGCTGAGGAAACATTTTAAAAAGTAAAAGGGTCTTTATGCTCCAAGGACTGTTATGCTATTGTGGTAGATAAGATGTACACGTATCCATAAAGCACACGAATGCTCTAAAACACCCTCATTCCAAATCCCACACTCAAAGATGAATCGAGTCCCATATTCTCTTTGGGATCCTGGAGATCATGGGCAATTCTCTAATGCCACTGGCTTGAGCCCCGACTGCTTGTCCCTACCCCAAGTTACGGAGAGTAATTTCTTTAGCCAGACATGTAGTTGTGTGTGTTTTTTGGGAGGATTGTATGTGTTGGAGAAAGGAATGTTTACTGAAGTGATACAGCAGTCACAGTTGGTATAAAAAATCCTTGGAAATTGTTGTGACCCACTCTCCCAGAAGGACACACAGACTCCAGGGGAGACACGAAGCAAAAGGGGAGCTGCCAGTTATTGGCTCTTGGACATCCTTCTCTTCTATTTGTGGGGAGCTCAAGAGATCCCTGTTAAACATGGGGGAATCTTTGTGCACCTCTCCTGAGCTCCCTTTGCAGGTCCTGCTCTCAGATAATATAGAGACTTCATTTAAGAAGTCAGTGGGCAGATACCAGGTCCACCATCCTCCATTCTCTTGAAAGCTGAAAGGTCCTCCCCTGGCCAAAGAGGAGGGAGGGAGGACATGTGTCAAAGGCAAAGCAAAACCCATTCTTTCCTCCCCATCCTTAGGTGGCTTCTTCTCAGGTGTCTGCTGAAATGCCACATGTTCTTGTTTCTTGAATTAAATCCCTTCTGTTCATGTCAGATGAGGGTGAAGTTCAAGTGTTAGCCTCTCTCCCCAACCCTTCTTCCTTCTTTATATAAATGTCTCCTTGCACACCCTCATTGTATGAGGTAATTTCCCCTAACCTTCTTTTCCTTTCCTTTCCCTCCCCTCCTTCCCAATATTCTTCTTCCTCTCTCTTTCTATTCTTAAGATGATTGACACCTAAGAGAACCACTCCTGAGCCTTTTCTAATGGGGTTCCCTCTTGATCCTTCATGATGAGAAGTATCAAAGGGGACACATATCATCTCCTTACATTTGAATGTAACCAGTTTATCCTTATCTAATTCTTCATTATTGTTCATTCCTGTTTAGCTTTCTATGTTTCTTGTCATTCCTGTGTTTGAACTTGAGCTTCTATCCAGTTCTAGTTCTTTTTATATTGGGAATGCTGGAAGTCCTCTATTTCAAAAATCTGTTTTTCCTCTGTAGGATTATATTCAGTTTTGCTGGGTAGGTGATTTTGACTTTGTCTATACTTTTTGCCATCTGGAATATTGTATCTTAAGTTCTCCACTCTCTAGAGTGGTGGTGTCTAAATCACATGTGATCCTGATTTCAGCTCCTCACTACTTGAATTCTTTCTTTCTGGCTGCTTGCAATATTTTTTCTTTTACCTGGAAGCTTTGAATTTTGCCTGTGATGTTCCTGAGAGGCTTAACTTTTGGAACTTCTCTTAGCAGATGATCAGCAAGTTTTATTTTCAAATTGTCCTTTGGTTCTAAGAGATCTAGACCATTTTCTTTTAAGATTTCTTGAAATAGAATATGTAGGGTTGATTTTTGGTCATAGTGTTCAGATAGTTCAATGGTTCTTAAATTTTTCCCCTCCTGTATTTGTTTTCCAGGTCAGCATTTTTGCTAAAATATACTTCCCATTTTCTTCTTTTTTGGCCTTTTAACTTTGCTTTAATATTTATGGTTGCCTCATGAATTCATTGGCTTCTATTTAGTACATTCTAATTTTAAGGGAGTTTGTTGCTTGGGCAGGTTTTGTGCCTCTTGAGCCTAGCCATTAATTCACTTTCAAACTCTTCCATAATTCTCATTTCATTTCCAGATTTATCTTTCTATTCTCATTCTATTCATATAACATGTTTTACCCTCTCTATCTTAAAAAAGAAACAACAATGAACAACAATTGCATCTAGGAATTCTAGATGAATTTATGCACAACCTACGTTTTTCTCTGGGCTTGGCTTGTAGATGTTTTGGAACGATTCTCTTTTTCTGGGTTGGTGTCTTGAGCTCCCTCACCACCGTAACAGCTCCTCATGATGACATCATTTTTTGTATGCCCATTTTTCCAGCTTACTTCTTAACTTTAGACTTCATATCAGGGCTGGGCTCTACAACACGTTTGTGAGGAAGGTCTAGGTTGGTCTTGTCTTGTTGCTGTGTTGAGTGTTGTATTCTAGGATCTCAGGGATAGGTTGGAGACTTTCAAACTTTCAGTGCTCCCAAAGAGGTCTAATCCAGGCAATGTCTGATTGTTGTCCCCCCCCCCCCGCTTTCCCCTCTGAGTTTTGGATAGGCTTGGGTCTGTGCAAGCATAGACTTCACCGCTTTCAGCCAGTTGGAACTCCCTGTTGTCCAAAGTGGGGGAACTGTAGACTCCCCTATGGTCCCAGTTCTTGACTCGGCTATTCCTCTGCAGCCTGGGCTAGTTGCTAAACCAAGATCCTGCTTGGCACCTGGGGTCTGAGTCATACCTCTGCTGCTGCTACTACTGCTTTCTGAACTTTATCCTTCTTGGTACACCTCTTGGAACCTTCCTAGGAAAGGACACCATCAGCACCTTGCCCGGTGCAGTTGCTCTAGTACTGAGAGAGGTGAGTGGCACCTGTCCCCACTGAAATGCCCTGGTATCAATATCAGGCTGTCCCAATATGTATCTGGGAGCTGCTTTTGTGCTGGTGTGTAATTTCTCTCTGAGTTCTAGAATGTTCCTCTTTCCTTGTGTTCCTGCTCTGAGGCTGTCTCCAGTTTTTGCAAGTCTCTCTGACTGCTGCTTTTTGAGCACCTGGGATGGAAAAAAGATACACTGTGATAAGATTTCCTCATCAAGATTTGGTCTGGTGCATTTTATAGATCTGTTTAGAGGAGCTGTGAACAGCCATCTAGGTTCCACCTCTCTGTCTTATTCCTCCAACGTCTTTCTCTCTTCCAAAGTAATTAAGAATGTTCACACCCACATTAATGTTTTGATCCGATGGAGATGTTCTCACCCAATTAAGGTAGTTATTTTAATTGGTAGTGAAGGATTGATTGATGTAATTGATCCAACCTAATACACAAAATGATGCAAAGGGTGATGTCTAAGGTTCATTTGAACTCTCTGTGTCATCATGTTATCACTAAGTCTGTGTTTGAAGACTGTACAGCTTGAGATGACATTCAAAAAGGAAAGAAAATAAAGAAACAATACTGCCCCAATTTTTCTACCTATGTGTTAAGAATGGCAAATTTTGCCCAATGTCTAAACAACATGCATTATAAGATGTTATGACCTTAGAACATGGATTTGACAGAGGAAGAGGAGAGGAGGGAGGAGGCACTGATTGATTATCTGTGTTTCCTGAGGGATCAAGACTAGACCTGTGATTTCATTAACAGAGAGGACTCCTAGATGAAGAAAATCCTGTTACCATGGCAGGTTGGCACCTTTTCTAAGGGAGTTAGAAGGAAGAGTTACACAATTTGCCCATGTTCACCAAGTCAGTTTATGTCAGAGACAGGACTTGAAACCAGAGCTTTCTGGCTCCAAGGAGCTCTCCCCACTCCAATACACTCCCTTATAATAGCCTGAAATCTGTAACTCTTTACCTCATGTATAATTTCCACAAGGTACTTTACATTGTCTTTGGAAGTATCTGAAATGAAAATTCACATCACATTGTGAATAGCCATCAGCCTGTACTGTCACATCTCTTCATAATAATTGAGCAAGTCAAAGGAAAATACCTCTCCTGTACCTTTGCTTCTAATTTATTTTAAGGATCCCCAGAAAATACATGGAAATACACCCACATTGCTCTAAATGGTGCCAATTAGCTTTTGGTAAATCAGATTCAGAAAGATGCTGAAACATGCAACTCAGGGAATGAAAATGACCAGTCAGCAGGATTCCAGCCCATTGCTTTAGTGTGAGCCCTCACCCAACTGGAAGAAATAAAAACCCATCCAGTATTTCTCATCCTGCAAGATTCTTATCCAGGTCCATTTGTGAATCCTCCATAGAGATTTGCCCAAAGTCCTGGAGGGTTTTCTCCAGTTTATTTAATTTTCTTTTTTGGAGAGGGGAAGCATTGGATCCATGGGCTGTTCTTCTTCTGTCATTTATGTTTCCTTCTTATAACACACTTGTAGAATCTCATCTTGTCCAAATCATAAGGTACTTCAGAGGGAATTTAGTTCAATCTATATGTGAGAAGGAAGCTGCCTGCCACCTTCCCCCAAGTAATCCTCTGCCTCAGAGTCTCTACTGTGATGGAGCCCATGGTCTCTCAGGCATACCATGACACTCTCAGGTCCCATTCACTGTCAGGAAACTTTGTCATCTGGAAACTAACTCTGCTTCATGGCTATTGAGAATTTCACTACTAAGAACTTATGAGTCACTTTGGAGAGAAGCATTTCAGTAAAATGGGAGATTCAGAAATCAGATTATAAGGGGGCAAAAAGCCAATAGAGTGATAGGCAACTGGTACAGACAGGTTCTTCTAGGAGTTTGGCTGTGAAAGGAATAGACTATAGGATGAAAATTTGAAGTCACAATGGGGCCAAGTTTTTTTTTCTTTTAAGCGATGGAAGAGATCTGGTCATATTTCTAGACAACAGAGCATGGAATATTAGAGAGAAGGAGCATGGTTGAAGGGGCAAGTTCTTTTGCTCATGTTGAATAGAAGAATTAAAATGAATGGGAGAAACCATAAAACAAAACAAAACATAATACAAAAGAAAATGGTCTGCTTCATTCTGTGATCCAATTCTATAATTCTTTCTCTGGATGTGGAAGGTGTTTTGACTTTTGGAAATTTTTCAAGTCCTTGCATTGAAATGAAGTGCTAAGTCTACCAGAAAAATTCACACACTGTGGTTGCTGCTGTATACAAAGTTCTCCTGGTTCTGCTCCTTTCACTCAGCATCAGTTCATATAAATCCTTCCAGGACTCTCCGAAGTCTTCCTGTTGAAGGGGCAAGTTCTTGAAGGAGATAGGAGGGGATGACATCAAACAGATGAAGGATTGACCTTGCTGAGAAAAGCTAACTTCTTAATAGGGACTGGAGCAAAGGAAGAGAGAATGGAGGCTTTTGGTAACTTTTTGAGAACTAGAATAAGAGAAAAGAGGGAACTCAAGACGATTTGCTTCCATTTTCTAAATCAGAGGCAAGATCCTTTCCTGAATTACTAGACTTTATACGAGGGTCAAAAAGAGAAGAGAAGGATTAGGACAAGCAGTGTGGAAAATTCAAGAGGGGATGGATAACAGAAGAACAAAAAGGGTTTACTCAACAGTGTCGGGCGTCCATGTGAAGTAAGGTAACAAATTCGTACCGGACTCAATCCCCACAGCTGTGGGACACAGCCACATGTTAGTAGGAGTTAAGACGGAGAAAACATAGGATAGGAACTTGACAAAGTATTAGTGATGAAACAACAAGGGGGCAGGAGATGTGGCACTAGAGGACCGTCCATTGTTGAACTATAGCATCAAGATTTGGAGGAAATTAAAGTGAGAGTATAGGAGGGATGCTGGACTGAAAGTAGCGAGAAGGAGTACATGGAGGTCAGAGCAAGGAAGAGAAATAAGCTTTAGAGGAATAAGAAAGAAGGAACTGTAGGATAGGAGGTGGTGCTTAGAGAGGGGGATTTCAGAGTTCTGGATAATGAAGATGGAGACTTATCAGCATGAATAATAATGAGATCATTCCCATGTGCCAGGAGTTGTGGAAGTGAGGAAATTGGAGAGAAGGGTGTATGAGAGGACATCAGCACGCATATGAATATTAATCAAAATCCCCAAGTATAAGGGAAATCATTGAGGTGGAGTGAAGATGAGGAGTGAGGTGCTAAACTGTTTTAGAAAAGGAAGGAGATGATATGGGAGTCAGTAGCCTATGACCAGAAAGATCTAGTTTTACAGCTTAAATCATTTAACCCATACTCACATGGTATGATTTCAACGCTCTTTACCATTCTTGTAATTCTTCAGTGAATATGATCCGATTTACTAAAGACATTATAAAAATGTGATGCCCCAAACTGAACACCAGGGCAGCTAGTATAGAGCACCAGGCTTGGAGTCAGGAAGACTAATATTCCTGAGTTCAAATCTGATCTCAGACACCAACTGGCTGTGTAACATTGGCCAAGTCACTTCACCGCCCTTCAACCCCAATCTTCAGTCTTCCAATTTTATGATGTAAATGACTACTCTGAAAATTCTTTTGAGTCAGTATGAGCTAACTCTAGTATATCCCTGATAAATATATATATCTATTTATGCTATATATAAAACATATATATGATACATACATATATAATATATATGTATACATGTACATCTATCTGTATCCATTGTCTGAAGAACCCCACTCCACCCCATCACTTCTTTTCCTTCCTCAATGAGTTTCATACCTTCCTTACATTTCTCTCCTCCCCAAATCCTGCCTTCATTCTAGGGGACTTCAGAATACATATCATTCTTCTTCAAACACCCTGACCCTTCATTTCCTCAACGTACTCACCTGCTATGAACTTTACTGATCCACATACAACCTCGGCCTTACCCATATCATCAATTGATGCTAAAGCCATTGACTGCACATCTCAGGCTGAAGTCAAACCATCTCTAGCTAAAATTCTGGCTGAAGAAAAAGCTTTGAATGCCATTATGTTTCTCTCATGAGGCAAAGTGCCTGGTGCTGTTTCTATTTTAGCTGAGATTATGAGTTAGGGAGTCCACTGCGCATACAAAAGTTGACTGAAATCTGGATTATATGGCAAGAGGGGGTTATTCCCTAGGGGATCAACAATGCCTTCGTAGTCCAGCTCTTTAAAGAAAAAGGAATTAGCCTGTTCTATGATAATGATAGGGGCTGGAAGGAGTCTCTGTCTCAGTGATTGCTGGCAAGATCCTTCACCTGGAAGATGCTCATCTACCCAAGAGCCAGTGTGGTTTCAGAAAGGACTGAAGAATGGTTGACATAGTGTTTGCTGTCTGACAACTTCAGGAGAAATGCCAGAAGCAGAAAAGAGGTTTGTACACAAAGTTCCTCTATTTGACCTTCGATATTGTCAGTTGTGAGGGTTTGTGGAAGATCATGGCAGAATTTAGTTGCTCAGAGAAGTTCATCAGTATTGCATGCCAATTCATGATGGCATGCTGCCAATGATTCTGCCTAATGGGTGATGCTATCTTGCTGCCCTAGTCACCAATGTAGTGAAGCAGGGCTGTGTGCTTGCTCCAATGCTTTTTGTGTGATGTTTTCAGCTACGTTGTCAGATAACTTCAATGAGGATGAAAATGATGTCAAGGTCAGCTATCACATTGGCAATAAAATATTTAACTTGAAAAGGCTACAAGCTAAGACTAAAGTGGAGGAAATGTTGGTATATGACTTTTTGTACACAGATGATTGTGCACTTATTGCAACCTCTGTGATGAGTTGCAACGGAATTTAGACCTACTCTTTGCTGCATGTGCTATTTTTGGTCTGACAACTAACACCAACATAGCAGAGGTTCTCCACCAGCTAGCACCACACTCTCCACACATGGAACCACCAGTTATAGCATATGAAGAAATTTTTGAATGCTGTAGATAAATTCACTTAGCTTAGTAGTGTACTTTTCAGGTATGTACACATTGATAATGAAGTTGATGCATGCATACCAGAGTTAGCTCAGTTTTGGGGAGGCTCCACAGGAAAGTATGGGAGAGAAGAGGTATTAGACTGATTACCAAGCTGAAGGTCTACAGAGCTGTTATCTTGACCTCATTGTTGTATGCCTATGAAACCTGAACAGTCTATCAGTGCCATGCCAGGAAACTGAGTTATTTCCATTTAAACTGTCTTAGAAAAATTTTGAAGATCACCTGGATAGATGAGGTATTGTACACAAGTCCTTTCTCAAGCTGAACTTCCAAGCATTTAAACTCTACTGCAGAGAGGGCAATGCCAATGGACTGGTCCTGTTACTCAAATGCTAAATGTGTGCTGGCCTAAAAGATTCTATCATGGAGAACTCACACAAGGTAAGTGCTCATGTGATGGCCAGAAGAAGAGTCACAAGGACACTCTCAAAGTCTCTCTAAAGAACTTTGGAATCAATTGTGAAACATGGGAGATGCTAGCACAGGTTGTCTCAGCATAGCATGCTTGCATCAAAGAAAGCACTATGCTCTATGAACAGAGCGGAATCACGGTAGTTCAAAAGAAACACCAAATGCACAAATTTAGAGACATTTCTACTCCAAGTGTTCATGTGGATTATTTGTGTCCTACCTGTGTTAGAGCCTTCCAAACTTCTGTTTTTCTGATCAGCTACAGTTGGCTACACCATACTTTAACCCCAACGTAGTGATGTCATTTTGTTCCTTTTTGAGCATGAAAGACAACACCAATCATTTATTCTGTATGTAGCTTGCTTTGTATATATTTGTTTACAAATTGTCTCCCCCATTAGATTGTAAGCTCCTTGATATCAGGATCTATTTTTTGCCTCTTTTTGTATCTTCAGTGATTAGCACAGTCATTAGAACATAGTAGGTGTTTAGTCAATATTTATTGATTGATTCATTTCTATGTCTCCTTATTTATCACAAAATTATGATGACAGATTTTTGTCAAAAGATTTGCAAAATCTGGGTAAATTCTATTTACAACCCTCTCTAAAGTACCAGTTATTAGCCTTTCAAAAAAGCAAATGAATTTAGTCTGATACAATTTGTTCTTGATGAGCTCATGCTGGCTTTTTGTGAATACAACTTCCTTTTCTAAATGCTCACTACAATCCCTTCTTCCCTCTCTTTGTATCCTGACCCTCTTCAAAAATCAATTTTTCTTCTAACCACTGCCTCCCATAATCTGCCCTCTTTTAAAAAAATAACCCCCTCCCTTTCTCTTATCTCCTTCCCCTCTTACTTCTCTAATGGGGAAGTTAGACTCCCATACACATCAGAATGGGACTACTTATATTCTTCTCTCTTTGAACAAGTTCCAAGGACAGTGAGATTCAAACCTTGCCTGCTACCCCCACTTTACCCTCCATTGTGAAGGTTCTTCCTCTTTCATATGAGAAAATATTCCCTATTCTTCCTTTTCCATTCCCCTCCTCCCAGGTCATCCCTCTTTCTTACCCCTTCATGTTTTTGGAGATCATCCCAACATGATTAACTCCTCTCTATGCCCTCTGTCTCTCCAGACTCTTTCTAACTGCCCTAAAAATGATTAAGTTCTTAGGAGTTATACATATCATCTTCCCATATGGGAATGTAAACAGTTTAACTTTATGATTACTCTTCACTGTTTCATACTTCTCTTGACTCCTATGTTTGTCAAATTTTCTATTCATCTCTGGTCTTTACTATCAAGAATACTTGAAAACCTTCCATTTCACTGAATATCCGTTGTTTTTTCTTCAGAAGAATTGTATTCAGCTTTGCTGGGTAGATTATTTTTTATTGCAATTCTAACTCTTTTGCCTTGTGGAATATCATATCCCAAGCCCTCTACTCCTTTAACAGGATTGCAGCTAAATCTTTTGTTATCTTGACAATGGCTCTAGAATATTTGATTTTTTTTTTCTTTCTGACATACATACATGAAGTTCATTTGGGGATCTCTTTTAGGAGGTGATTAGTAGATTCTTTCAAATTCTATTTCACCCTCTGGATCTAAGTTATCAGGGCAGTTTTTCTTGATAATATCTTGAAATATGATGACTGGGTTCTTTTTTTGATCATGGCATTCAGGTGATCCAATAATTCTTAAGTCATCTTTCCTTGATTTATTTTCAAGGTCAGTTTTTTCCAATGAGATATTTCACCTTTTCTTCTATTTTTCTCATTCTTTTGTTCTATTATTTCTTGAGATCTCATGGAGTAATTAACTTTCCCTTGTCCAATTCTAATTTTTAAGGAATTATTTTCTTGTGCTTTTGTATATCTTTTTCCATTTGACCTATTCTGCTTTTAAGGAGTCATTTTCTTTAGTGAATTTTTGTTATCATTAATATTACCCTTAGTTCAGTTCTGGTTTTTAAGTATATTTCTCCAGTATTTTTTGTGCCCCTTTTATCAAGCTGTTAATTCTCTTTCCATAATTTTCTTGCATCATTCTTATTTCTTTTCCCACCCCCCCATCATTCTTACCTTTTATTAAACTTTTCTAGGAATTCTTGTTTGGCTTAGGTCCAATTAGCATTTTTCTTTGAGGCTTTGTAGCAATTTTCTCATTGTTGTCTTCTTCTGAGTTTGTGACTTCGTCTTTCCTGCCACTGTGGTAGCTTTTTATGGTCAGTTTTGTTGTTGTTGTTTTCTCATTTTTCCAGACCATTTCTTGACTTTGAACTTTATGTTCAAGTTGTACTCTGCTCATCTGAGGGTGATGAGGTGCTGTCCTAGACCTCAGTCATTTTCATGCTGCTGTTTTCAGAATTAGTTCTAGGGCTCTGCAATTTTTGGTGCTTGTAATTTGGTGTAATCCTGGGAGAGGCATGATCACTGCTCTCCTAGTCTGCATTCTGGTCTTTACCTAGGAAATGTCCCTGGTCCCCTGTAACCAACCACAAGGACTCATATTCTCTTTGTCTTGGAATTGTAACCAGGGCCTCCACTTCTTTGTGACCAACCACTGGCACTACTCCGTTCCCTAGAATGTGTATGGCAATAAAGGTGCCAGTAAGCTCTAGCTCTACCCAGTGCCAGCAAAGGTTGCCCTGCAGTCTCTTTATAACTAGCTGTCCAAACCCTTTACCATGTCTGGACTGAGAGCTCTTGAAGCTGCTGCTACAGCTGTTGCTGCCTCTATGCATGTGAGCTCTGGATAGACTTTCACCCTTGTACAAAAAGTTTTTCTTGTGACCTCTTAAATTTTCTTAGATAAGAAAAAATGTCTCACCTTGACATTTTGTTGTCTCTGCTGCACCAAAAATTTGATTTGGTACATCATTTTAAACTTTTTTGGAGGGAAATGTTGGGAGAGTTCAGTTGGTTTGCTGTCTCTCGTCCACCATCTTGGCTCCACATCCACATTAGGTTTTATTGACTATTACTACTTTAAGACAGGGCTTCCCTTATCACAATATTTTATCAGGGTACTCTATTATCTTCTGGTCTCTTAGGACAATAATGTTAAATATTAGTAAAATCAATGTTACATTATTGCAACCATAAGCACATTTAGAACCACATCTCAGATCATAGCATGGGGGAGCTGATACTAAGGAAGGGCTGACTTAGAATATGAAAAGTAGATAGAAGAGGCCTAGATAGGGTAGAGTTTTGCTCCAGGAAGCACATCAGAAAACCTGGCTTCCAAATGGGAGGCCTGAACTGCCACCAGTCAAGTCAGGAAATAGAGTCATTCAGGGAAACATCGATCTGAAGAGAAAAACTTCTCTCCATGGTATGATGAGTGCTTATAAGCAGCAGTAGAATTCCCCAGATTAGCACTGGAAGGGACCTCAGAAGTCATCCAGTCCAATCTGCCCATTTTATAGAACAGGAAATGGAGACATAGAAAAACTGAATGACTTGACAAAGATCCCACAGGGAATAAGTATCCAAAGTAGAACCAGAACCCCAGAAGCAGGAATCTTTTCCAGTACATATCACTGGCCAAGCACTAAATGTGACATCAGGAAGCTCTGGGTTCAAAATCTGATGCTGACACTTATTGTGTAACTAGGTAAAGGAATCCAGTCTGAGACTTAGTTTCCCTACATGCAAAATAGAGAGGATAAAAATATCTGAAATACATACCCCATGAGAAGTCATGAGCCATAAATGAGGCATTATTATGCAGGTTTACAAACTCAGTTGAGGGGTCTTCTGGTGGCATCTATTGTTTTAAAATACGATGATTTCAAGTCAAACCCTCAAGTCCTGGAATGTTAGAGGTGGGAGTGGAGATCTTACCAATCCAAGCATGTCAGATGCTTGGAGGATCTTTACAATAGAAATGTCAGACCTATAAGGAAGCTTTGTCTATAAAATAATAGGACTGGAAGGACCCTTTCTGCTGTTATCATTCAGTTATTTTGGTCACATCTCTTTAAAAAATTTTTTTTAAATGAATTTATCTCTTTTTAGTTTTCAATATTCATTTCCATAAGCTTTTGAGTTTTAAATTTTCTCTGCCTGTGCCCCTCTCCCTCCTCAAGACAGCATGCAACCTGATATGGGTTCTACCTATGCATTCATATTAAACATATTTCACATTCATCATGTCGTAAAGAAGAATCAGAATCAATGGGAGGAAGCACGAGGAAAGAGAAACAAAACAAAAAAAAATACAACAAAAGAGAACAAATAGCCTGCTTCGATCTGCCTTCAGACTCCAAAGTTCTTTCTCTGGATGCGGATAGCATTTTCCATCATGAGTCTTTTGGAGTTGTCTTAGAACCTTGCATTGCTGAGAAGAGTTAAGTCTATCAAAATTAGTCATAGCACAATGTGGCTGTTACTGTGCACAATATTTTCCTGGTTCTGTTCATTTCACTCAGCATCAGTTCATATAAGTCTTCCCAGGTTTTTCTGAAGTCCACTTGCTCACCATTTTTTATATCACAATAGTATTCCATTACATTCATATACCACAACTTGCTCAGTCATTCCTCAGTTGATGGGTATCCCCTTAATTTCCAATTCTTGACCACCACAAAAAGAATTGCTATCAATATTTTTTGTACATGTGGGTCAGTTTTCCATTTTTAAGATCTCTTTGGGATACAGACTTAGAAGTGATCTTGCTGGGTCAAAGAGTATGCATACTTTTCTAGCCTTTTGGATTTAGTTCCAAATTCCTCTCCAGAATGATTGGATCAGCTCACAGGTCCAGCAACAGTGCATTAATGTTCCAATTTTCCCACATCTTCAGAATTTATCGTTTTCCTGTTTTGTCATATAAGTCAATCGGATAGGAGTGTGTGGTACCTCAGATTTCTTTGATTTGCATTTCTCTAATCAATAGTGAGTTAAAACAATTTTTCTTATGAATATAGATAGTTTTAATTTCTTTGTCTGAAAATGGCTTGTTCATACTCTTGATCATTCATCAATTGGGGAAATGTCTGACTCTTTTTGATCCCATTTAGGGTTTTCTTGGCAAAGATGCTGGAATAGTTTGCTATCTCCTTCTTCAGCTCATTTTACATATGAGGAAACTAAGGCAAGTAGGATGAAGTGACTTGATCAAGGTCACACAGCTAGTAAGTATCTTAAGTCAGTTTTGAACTCAGGGAGTGAGTCTTTCTGACTCTAGGCTCAGCACTCTATCCACTGTAGCACCACCTAGTGGTCCAAGTCCTAGGAAAACTCTTACAATCTAGAAAGTAGAAGATCACAAAGCTGACAGAGGCCTTAGAACACAGAGGAAAGAATTTCACTCTTGGAAGGAAACTTGGAAATTTTTTAGTTCATGACCTTCATTGACAAAAGAGAAAATCATGACTTAGAGAAGAGTCACGGCTTGTCTAATGTCCCACAGCAAATTAATGCCAAAGCTGAGACTTGGACAAGGTCCTAACTCCAAGTCAGTTCCCATCCCAAGGATTTCTAACTCATCCTCTAAGAGATCAACATTCCCCGACTTCACTTGGATGGTTCCCTAGCTGCTCAGCTCACACCATTCTGGCAGTAGGTGAGGTGTCTGCTCACATTCAGTTTTTCTATTTTCAGGCCCCCACTCTTAGCTGCAGATCCTGTGCAGTGGTAATTAAACCACTGTGAAGTCTGCATTGTCAGGAAACACATAGCTCCACAGTTTTCTTTGTCATCTTGGTATTTATAGGAAGACACCCAGCAGTGCATTTGCTCTGTTGTGACATAGAGAAGAAGGCACAAAGAGAGGGGCCAATTTCCTCCACCAAACATCCATTATCACTATCATCACCTGAGATGGGGAAATAATCAATGAGAATGCTCCACTTGGGTCCAACTAATTGAACGATGAAAAGCACAGTCTCAAGGGTTTCACTCTGGGAGGTGAAATACTATTAATTCAAGGAATAGACAAAGCATCTTCTCTCCAGATCACTAATTTCTGTAGTTCTAAAAAAGCTTACTCATATTCGCTGACTGAAAGAAGTCTAAAACCATTTTTAAGAGCGATTTCCTTCCCTAAGAAGTACTAAAATGTGAGCTCCCTGAGGACAGGGATGGTGTTTCATTTGAGGAATTGGGGCCAGCCCCAAGGAGCTGAAGCACTGCTCTCATCTCCTTCTCTACTGAGACACCCCTGCGTCCTGGATTCAGGCATATATTCTCACCAGGTTCTTTCCTGGGAGAGCCCAGGCTCTCACGTGAAAGGGTATAGAACCTCTTTTTCTCATAAATTTCTCTTAAATCTGAACTTCAGCTACTGGAAAATTATTGGAAACTAAGGTAGAGTCATGGTTAAGGTTTCCTGAAAGAGGTGGTTTAAAAAGTATCCAATATCCAGTATGAATTAGGTATGAGACAGATATTTCTGTTTTACACACAAAAAAATGTTCTAGACACTTGAGAGTATGCACTATGAGAGCACACAAGTTAAATTCTAAGTTTTATAGCTTTTTAAGAAATTTTGTAACTTTAAAACTTTTTAAAAAGTTATAAAACTTATGCTTTAAAAAATTACAAAATTTATAACAACTTAGAACTACTGTTATAATTTGTTAGGAGACTGAAATTTCTCATAGAAGCATGGAATTTTTCTGACTGCTGATACGATATTTTATATTTCACCTCAGCTCTGTACTGTCTAAACAATTCCTGGTACTGTCTACTGGTAAAAGGGCCAGGCTTTGGCCAATCCTCTTTTGGTCAGAGCAGTTATGGGGGACCCCTCTCTGATCTGCCAGTCAGCTCTGACTTGATGGTATCTAAGATATCCTCACCTCTTGGAATTATATGTTTCCTTCTAAGTCAGTCAGTTTATTGGGAAGTCTAGACATCACCCCTGTGATGTCATTGCTGCTCTCTGAGTTCTTCAGATGGTCTCCATATGGCATAAAATCAAGGTTCTCAAGGGCACCATACTGGTCTGCCTCCTCTCAAGGCTCTCTAGCTCTAATTGGTACTAAGTCTTTCCTTCCAATGAGTTGGTATTTGCCCTTTGCTTCTAGATCTTCCTTTTGTAACCAAATAAAACAACTCCATAGTTTTATAAAATTTAGATTAATTTGATTTGAGGCACATTTATTAAGCCTTTTTTTGTGTTCCAGGCTCTATGCTAAGTGATGAGGCTAAAAATACCAAAAATAAAGAAATTAAATTCCTCAAGGAGTTTAAAATCAATATCTCTAGGCCCTTCACCATCCTGGCCACCCCTTTCTGGACGTTTATCAACATCTTTCCTGAAATTCCTAAAGTTTACAGAACCGGACACAAAAGCTCCAGGCGGGGTCTATCCTGGGCCACAGTTGATTACATAATGCTTCAGTTTCAATATTTCCCATCTTATAGATGAAGGGACTGAGGCTCAGAGTGGTCAAATGCTCTGCTAGGATACACAGCAGGTGAGCAGGGATGCCCCCATGTTAGAGCACTTTGAGTATTATATACTTCCCAACCCGAACCCTAACCCAGAATCTTGAAGCCAATGAAAACCAGCCAGCACTAACACTAGCGATCCTGCCCAGAATTGCACACAGCAAAGAGAGAATTACAAGCAGTCTTCTCTCCCTACGGTTGCCCTACACAGTTTTATATGCATTGGCTTTTATAATGAGATGGTTATTGATGAGAACAAGGTTTTATCAGTAGAAAACTGACATGTAAATGTAGGGACCGATGGATGAGCTTCCATACAAAAGGGGTAAGATGGCTAGTGGTCTATCTGGCACCTGAGTGCCTGGGCCATTTACAAGTGACAAGGAACTAGAGATGACTTTTCCTAGAGATTTTGATTCATTCATTGGTCAGCTCATGGGAACCTATGTGATATTGCCATCCTTAAAGTAGTTTGGATTTACTCTGGATATGCAGAGATGTATCTTTTAAGGTCACTAGGTGGTGCATGTACAGTACACTAGACTTGAGATCAGAAAGATCTGAGTTCTAATCCTATTTCAAACACTTCCTAAATGTTTTACCCTGGACAACTCACTGAAGCTCTTTCAGCCTTAGTTGCTTGTCTATAAAATAAGGATAAAAACACCTCCTAACTCCTGGGATTTTTACGGAGATCCAAAGAATTGCCAGATATGATTATGGCTCCTAGGATGAACGGGGCTTTCCTTTAGGGGCTCAGAGTAGGTGCAAGTCCTCCTTCCACATGCTGCCTTTCCCAGAGATGGCCCACTTTTATGCTTTCTCTCTGCACTGATCTTGTGGTACTCCAGAAGTCTGGGGCAGAATTCCCCTCATTGGACACTGGATGCTTGAGTCACCCTTCCCAGTGTTAGTGGATGCACAACTTTCTTAGACTATCCAACATGCTGCCCCACCCCCGCCCACTGCTGACCTGCTTTGCCCTCTGTGCCCCACCCCTTTTCCCATATGACTTTGGCTAGCTCTATCTGTATTTTATTCTGTGTATATATTTTACCCTCATGGGGCTTCAGTTCTGGGAAGAGGAGACATACCATGTGCCTTTTTAATTTCATCTTAGCAGCCCTGTTAGTTAGATCAGTGTTTATTCATGGTAGGGACTTGTGGATTGGAATGCAATTCACTTTTCCTAGGCTGGAACTTACTGGAGCCCCCCTGCCCTGCAGAGGCAGATCCAAGCACTCTGGGGTTGAGCCCTGGGGTCATGGCACCTTGTGGAGAGAAGATGTGCACTGTGGAGAAAAGGCACCGAAACCTGCAGATGCAAAGACTACAGCTTCAGATATGGCCCCATGGAGAGAGCTCTGGCCTTGAAGCTGCAAGATGAGGTTTTGAATCCCAGTCCGACTATACCCAAGTCCCTTCCCTTCTATGCCCCTCCCTTTCCCCATTTATAGACTGACAAGGAGATGTCTTCTAAATCGTTATCCATCTGACTGAACTCCATTACGAAGGACGCATTCACCCTCTCTGTGTCAATCACCTCTTTGGATCCTCACAAAAACCCTGGGAGGTAGGGGTTATTTCCCCATTTTATAGTTGAGGAAACTGAGGCAAACAGAGCTTAAGGAACTTGCCCAGGGTCACATAGCTAGGAAGTATCTGAGGCCAATTTGAACTCAGGTTTCCCTGGCTCTGGTCACAACAATCTACCCTTCCTGGTGTCCCCATGGCATCTCCAACTCCCCAAGTCCAACACTCAAGGTCCTGTTATCTTCTCCTTCTGCCCCCACCTCCAACCCAGTCCTCATTTATCTCATGAGCTTCATCCCCACATCTCCAACTGTCTGCCTGATGTCTCTGCCAGTATGTCCTGGGGGAATATCCATCTTACCCTGTCCTATAGGGAAGGTAATCTGTCTCCCCAATGGAGGCCGTTCAATCTTTTCTATGCTGTATGTACCAATAATCCAGCTTTAGTGCCTTTGCCCAACTGTGTATCATATTCTAGAACGTGGTTGTAGTTCAGTTGTTTCAGTCCTGTCCAACTTTCTGTGGCCTCATTTGGGCTTTTCTTGGCAGAGATACTGCAGTGTTTTGCCATTTCCTTCTCCAGCTCATTTTATACGTGAACAACTAAGGCCAAAGAGGTTAAGTGACTTGCCCAGAGTTACACAGTTAGTAAGTGTCTGAGGCTGGATTTGAACTCAGGAAGATAAGTTCCACTGATTTCAAGCTCATTTCTCCATCCACTGAGCCACTCAGCCACCTGGCAGACCAAATTATAAGCATTCTTTATCTACTTCCCACCATTCACCGCCACCCCATGTGGATGGCGGGCGTAACTCTTTTGAGTCACTATTGACCAAACTCAGAACACTCTTCAGGGGCTTTATGTCATCTGCCACATGGGCCTCTGGAGGATTTGAGCATCTCCAAAGCAATCCTTTTTTCCATTTGGAATTTGTCCTGAGAGTCCTCCACAACCATGGTATACATTGGCAGAACTTTTATATTCCTTCTGGTTTACATCCCACTTGCTTTTGTAATCTGAGTTGTTAAACAATGTTAACTTTGTCTTTATGTCTTTTAATGAAACGTGTATGATTTTGGCACCTAAAGGAGCTACATCGATTGGCAGAGACTCTTTAGAGCACTGTTTGGCCCTGCCGAACTTGAGGGCATGAGGTCCTACAGGGATTGTTGTAACTATCGATAAACATATGGTCTGCTAAAGAAGGGAGTTTGTGAAGCCTGTTTCATTCTCACCCTTTTATCTGGATTCCACTGAAGAGTAGATTATTCCTATGAAGATTTTTAGAGATGGGAAGGGCATATGGTTTAGTAATTGTTGATGGTTTCTCTGTTGTTGTGGTAAGTCACTAGGCAGCTATTAGAAGCTTAGAGTGCCAGGCCCTGTGCAAAACACTAGGGATTTGAAGGAAGGCAAAGATGTGATTCATGCCCTCTAGGAGTTCCCATTTTAATGCAGAAAATAATCTACAAATAACTAAGCACATAGAAGATGTAGATAAAAAGTCATCTCAGAGTGAGGCACTGACATTTGGGGGAAATAGGGTTCAGCAAAGCCTCCTGCAGAAAGTGGATCTTGAAGAAATCTAGGGAAACTAGGAGTTATAGATGAGGATGGAGACTAGACCAGTTGTGGGGCAAGTCAGTATAAAGGCATGGAGATGGGAGATAAATTCTTGTGTTTAAGGAACAGCAAATCAGTCAGTGTTGTGAGATCATATAATTTGAAGTGTATAAAGTGGAAGAAGACTGAACAAGAAAAAGTTTCCAAGACTGTCAAGAAGGGAAAATGGCAAAGAGAGGACTTTATAATTGACTCTTAAGATAATAGTGAGCTACTGAAGTGGATTGGGCAGGAAAGTATCATTATCAGACTTGAACTTTAGGAAAATCATAGGGAAAGCTGAGGCATGGTGACCAGTTAGAAGGTTATTGCAATAGTTCAGGTGAGAGGTGAGGAGGCTCTGAAGTTGCTGAGGTGGTGGCTGTATGAGTGGAGGCAATCAGATACCCATGAGAGATAGTCTAAAGAAACAAGATTTGGCGGTGTAATGGACAAGTAGGGTAAGTCAAGTAGGAGCCTAGAATAACTCTAGGTGACTGGGACAATGTTGCTGCTTTTAACGTTAATAGAAAAGTTCAGAAGGGAGGGTTTGAGGGAAAAGCTCCGTTTTGGGCATGAGGGATCCAGTTTAAGATATTCAGAAGGCAGTTGGTGATTCCTGAACTGGAGCACTGGAGAAAGATTAGAGCTTGACATACAGATTTGCATAAAGATGATAATTGAAACCATCGAGGCTGATGAGATCAGTGAGTGAGAAAATATAGAGAAGAAAAGAGAAGTGTGCCCAGGATAGGGCCCTGTGGGACACCCATGATTAGTGGGTGTGACATGGATAAAGAACCAGCAAGAGAGACTGAGAACCAGCAATCAGGAGAACCAGAAAACTGTCACAACAACTTAGAGGGGAAAGAGTATCCAGGAAAAACATCACCAACTGTGTCAAAGACTTCTGCAGAGAAGTCAAGAAGGATGAGAAATAAGACAAGGTCAGCAGAACTGATCGTTGGTTGTTACTATAGGAATGATGCCTGTGGTTTGTCTCACCAAGGATTTGTTTTGGATGACTGCCCTCTTTTAGATATGCATTTAAAAATTGATCCTCTTGATGTCTCTAAAGTTGCGTTTCCTCTAAGATGAGTCATTTCTGTGGCTACTTGGTTTTCTAGACCCACTGCTTTTTCCACATTTTCTTTCAATAATGTCCTTTCTGCCTCCCCAAGTAGCATAAAAGTGACTAGAATGCTGAGTTCAAATGTGATGGCTCCATGCTCTGGGTGGAAAACAGTCTGTTATTGAAGGATTTTGCAGACATTTCATCTGCTCATTGTTCTACTTCCAGATTTGTCCCTCCCTTGAAGGATGATCTGGCTTCAATGGGTATTTTAATAAGCTTTTAGTAAAAATATTTTTCCTCCTCTGCATCTTGGTTTATGAAATGATCCTACACATAATTTTCCTCCATCTTCCTCTTCCAAGTTTTATGAGTGAATTTATATTCTAAACCAGCATTGGCCTCTGCTTGCGTTTCTCCTGTTGTCTAACACATGGAGTGTTTGCTTTCTGAGGGTTTCTATGCTCCCTTGTTCTCATTGTGGTAATCGATTTATATTAGTCAAACTCCCCAGAGTGATGGCCATCTGTCAATGTCTGTTCTTTTATATGTTTCCCCCTTTTCAATACCCACAGCATATTTAAAAGGCTAAGTTGGAGCCTTCTTTATTGTGCATGATGCCTTCTCATTTTTATTTTTTCCTTCAAGTTGGTTTTGATTCTAATATAGTATTATATATTTTTTCACATAGTAAGCTAGGCCCTGTGCTGAGCACTGGGGATAAAACAGAAAAAGAAAAGAAAAAGAGACAACAGTAGCTACCGTCTGAGGAACTCAGTCTAACAGAGGAAACAACCTGCAAATGATGGTGTACTAATAAACTAGATAAAAATCTACAGGATATAAAAAATGGCTTATATAATAGGACTAATGGAGTAGCAGATTTGAAGTTAGAAAACCAAATAGCTCCTCTGATGTTTACTAGCTATGCAACCATGGGAAATTCATTTAAGCTCCCTGTGGCTCAGTTTACCTATTAGTAAAATGTGGGGACAGTATCTATCTCTTAGGATTATTGGGAGGTTGAAAGGGAATAATGTATGTAAAAGTCTTTGAAAACTTCAAAATAACTCTATAATTACCAATTGTTGTTATTTTCTGGTTGATGTCTCGTGACTCACATTGACATTTCAGTCTATTAAAACCATCAGTTCCCTTTTTACAAACAAACAAACAAAACGCTTGTCTAACCATACCTCCACAATCTATCCTTCACAGAATGTAAGAACTGAAAGGGACTCATGATATCATCTAGTACAATCCTTTCATTTTATAGAAAAGATACTTGAGATCCTGAAAATTCATGAATTTACTAAGGTCACATAGCTGGCTGTTGTTTTAATTGAAATGTATGATTTTCCAATTATCGTTATTCCACTTCATCTTACTAAATTCACCCCATTATTTTAGCCCATCAAAATTTTTTTTTTGGATCATGACTCTAGTTACTGAGCCTGTGTCAACTTTTCTTCCCCACTTTATGTCTGATACATCATGGAACCTCAGAACTGAAAGGGACCTCAGTGGTCAGTATGACCAATTCATTTTTGAAAGAAAAACCCTCTACAAGATTCTCAATATCCTATAAATATTATGTCATTTAATCCTCACAACAACCCTGGGAAGTAAGTGCTATTATGTCCTCAGTTTAGTTGGGGAAACTGAGACAAACAGAGATTAAGTGCCTGGGTCAAGGCCATGCATCTAGGAAGTAGAAAGCTAAGTTTTTATGCTTCACTAATCAATTCACCATCCCATGCAAGATAACCACTTTCTGAAACTTTTCATTCCTCCCCAAACCTCTCGTATTCCTCTTCCCACAACTTCTCAGCTGAAACCTTTCCATTTATTTGATTTTAAAATGAGGATATTTGCTGAGGGTTCTCTCTCATCCCCTTGTTTCTACTTCACATCACTCAAATGTCTTCCTCAGCTATCTCCTTCTCCATCTCACCTGAAGAGGTGACCCTTGTCCTTGCCAGGGTAAATTTTTCTGAATGAACAAGTGATGTCATTCCATCCCATCCCATCTTCTTCAACAGATTTTCCCCTCTGTCATCCAAACTCTTTCACTCATCTTCAATCTCTCTCTGCCTACTGACTGCTTCACTATGACATCCAAGTCTCCCACATCTTGAAAACGCTCAAAAACCCTCCATTGATTCAACCATCCCAGTACCTATCTTCCCAGACCTCTTCTTTCTTTCATAGTTAAACTCCCTGGGGGCGGAGCCAAGATGATGGAGTAGAAAGACTCACTTATGCTAGCTCCGAACCCACAGCCTATTGGATTTCCTCTAAAAAGAACTCCCAACAAATTCTGGAACAGTGGAAGCCGCACAGCAACACAGTGAAGGAGATTTCCGTTTCAGAGAGCCCTGAAAAACCAACCCCAAAGGTCCATCAGGCACTGGACAGGAGCAGAGCCCTCCCCTGCCCTGGACCCGTGGCACTGAGGGGAGCAAGCAGATCTGAGCAGGCTTCAGGGACGGAATCTCCAGCAGCCGTGAAGGTCCCTCCACCCACAGACACACAGGTCAGTGAGAGAGACGTCTGGACGGGCTGAGAGGGGAGCAGGGTGTCTCCGGGACTCAGGCCCCCTTGGGAGGCAGTGGCAGAGGCAGTGGCAGAGGCAGCAGGCAGTCAGAGGCTCCCAGAGTAGGCAGGAGCTCGGCAGGGGCTCCATTACAAAAGGTCTCTGTATAAACCCCCTGAGGGAACTGAGCCTGGGAGGCAACCCTGCCCCCACCTGAGCACCAGAAATTAAGCTCCCATTGAATAGCAGCCAGGCCTGCTGCCAAAAGCTCTGAGGCTGGGGAGTAGCATTTGAATCTCAGACCCCAAGCACTAGCTGGGCAGACCTAGGCCAGGGGTGGAGAGGACTCTCAGAAGTCAAGCAAGTGGCTGGGAAAATGCCCAGAAAAGGGAAAAAAATAAGACCATAGAAGGTTATTTTCTTGGTGAACAAATGATTCCAACCTTCCTCTCTGACGAG
>CM053769.1:94761001-94899884 GCA_028658325.1 Potorous gilbertii | reverse complement strand
AAAGAGATCCAAAAAGAGAAACTCCTAGGAACATTGTGGCCAAATTCCAGAGTTCCCAGGTCAAGGAGAAAATATTGCAAGCAGCTCGAAAGAAACAATTCAAGTATTGTGAAAATACAATCAGGATAACACAAGATCTAGCAACTTCTACATTAAGGGATCGAAGGGCATGGAATAGGATATTCCAGAAGTCAAAGGAACTAGGTCTAAAACCAAGAATCACCTACCCAGCAAAACTGAGTATAATACTTCAGCGGAAAATATGGTCTTTCAATGAAATTTAGGACTTTCAAGCATTCTTGATGAAAAGACCAGATCTGAAAAGAAAATTTGACTTTCCAACACAAGAATGAGAAGAAGCATGAAAAAATAAACAGCAAGGAGAAGTCTCAAGGGACTTACCAAAGCTGAACTGTTTACAGTCCTATATGGAAAGACATTTTTCAGTATCTGGGTAGTTGGTGGGATTACACACACACACACACATATACACACACACACACGTACACATAGTTAAACTCCCTGGGAAGACCATCTACATTAAATGCCCTATCAAATTCTTTTCCTCTCACTGTCTTCTTAACTTCTTGCAGTCTTGTTTCTGCTTTCAACATTCAACTGAAACTACTCTCCCTAAAGTGGCATGCTAATTAGTATCTCTTAATTGCTAAATCTAATGGTCTTTTGTCAATCCTCTTCTTTCTCGATCCCTCCGCAGCCTTTGATACTGTCAAAATGTCTCTTCTGTTTGATTCTCTTGTCTTTAGGTTTCAGTGACACTTTTAAATCTATCTCCAACTCCCTGATTTTTAGTTTTATTTTGTGTATTATCTTCCCCCATTTAATTTTAAGCTCCTTGAGGTCAGGGGCTGGCTTTCTTCTTTGTATTAGTATCCTCAGTACTTAGTGCAGACCCTGACATATGTTCTAGTTTATTTTCTGACCTTCTGTAGGAAGCTTTTCCCCATTGCCTTTATTTCTTATGCCTTCCCCCTGCTGATTATTTTCAGTTTTCCCTGCCTGTATCTCATTTGTACATTGTTGTTTGCAATTCTTTTCCCCATTAGACTATGAACTCCTTGATGCCAGGGGCTGGCTTGCCATCTTCTCTGTATCCCCAGTGTTTAGCCCAGTGAGTGCCACATAGTAGGTGCATAATAATTATTTATTGACTGGTTGACCCTTATAACAGTCCTCTGAGTTGAGAACTCCCCTAATATCCCCATTTTGTGGTTGAACATCACGCTCAGTTCCCACGGTAAAGTAAGAATCAGTCATGGAATTCAAGCCTGGGTTCTTCCTCACTCCAAGTTCTGGATGCTTTTCTCTAGATCATGCACACTTTAGTCAATTTTGTTTTGTATTTAACAGGGAAGGAAGTTGAGGTTTAGAGAGAGGTGTGGCTTATGTAAGACAACTAAATGTACGGCATTTAGTAGAGGAACTAAGTAATTCAAATCCAGGGTTTCTGAAGGCAGACTCCATTTTTCCCCTTTTCTCTAAACACATGACATTTGTTTCTAATCTTTGACCTATGGTGGTGGTGGGGGGCAAGGCTCAGTTTAAATCAAGAGCTTTAAATCTGGAGTTTGTGAATTTTTTTCCAAAAAGAATTTTGATAATTATATGACTAAGTTTTATCTCAACATTATGCTTAATGGAAATGGTGAAGGGGGCTTCCTAGAAATTGAGGTAATGGGTTGGCTCTCCCCAGAGGATATTTTGAGGCAAAGACTGGAGGACCACTTGTCAGGGATGCTGTTGAGTGGATCCTGATCAGACACAAGGTGGGAACATGTACCCACTGACCCCTCCCTTAGCTGAGATTCTTTGGTTCTGAACATCTGACAGAAGAATCCTGAGAAAGGCTGACATGATTTCCAATGTGCCCCCATCTGTCTAAACATTTGTCATTTCTATAGTCTCCTGGGAACACACCAAGATCCCAGACCCTGAGTCATCTGAAAGCTTTGTCTTAGCCTTTACCTTCAAAGGTGCTGCCCATTCACCCTGTCACATTTGTTGGACTCTGGGCCTGGGTGACAACAGATGTGTGGCCCACCTCTTCTCAGATAACCTCTGCTGCAGGTCCTTGAGCAGGGTTAAACAGTAGTGTTCTCTGCTGGCTAGAGCAATCTGGGGTAATTCAATTGGGGCAGCATTGACATCTCTGTCCCTCCCTCACCCCCTTCTCTTTCTCTGTCTCTCTCTCTCTCTCTCTCTCTTTCTCTCTTAGTTTCGCTCTCTCTCTCTCTCTCTCTCTCTCTCTCTCTCTCACACACACACACACACACACACACACAGGGTTGGAGGCTCATTTCTCAAAGGAATCTGTTCTCTGACAACAAACAAATGGAGCCCCTGACAGGCTTGTCATTTAGTAATTAGGGCTTGGTGGCTTAAGTAAACAACTTAATGAGAGAAAGAGAAGACACCCAGGCAAGCTGGAATCACAATACACAGCTTACTCAGTGTAAACTGACCACAAGGCTTCGTGGGCTATTCTGAGTAGATGGAGAGCAAACAGGCGGCCTCCAGACCCACCAGAATCTTGGGCCAGCTCCTCTGGCTGCATTAAGAAGGAATAAGAATGAGAAACATGCATTAAGGATGCCACTGGCTGCATCTGGGAGCAAGGTTGTACCAATGAAACTGTATCTCACTGCTCACTCTAGATAGTGAGGCCCTCCACTCCCACTGAAGGCAGAGAAACACTGGTAGATAGAGTTTGACTTTGGGCTCATGAAGGTCTGAGTCCGAATCCTGCCTCACTTACTCTCTGTGCAATGATGGCTCCTCTGAGCCTTAATGAATGAAAAGGATTGCTTAAACGCTTACTCTATGCTAAGCCCCGATAGAAGAGGTCTGACAAGCCTCTGATCTAGGAGCTTACATTCCCACAAGGGGAGACAATCAATCCATCTAAGAAAGTCGAAGCCAGGGAAGGAGGTTCTGGCCTGGGAACCCATGGGGAGGATAAATGGAGTCATGGGGAGTCATCAACTTTTCCTGCTGTTACCAGAGGACAACATGGCCCCAGGCCCACAAGCTCCTCACCTGCCCGCACCGAGCTCCTGGGTTCCTTCTGAGGACCAAATGAGATAGCGGGTGGGAAGTTCTTTCCAAGCTTTAAAAGCACTCTGTCCATGGGAGCTGTGATCATAAGGCTTCTCTGGCAGCCTCATCATCTGGAGGAAATTTCAAGTGTTGTGCACATCCATCATTTTTTTTTAATTTGCTTCAATTTGCATTTCTCTAATTCTTAACCATATAGAGTTGCCTTAAGAAAATTACTTGGGTCAAGCTGAAGATTGGGTAAGGCTCAAGGAAAAGGAGAATTCAGAAGGGTTGTTGTAGTTCTCCCCAGAGATTTAGTCTCTCTTCTGTTTCCATCTGCCTTCTGAACATTCCCATTCAAACATGACGCTCAATTGTGACGTGAAATGAAACCCTTTATCTTCCTCTGCAGAACTGGTTCTCTTGCAGAGTCTCTGTTTCCGTGGAGGGCACCACCACCCTCCATCACCCAACCTTGGAACCTTGGAGTTGACTTTGCTGCTTCCCTTGGCCACATCGGTATCTTCTATGAACCGATGTCTCTCTCCTATCAGAACCCTTCTCTCTCTTCCCCTCCCCCCCACTAGCACCACAATCCTCAGTCAGGTCCTCATCTCTTCTGGCGTGAGCTGTAATAGCCCTTCTGAATTCTCCTTTTCCTTCAGTCTTATCAATCTTCAGCTTGACCTGAGTAATTTTCTTCAGGCAGCTCTAAATTATTAAGAATTAGAGAAATACAAATTGAAACAAATTGAAGAAAAAAATGATACAAATGTTCATTCACTTTTTACCCCTAAAATTAAGAAGTTAACCAAAAAGTGGAAAAATGACAAATCTAGAAGGATTGTGGGAAAACAGGTCCATTAAGGCGCTATTGGTAGAACTGACCTAGCCATGCTGGAAATCAACCTGGAGCTATTCCTGAAAAGCTATTAAACTGTACATAGCCTTTGACTAGTACTGCTTCCAGGCTACACTCCAAAGACATCAAAAAAAGAGGAAAGGGAGACATTTATGAAAAAAAAATATATTTATGGAAGTTCTTTTGGTGGTGGTAAGGAATTGTAAACTCAGGAAGTGTCCATCAACTTAGGATTGACTGGAAAAGTTATGGTATGTGTATGTGATGAAAAGTCATTGTGCTATGAGAAATTATGAAGGGGTAATTTTAGAAAAAACCTGGAAAGACTTGTTTGAACTGATGCAAAGTAATGAGCAATTTATACAGAAACAACCATAATGTGAACATAAACAGCTTTGAGGACTCGAGAACTCTGATCAGCCTTATGTGATCCATAGTCCCAGAGACCTCACAATGAATGACACATGCTGTACCCTCCAGAGTCCAGATTAAGACTCTTTTTGGAGGGGAAGTTCAGGGAGCATGGCTACTTGGAGGAATTGTTTTGCTGTATGTAATTGCAACAACTTTTGATTTCCTTGCTTTCTCTGGGGTAAGCCATGTGAGAGGGAGAAAATATAGGACTGAAAAGAAAAGAAAATTGAGCTTTAAAAAGTTCACTTTAAAGCTTAAAAAAGAGAACACAACATACAGGAATAGGATTTAGTGTGGAATTCAAATAAAACTTGCAACAGTTATTTTTAAAGGCAGTCCATGCTGACAGTCCATGATGGAAGAGGGATGTGTCCCTTCTCCTTCTGAGAGAACACATCTCTATCCTTGCCTGCATTAATCACATATCAGTCACCCAAACGTTCATAATGA
The DNA here is from genome assembly GCA_028658325.1 of Potorous gilbertii. Lineage (NCBI taxonomy): Eukaryota > Metazoa > Chordata > Mammalia > Diprotodontia > Potoroidae > Potorous > Potorous gilbertii. The sequence continues at coordinate 94,895,101 of CM053769.1, read as the reverse complement.
AATGATGGTGTAGATAATATGTGAGTGCTGACCACTTCTGACCAACAACTGGTAAGGCTAGACCTTTAGGTCTCTTGTCTCTTTCTTACCTAACTAATGAGGTGAATGGGGCTGGTAGCAAACTTCCTAATGCTTTTGATTACCACCATCCTGCAACAGAAGGCCCCCAGAACCCCAAAGGAAGAGGGAAGGGGAACAAGCATCCGGAGATTAGACATGCGTACTCACCCTTCCCTTCCCTCAAAGTACGTAATATGTTAACATTTTTGGCTTCTCTTTTCCACAAATCCCAAAGCCAGGTTCAAGAAATATTAGTGAACCAATAGACTCCGGGATGAATTTATTCAGCTAATTTCTGGATTCTAATGGTTTCTGGACTCTTAATGGTGGCACTTTTTGAGAAGAAACCTGGAGCTGAGGAGTTATGTTTCTCCTCAGGAGTATAAATTTTGTACTCCCTCCCAAAACTCATCCAGGGTGTGCTTGACATCTGGAATTATATAACAGAAGCATACAGACAGACACATACACACACACACAAATGTTTTAAAGAAATATGTGATAAACCCAGTGTTCCAGATAATCAACCCACAGTCTCATTCAAAGCAATGTGCATTAACAATCTGTACGATAAACACAGCACAATATAAAATATAGACTGACCCAATACTTTTGTGTCTAAATGTATGTTACCTTCAGTATGCAGCGCATGCATATCCTAAGAATATGTTATGTACCTATCTATAGTACACAATCAATTAAAAACAGCAGGAAGACAAGATTGTTAATTCTAACAATAGTATCAATCTTAGTATATTTATGATATTTCAAATTTCTCTCCTGTGATTCCTTCTAGAGATAAATCTATGATTCCTTATGGTAAATAAAGTCAAGTTAAGCCACGTTAACATGCTTTTCCTATATTCCTATATTCTAACAAGTGTTTTCCCTACTAAGAGGCATTCTTGGTGTTTTTCCTTCATTCTCAAAGAGGATCATGACACCAGGGAGGGGATACCATGATATGCAAATGAATTGAATTTAAGTGAGGCAGGGCTGTGCAAGGTCACCAACCTCACTGTCTCCTCCAGAGCCATCTGGGTCTAGAGGCTAGGAATCGGTCAGTATGACTGGAGGTATCCATGAGTGCTAAGTACTAGAAGAACTAGGATTATACACAACCTCTCCCCTCCAGTGTATGTTTCTATCTTAAGGCTTAAAGGAAAATGCCTCTCTGATGTCTTCTCCCAGCACAAATTCCTTCCTTTCTAGCCTGGCTGGCAATTATGTTTGGAAACTTATTGGGCTCTGAGCCTGGAAAGATGTAGCACAAGAAGGTGGTATCAGGTGCACTTGGGGCCTCAGCAATTGGTTATGGATATTGGTGAACAGTCTTCCTTTCAAACTCTTACCTCTTCCCTGAGATCCCACAGTGGTGCCTTGTCTACTCTGTGCTGGGCAGACTGACTTCAGTGATGTGGCAATGCATTGTGGATCATCCATTCTGAAGTGGGTTGCTTTGCCTAATTTACCCAGGATGTTCAAGTCAACAGAGAAGTAAAACAATAGCCTTTCATGATTTCAAATATAATGCAGTCTTCTTGGATATTTCAAAAAATCCACAACCTCCTTGATAATGGACCACTCACCCCCTGCATGTGTTTGCAGACAGTTTGATGAGTTTCTGTAACTGAACAATCAGGTCCTGGTGACCACCCCTTCCTCTCTCCATCTAGCTTGGCTAAACCTCAGGTAGCAGACAATCAGTCTAGCCTTAAGCTTGTTCTCATAGGATTCCATCTCAGTAGGACCTCCCAGAGCTAATAGGGCCTTCAAGAGTGCAGGGTGAGTGCCATACTATGATGGGGGAGGGGCACAGGAAGAAAATGAATTATTTTTAAAATGTCAAGTCTCCCTGTTGCAAATAGTGAATGCACAGCCTTCCAGGATGAGGTTGGGGGTATTGAGATCCACTCATCAAGCTTTGGTCTGTCTGACAGGTTTTAGGAATGAGCCCAAATTTCATAACTGGAGAGAATGGCAAGATGACATCTTGTGTTGGAATCTGCTGGAGAAAGGAATGGGGCAAAACTCTCTGGTTCTCCTTGCAAGCTCCAGGACAATTGAACATCCTTGGCATTGCAGAAGTAAAAATGAAATCCATCAGAGATCTTCCCTGATGGGGTTTGGAAAGGGTCCTGGGCTCCAGGCTTTCTGGAACTTGGTTGTAAAGGAGGCTGCTGACTGGACATTGATGTATTGATGTGGGATAAGAACACGTGTTCCTCAGGAACATGTGACCCTAATATCAGCAGCTTTCCTTGATATCATTATGGCTATGTTAGTTATGGTTATTTAACAAGGAAGATAATTTCCTATCAATCCCAGTTGGCTCCAGGTGGTCAGGGCTCCTTTGGAAGTTGTGGATTCCTGGTCACTGGAAGTCTCTGGGCAGGCAGGGCAGTCTACCATGTGGAAGGTATAATTCAACAGGCCCCATCTTGTGCTAGATGGGTGCTGAGGTCCCTGTGAGCTCATAGATTCTGTGGAAAATAATAATGGCTAGGGTAGCACTGTCTGAGAGCCCGCAGGGTTAGACTTCAGGGTTCTCCAGGGCCCTTAAGAGATCAGAGATGTCTAGTCCTTGCCATTGACTCAATCTGCCACTAATTGTATTACCTCTAATTCTAGGGCTCCTCAGCACCCCAATTCCATTTAACCACTTAATAGCCAGATTAGCTTTTAGAAGGGAATATTTGCTTCAAAGTTACAGCAAAAACAAACACAAAAAGACTTCCCCCAGCATCTAGGGTCATAATCCCCATCTTAATTACCACATTGTCCAGGGAGGGGAAGGCAACTCAGAATTTAGCTCCTCCATAGCACTAGTCCCACCAAGTTCCAAATCCTTCTGGCACCCTGGCTTCTCAGAGATTCCCTGCCATGCTGGTAGTAACATGTGGCCTGGAATCTTGGCTCCAAGGCTGCTAAGGCTCACACTCCTAGGACCCGGGAATGCATTCCCTTCACTTAGAATTGAAGGGGACAAATGAAACCAGACTCCAACCCCAAGCCCATTTTGGGGGCCTAGGACCAAAGGAGAGGAGGCCTGTGGCCCATCTCCCCCTCCCAGCTTGTGTGGGTGTCCATACTGGGGGTGAAGGATGCCTTCATCCCTGGAAACTGACAGAAAGAGAGCCTTCAAGATGCTTTTCATCCTGATGACTAATGGGAATAGGCTACTCCACTCCCACCATGGGTGCCTTAGCAGATCTCCCAGAAGGAGGCTCTTGGCGTTACCCCTCTGGGTGATCCAGACACGTGTAGAAATTCAGGCAAACCGTGAATTTACTCAACGCGTCCAAAGCACTTCACATGTGCTACCTCATCTGTTCCTCATGACAGTCCTGATATTACCCCATTTATAAGGGAGGAAACAGGCAGAGGAAGCGTAAGTGACTTGCCAGGTACATGGCGACTAAGCTTCTGCAGTGGGATTTGAGCCAAGGTCCTTGGAGTCCAAGACAAACTTTTGGCCTTAGGCTTTTCCACCCTTCACTCCCTCCTTGCCCAACGTGCCTTGCATTTCCATTGCCACTTGACCATTATTGTCCAGCAATTGCTCTATCCTGAGGATACAGAGAAAGGAGGGAGAGAAGATGTGGTCTAGACTGAGAGCTGATGATGTTTCAGACCCACATGCACCTTCCTGCCCAGATTTCTCCTCTGTAAAATGGGCATAATCCTTTCTATCTTTTTTCTGTGTCACAGGATGACTGGCAGATTGGATGGCATTTGTGCCAGGGTTTGGGAACAGAGAAAAGGTCTGTTAAATACAAGACAGTATCACATACATGGAGTGAAGCTCTCTGGATTAAAACCAATTCATTTTATCCAGAGACGGAAAGGACTCTAGAAATGACCTTGTCTCATCCACCCTTTGTGGAAGGTAGCCGGATTGCAAGCAGATATCTCAGAGGAAACATAGAGACCTGAAAGAACCAGCCTTGTAATGCTGAATGGCAGGAAGACAGCAGATCTCAGTTGGACCCGTATGGCAATCTTTCTCCAGTGCTCCTCTCAGTTCCAATTCCCCCATCTCCCTATCCTTGACTGCACAGCTTTTTTTTGTCTCTTCTAACTTCTCTCTCTGTGTCTCGTTCCCTCTTTTCCTCTTTTTCTCCCTTTTCCCTCCCCCTTCTGTCTGTCTCTATTTCTTTCCATCCTTTTTCACCCTTCCCCCTCTCTTCCTGTCTCCCTCTTCCTCCCCCCCTCCCCATCTCTCTCTCTCTCTCCATTTCTCTCTGTATCTGTCTCTCTCTCCACTCTTCCCCGCGTTTACCTCTCTCACCCCCCTCTCTCCGCCTCTTTTTCTCTCTACCATCTTGCTCTGTGATTCTGAGAACAATCTCTCTGTTTCCTTTTCTACATTCTCACATTCTTTCTTCCCTTTTCTTCAGAAACTATCTCTATTTAATCTAGATGTTTCATTTCCATGCTGCTTAAGGAGCACAGGGCTAGACAAGGTACCATTGTGTTAGCTCTGGGAAAAGATAAGGATTCAGGGAAAGAATATTCAGCAGTATCCATGACCAATTTCTGCAGCCACATGTCTCCTCTGCCTGTGGTGCCATCCCTTCATGCCATGTCTTTCCAGGCTCACAGACCAGCACGTTTTCAGAACCTGATCGCCAGCCAAGCTAGAATGATCCCTCTGTATCTCAGCTTTTCCCCTTCACTTTAGCTCATGAATTTTCTAACCCTGAAAAAATTGTCCTTATTTTCTGTAACTCTCTACACTCATGTGGACAGATCTCTTCCCCATCAGCTTGGGGTTCCAGCAAATACCTGTCAGATCAAGAGCCAATTTTAGGTTAGCTGTTCAGAGGCCTTTCAAGAATGTGGGATGCTCAGAGCCCTGGGGGAGGCCAGACACGTTAGCTCTGAAGCTGGGCTTGTTTTTGTCTCTGTCTGGGCTGGCCCTGGGCCACCACCTTTGAGGCTGCCAAAGTGTACCTGATTCCACAGAGATTCCATCTTTTGGAAACGCCTAATGTGGAGATCACTCAAGATGGGGAGGGGAAGAGAATGAACGTTAATGAAGCTCCTGTGTGCTAGACACTGTGCTAAAGGCCTGATCACTACGATCTCATTTGATTTTCTTCAACCCTGAGAGGCAGGTGCTGTTACTCTATTTTACATAGAAAGAAACCGAGGCAAGCAGTGGTTCAGCAACTTTCCCAGGGCCATTCTGCCAGCATGTATCAGAGGCTGTGCACTTCCTGACTCTGGAGCTGGTTCTCTACCCGCTCTTTCTCAATGTCTCTGTAACTTTCATAAAGGGTTTGAAAACAACATAATTTTTTAAACCGTCTGCCCCATTCCCCTTCCCTCAGATATTGTCTACACACAACTATTTATGTCCTGTCTCTTGGTCAGTCTCAGGGCAGGGACCAAGTATAATTGCTTTTCTACATATGCCCAGGGCTTAGTGTCGTGCATGTCATATGGGCATCATGTAAAACTAAGACACATTGCCTGTTCTGCCTTTGTTTTCTGGAGTGTCCCAGTCAAAAATAGAGTCACCAGCTAGCCTCTCTGTTCTTGGGGTCACAGAACTGACCCTGGGGTGGACTCTAAAAGTCAATGAAGCTTCACTTTGTAGGTAAAGCAATGATAGCCCCAAGAACTTAGATGACTTCTCCAATGTCATGTTGCCAGCCAGTGGTGAAGCTGCAATTCCACTGTGGCCAACAAGGCTGGCTGACCTTGGTTATGTGTACTTAGAGGGATTCCCTCTGCTAGGGAGGGCCTGGCCTCTGTGGCTGTGGAGGGTCCCTTCTGATTCTGAGAGCCTGGGATTTAGTTCCATATCATGTGAGTTCTTCTTGCACAGGCAATGTATAACTCACGTGCATGACTATTTCCAAAAAAGAAGTGGGAAACTCAGTTCTCCTCTAGCTGGTGTGCTCAACGCTTGTTAGCACGGTCTGCTCGAAATAACCAGTGGAATCTTTTTGTCTCCTTCCTCCCATATTGGCTGCTCAGCCAAAGAGGAGACTGCTGGCCAATATGCAAAGGAGGCTCTTTTCACTATTGGCCCATGAATCTCCTGGAATTCCTCTTGTGAAGGGTGAGATGGGTTGGGCTGGGTGGGAGACAGGTGTTTCTTACTTTTGGAAGACAGTCAGATGGTCTCACTTCTCTGGGGCACCATGGGCATTGATTCATGGCCAGAAGCATTTGGTAAGACTTCTTTGCTGGTTGATTGTCATAGGTGTGTCAAGTCATGTGTTTTCTCCCATCAGGAACTGGTCAAGAGAAGTGCACCTGAAAGCATTGACTTCATGATCCCCCATAATAGCTGTTATTTTGGGGAAGTGATGTCCACTCTCTGGGTCCCAGTGTCTTCATTATCTACTATGTACCAGGAACTAGGAATACAGAGAAAAACATAAAAGTCTTTGCTTTCATTGAGCTTGGGGCAGGGGCAGGGGAGCAAAGACAGACAGACATAGTATTTAAACAGATACGCAGAGATATCTCTCTCTCTACAGAGAATTAAGTATTGTTGTCTCTAGATTATCTATGTCTAATCTCTCTCCTCTATCTCTCTTTCTCTCTCTCCTCTCATTTATCAATTTGAAATCATACAAATACTTATTTGTGCATGTGGGATATATAGCATATATGTTTATGTGTTTGTGTAAGTTATTAGACTCAGTAAAGACGACAGGTCTGCTCAAGGCTATAAGTTGATCATCATTAGACCTGAGATTCATATGTATTTCCTGACTCCAGGTGCTCTTGCAGCACTGAGATTTTCGAATAATAAATAATCAGAACTGCCTAATCTGTGAAGTGGGCTGCTTTACAAGGCGTGTAGTTCCTTATGATTAGAAATATTAGACTCCTTGCTTGATGATGCTCCATCTGTTGGGGATGCTAAAAGGGAGATTCCTGCATTCCTCTGGGGTTGTATGTGGGGGCAGGGGCATGGTATGACACACAGCCTTCAAAAACTAGGCAGAAACAGCCCAAACTCTCACTGCCCTGAACCACATCTTAATTCCATTTTAATAGAATTGAGAAAGCTTCAATCGAGTAAATAAAATACAATAAGATTCAGATGATGTTAATATGTGGTTTTTCTCAGTCTATATGAAGCCAGGCAGCAGGGATCCTTCTGTTCCCTTTAGTGGCCCCATTTCTGTTTGAGCTTGGTATCACTGGTCTAGAGAGAAGGATGAGGGAGATGGAGTCAAGAAGACCTGACTTCCAGTCGTACCTCACGCACCTTCGGACTGTGTGCCCTGAGCAAGCCGCTTAACCTCTGTCTTGTTCAGTCTCCTCATTTGTAAAATGATGATAACTGTAGCACCTGCCCCTCATGAAGTGATGTCTGGACTAATGAATGAATTGCCAGAGCTGGCTCTCTCTTCCAGAGTCCAGTGGCAGGACAAAAGTCCGGGCAACCTGTGGTGACTTGGGATACAGTGGCTGATCTTGGCGTCTTCCATGTCTGACCAAGTCCATGTGCTCCTAGCACTTGCTTCAGCTGCCTTCACGGCTATTGGGACAAATTGTTCTGCCAGGGGAAGTCTTCATATGCTTGGAGTAGACACTCCACTAACTCACTGACAGATTGGAGACCCATTGGATACCCTCAATCTTGTTTAGCTCATCTGCTGAGATGGTTTTACTGGAGTGTGACCACTGCACATACTACAACTTAGCGCATAGGATGATGAGGAAGCCCCAATCCATAGGAATTGGAGGCATCTTTAAAAGTCACTGTGTCCAGGACCAGGGAGGCTATAGTCCACCTACCCTGCCTTGGTCTTGGTGGCACAGTTATGGAAGAACATTGGCCAGCTAGAGAGCATTCAGGAGATGTTGTACAGTGTGGGAGAATCACAGAATCCGAGTGTGTCTGGACCAACCCATCCTTGAATGAGGGTTTCCCTTGGCATGCCTGACAAGTAGCCATCCAGCTTCCATTTGAAGACATCCAGAGATGGGGAACGTATTGTCTGCTGGGTAGCCCAAACCACTTTTGAATCTCTCTTCTTTCTCTCTTTCTGGTAGCTCTAATTCTTAGGAGTTTTGATGTGTTTCCTATGAATTTCTGGGCTTCCAAACTCCTTTTTTCCACTTCTATTTTCTTCTGGCTGTAGACTTACCTGGGCACTTTCTCTCCCCTTTTAAAGATACTTGGAAATGATCTGCACAATGCCAAGCACAGTGATCCTACTTGGCCCTTGCTTTTGCTTCATGCCCTCCATCCCTGTCAAAAATGTAATAATCCTCAGGTTCTAAGGCTAGGGGTCAGAAGTCCAGATGTCTTCTTCAGACATCATCTTCTTAAAAAGTTACAAGGGATGGTTAGCCAAGAGAAGAGAAGATTAGTTATGCTCTACCACATGACAAGTCGTCAGGCAGACAAGGGATCATCTTGGTCTTCTGAGCTCTAGAAGGTAGAATCAGGAGCTTTGGGGTGATCATAGGGAAGCAAATGAGGGCTCCACATCAAGAATAAATTCAATATACCAAAGGGAAATATGTAGAGGAAAGTGCCTTATGGTGAAACTCTATAAGCAGAATCCAAGAGCAAAGTGGACACCAGCTTGTGAAGTGAATTTGAGCCAACCAGTTCCTTGTCTAGACCCAACTTTCATCCTCTATAAAATCAGAGATAGATCATATATGTACTATGTAAGTACTACAGCAAAAATACAAAAAAGACAAAAATTCATTAATATAGCACCTCAGTGTTCACAAAGTTCTCTAAATCTATCATCTCATTTTCATCTTCCCCTTTGAAGGGCATTTGAGGCAGTGAGGGGCAGAGGGGGCTGGGCAAGGTGGCTGTTTTGTGAATGAAGTCATCATGTTTGAAATATCTGGTGAGCAAACTCCCTCCACCAATTCAGATCATGTCTAGAACTTGGAACTTTATAGAATCACTTGCAACACTGAGAGAGAGTGACTTACCCAGGATCACACAGTTAGGATGTGTCAGAGGCAAAATTTGAAGCCAGCTCTTCTTGGCTTAGAGGTCAGCCCTCTATCTACAGACTATGCTGCTTTTTGAGGGAGGTATGGCAAGCATTCTTGTCCACATTTTCTTGGTGAACAAGAGAAGGCTCAGATAGGGAATGTGACTTGCCTAAGGTCATGCAGGTAAGAGATGAATGACATAGGGTTTGAACACAGCCCTTCCTGAGTTCAAATCCAACACTCTAGCTCGCATCCCACAAAACTTCTTAGGTAATGAGTCTGCCTTCCCAGGGGGTATTCAAGTAGGTCCAATGATCACTTGTAAGGGTTGGTATAGGGGCAATTTTTCCTCAGAGATGAATTCAGCTTTGAGAACTGGGAATTCTGTGAACCGTATCCTGGTGACATTGGCAGAGATGAGATTAGCAGAGACATCATTTTGCATTTCCTGGCTGTCAACAGGCTGCCAAGCTATGGGGGCAGTGATTCAGAGGGATTAGTTGGCATTTGGCAATGACCGTGTGATGCCTCAGCCTGCCAAGAATCAAGTAGCTGTTCAAGTCCTAAAGGCATTCTTGAACCAGGAGCTGCTGGGCGACCTTGGTTCCACCTATGAATGAAGCGGCCATTGGGCTGGAGGGGATCCTCACGATAGCACTGGGTGGGAGGGCTCTTCCTGGGGAAGGATATCATTGGCATTGAGTTTGACCAGGAAGGAACTTCAGAGATGGAGACACTGAGACTCATTGTAACGTGCTTAAAGTCACACAGGTAGGAAGTAATGGAGGTTAATTAGTAATTAATTAATGATCTACTAAGCCCTATGCTCTGTATTGATAATGGAGGCAAGGAGACAGAAATGAAATGATCATTATCTTCAAGGAGTTTACATTCTCCTGAAAAAGGACACACTACGCTATGATCAGGACATAATGGACAGACACACAAAATCCTTTATAATCTCAAGGAGAGAGATGACTTGGGCTTATGATAGGATCAGGAAATCTCTCCAGGAAGATGTTCCACTTGAGCTGAGCCTTGAATAAAGCTGGGGACTCTCAGAGGTGGAGAAGATGAAGAGGGAGTATATTCCAGGCCCTGGAGATCATCTGGGCAAAAACATTGAAAGAGGAGATGAAATTTCATTCATGGGGAAGCTGAGAGGCCCTCTAGGGCTAGGATGTGGATGGGATGAGAGTGAGACAGTAACAGAAATATCTGGACTGATGGATTGGATCCAGGTTGTGAAAGATCTTCAAAATCAAACAGAAGTATTTTTATTTGATTCTAACAGACAAAGGGAGGCCCTGAAGCTTCTTGTCTAGGGAAGGGACATGGTCAGATGTGTGCTTTATAAATCTCTATATGGTAGCTGTATGAAAGATCTATTGCAGGGGGAGTCACAAGGCAGATAGACTATGTAAGAGGCCATTATGATAGTGTAGGCAGGAGCTGACAAAGGTCTGCCTTAGCATCGGGTGTGAGGAGACCCTATTATGAGAGGGTGGAAATGGAGTGGGAGAAAAACTGTGATAGACATTGTGGAGATAGACTTGACAAGCCTTGACCATCTATCTCCTCTGGGGAGTGGGGGAGAGGTTGGAGTGGAGAATGACTGCAAATCTGGCTACCTATGTGACTGGAAGGATGGTGGAGCCCTCAGTAGAAAAGAGTGCAGAAAATCATGGATCTTGGTGGAAAGAAAGAGCTCTGTGTTGGACATACTGAGCTTGAGATACCTACTGGAGAACCATACTGCAGGACTGGAGCCTCAGAGAGAAATGAGGGTGACATATGTTGATTTGGGTATCATCTGTCTACACATGATAAATGATCCCATGGTAACTGAAAAAATCACCAAGGGTGTGAGTATGAAGAGCGAAGAGAAGAGGAACCAGGATGATGGAAGATAGATAGATATTGACAAATGAAGAGATAAAGAGAAACAGAGATAAACAGAGATGGATAAAAATATTTAAAATAGATACATAGATGCATAGACAGAGAGACAGATAGAAAAAATACATAGACAAAGATAGACATAGATATATAGATGGATGGCTAGATAGAAAGATATACATTGACAAATAGAGACAAAGAGAAAGAGATAAACAGAGATAGATAAAAATACATAAAGATAGATATATAGATGGGTAGATAGAAAAAGACATAGACTAAGAGAGAATACAGATACATAGATGGACAGATAGATAGATAAAGCATTTATTAAATATTTACTATATTCTAGCACCTGTGCTAAGTGCTGGGGATATAAATACAAGCAAGAAGAAAGATAGTCCCTGCTCTCAGAAAACTTGCATTTTTATGGGGGAGGATCACACATGAAAGTGATTAAAAGGTTGCAGGGGGAGCAGTAAAGGGAGAGAAAAAGATGGTCTTGCATAGCAAAGAGCAAGTGGAAAAGTAGAGAGAGAGTGAGGGGCAGAATTTGCCTCAAAGTGAATGTGGCTGGACCAGGTACTTCCTCAAATAAGAATGGAGCCCTGAGGTAAGGATATGAATTCAGCAAAGAGATCGGTTCAGAATAGACTGATATTTATACTTCCAAATTCTTTCTTATGATACTACTTTACTTTGCATTTCTAGAATTATATTATATAGTAATAGTGAGAGTGCATAGCTTTACTTTGTCTCCGGTTTTAGTGGAAAAGCTTCAAGTGCTTTCCTTTACAGACAACACTAGCTCTGGAATGTATAGGTATAATCTGTTCTATCCTATCATTGGTCATATCATATCATATATATATAAGAATATATAATATTTATTATGTCATATATATGAGATATAATCAATAATAGAACAAAATATAGTATAATATAATGTAATAATGACAGTGGTGATAATACTCATCTTGTACGTAAGCCCAGGATTTTAGTGATCTTTTCCCTAGGGCTCTGAGGTAGGGATGTGAAGAGTCACAGACAATGACAAAGAGCCTGACTCTTTTTTTAAAAAAATAATTAATTTGTTTTCAGTTTTCTACAAGAGCCTGACTCTTAAAAAATAGCCCAACACCTCTCTAGGAATGAATTTGGTCCATGGGTGAGCCCGGAGCTGAATCCCTTTATTAGAATAGACAATTTCCAACTCCCTGCTCACACCTATTGTTATATCTGTAGTAACAACCAGTTCTCTTCTGCTGACCTATAAAGAAGTATTTATCATTTTTACCTTTCTAAATCTATTCAAGTTTTCCTCATTTATTGACATTTCATCAGTTTTTATAAAATTACCATAGAATAAATATATATACATTAATCAGATATATGAATATATATGTGCATATTATATATGTTTGGAAATATAGACATATATATTATACAAGTATGCATTATTTATGTTATGTATATGTGCATCTAACATATATTTATATGTGCACATATGTATGTGTACATATATATCTACACACGTAAATATACCTATACAAACCTACACACATATACATGCAAATATATAAATTTATCCTATTAAGATGAAAAATTTCTCATCGTGTACACAACTCTGTGTTTTTTCTTTCTGTTGCATTCATCTTGCTCTGTAAAGGGAACAGTGAAGTCCTCTACAATTATTGTATGCTAGCTATACATTTTTTGCAATTTGCTTAACTTTTTCTCTTATAAATTTGAATATTATCTCCTTATGACAACGTTATTATGCTCAGTTTGGAAATGAGGAATCTGAGGCACACAGAGTATTTTTCAGGTGAAGGACACTGGATATTGCTATATTTTTGAGTGCTTTGGAAAATCAGGCAAACAAGTCACCACAAGTCTGGGAGCTGAAGATTCTCCAGGTTCCTGGATTCTCAAAAAGCTAGATGGTCCCATATAAGGTCCCAAGTAACCTGCCTCATCCAGCCCTTTGGTGGCATAGATGCAGACTCATTTGCCCTTTGTCCATTCCACATTTGGAAGTGAACATGGTAGGGCAAAGACTTCATAGAAACTATATCTTGTGATCCCAATCTCCTCAGGACTCAAGGTGGTAAGAAAGCACAGGTTGGAGATAGTGTTTATATTTTTCTTCTTATATATTTAGAGTAAATATTTCATTGTAAAAGCTATATGATGTTAATTGGGAAAATTGAACTAGGTTGTTAATTCCTTGTGATGAGCAGTGAGCAGAATACATGGCAATGGGGGCTTGAGCCAGTTACATTCTGGTGTATCTCAGGATATCCTTAGAAACCCAAGGGCGACACAGAGCCTTCTCAGCTCTGGGAGAGTGAGCCATCACAACATGTATTGCCCTGTTTGAGATCATCGTGGCAGCTCTCACTCTGGGGAAATCTCGTGAAAGGGTGAATTTTGCAATAGCCCTTCGCTTTCATTCAGCTTGATTCTCTTTTAAAATGTTTCTTGTATTTGGAAAAAAAATTGGGGTGGTGTCTTTTGCTTTTGTATCTATTATATCATTCTCTTTCATTTTATTGAGGAGTTAATTTATTGCCATTTAAGGTTATCCCTTTTTGGGGTTTGTATTTTCTTCTGTTTAATTCTATTGTCTAGATAACTCACACTTCTTTTTTAAAATTAGCTCTTGGTCCCTGAGATTAGCTTTGCTTTCACTCATATGGTCTCAGTCTTTTCTATTAAATAACCCCTCCCCCATTCCTCATCCCATTTCTCTACTCCTACAAATGTCTTCAGAGTAGTTAAATTATCCTTGTAGTTTTCTTCTTTTTAAAAATGAGTTCATTTTTTCCCTTTTGAGTCCCCTTCTCCTAGCTCTGCCAAGAGCATCATTCGGGATTTTCCCTGCTCCGTCCTCCAAAACCATCCTCTTCTTAAATATTTTTCATGCCTGAGAAGAGTCAATCTGTTTGTCTCTCCTTGATTCTTCCCTTCTCTTGGCTTTTCTAAATCTATTGCCCCTCCATGGGCTATTGGCCTCCCCATTCTTTCTTTATTTTCCCAGTGTACCAACATCTGTCTCCTCCTCTGTGTCTGTCATCAGTTCATGGACCCTCCACTCTCTCCCATACTCCATTGTTGCTAGCATGTATTTGCGCAGTTTTGATGGCTCTTCCCCTCCCTGACTCATCTGGGGTAAGACCTGCCTTAGGATCCCTTGGAATCCCTCCCCTCAGGTTCCTTCCTCCCCTCTACTGACATTGTCTCCCTCCCCTTGCTACCCTGCTCCCTCTCAAGGCAGAAGGGATCACTTCCCCCTCTGCTCTCAAAGGCAAGACAAGTGAAGGAGCATCTTCAGGCTCTCTGTCACTTGCCCTCATGATGCGCATGCAAGGATGTCTCTTTGTGTCCCCCTACCACACGCACAGTATTGATTCACTTTGGAGGGAACATGGCTTTTGGGCCTTCAAATGTTTCTCATTCAATTCTTTCACTTTCCCTTCTCCAGTCTCTTCTAAACCATTTTTTTCTGAAACGATCTCACTTTGTTTCTCCCTCTGGCCCTTGACCAAGGTAAGACTTCCTTTCCCAACAATCATCTTCTCTTGTCAACATGAAAGGCTTGATTCTGTCTTTTCCTGTTTATTTCCATTGCTTTGTTGTCTTGTGTTTCTCCCGTTCAGAGGGTTTGGAGCTCCACTCTGCCTTCTTTTAGGGGAGTGTTCCAAAGACTTCTCTTTATGACAGTCCATCTCTTTGGTGCTTGTGGACAGTCTCAGCTTTCTGGGCCTCCATGCTTTTGAACCATTCTGGATTCTCTTGATTCAGTCCTATTGTTTCTGGGGGACTCATATAATTACTTGTCCTGCTTCTCTTTTGCTTGGAGACCTCTTGGCCACTGTATTGGCTCAAACACTCAATCTGGTCTGAGATGTCCTGGATGTGAACATTTTCTCCAGTGATACAGATTGCAATCCATCCATACCTGCCAATCTTGCACAACTCTTGTCAATGTGTTCTTATGTTTATCACAATGGGTTGAGACAAAATGTTGAGTTTTTCCAATATTATATGCCCATCTTGGGCAGCTAAGTGAAGCCACAGTGCACAGAACCTAGAGTCAGGAGAACTTGAGTTCAAATCTGGCCCCAGACACTTACTCTCTGTGTGACTTTGTGCAAATCACTTTACCTCTGCCTGCCTCAGTTTCCTCTTCTGCAGAATGGAAATAGCACCTGCCTCCTAAGATTGTTGTGAAGACCAAATGAGATGATGTTTGTAAAGTGCTTTGAAAACCTTAAAGTGCCATAAGTACTATCACTATCATCGTCCTTATCACTATCTTTATTTGCTCCCCATAAATAGTTCCTCATTCTTACCATGTGCCTCCCCCATTTTTTCCAGTCATACATTTCACTGACAATGTCTTTTTCTGTTATTTATGTTCTGCCTCTTAAATCTTGCCTCCAGCTTGCTCCTGTGCATCCTGGGCCTTCCACTGTCCTCCAAACCATACTCATTTCTAATCCTTCAAAAATGGCGCTCCTTGATACAGCTGCAACAGCTAGAGACTAAGCCAGGAGGAATAATGCTATTGCAAAGGGAAAGTCTGAGCTGCTTTTAAAGGAGACTGACCACTTCCTACAGGAAATTCAACCTGATTTCTTCTTCCTGTTCAATCGTGGGCCCAATTTGTTAGACATGCATAGTGGATATATAATGATAGATAAGTTCTATAGACAGAATCTGGAAAATTAGCATCCTTTGTCCACTTGGTACTTTCTACTGGGGCAGCGAGGGGGCTCAGTGGATAGAGTGAAGGGCCTGGAATCATGAAGACTTGAGTTTGAGCCCAGTCTCAGACAATTCCTAGTTATATGACTCTGGGCAAGTCATGTCACCTCTGTCTGCCTAGTTTCCTAAACTGTGAAATGGGGACGATAAGAGCACTTATCTCTCAGGGTTGTTATGAGGATACAATGAGATAATATTTGTGAATCCTGGCACACAGTAGGTGCTTTATAAATGTTGTTGTGATCATTTAAATTAGTATTCCAGTCTTTCTCCATGTGCTCCAGAGTCCAGCCACATGGGCTTTCTTGATAGTCTTGCAACACAGCACTGTGATCTCAGACCTTGTGCCTTTTCTTGTGCATTCCCCATCCCTAGAATGTGCTCTCTTCTTCCCCATTTCCTTCAAGACTCAGCCTAAATCATATCACCTACTGGAGGCATATACCAATTCCCTTCTTCCCCCACTCTTAGGGGATGACTTTCATTTACTGTATTTAGTGTGGACATAGTACTTACCTAAATGCTTGCTCTTCGCCCTATTAGAATGTAAGAGGGAAAGACCTAGACTCTTTTTCCCTTTCTTTGTATTTCCACTCTTTAGCCCAGTGTGGGCACATTAGGTAAGTGCCTAATTAATGTTCATCAATTGTCTGACTCTTCTAGGATGGTTCCAGCGCCACAGCAGAGGAGGTTCTTCCCAGGCTAAGCTCATCCCTTCTCATCTCATCACCATGTCATTGCCTCAAGCCTTGACTGACTCCACCTCCCTCAGACTCCTCTCCCCTCTTATTGGAAGGCTAGAGGGAGAAGTACCAAATTCCTCCCAATGCCTTCCTTTGCAGAGGACAGAAAGTGGACTCTCAGCTCACCCCACTTTGCATCTTCGGCTCTGCTTAGTTTCAACTCTATGGAAGAAGATGCTTTCATGCCAGGAACTCAATGGTGTCTCATCCTCCCCACCCTTTCCTGCCTCTTTATAGGATCTTCTCCCATTAGACTGTAAGCTCCCTGAGGTCACGTGCTGCCTTTCTTCTTATTATCTCCCCAGAACTTAGCATGATGCCTGGCACATAGGAGGTCATGTTGATTGAATTGAATTAAATAATATGGAATTATTCATAATCACTGACACCCTGAATTCCTCACCATCTCTGGGGATAAGCCCACATACTCTGAGGTAGATCTCCACCATGAGAATGGCAAATATCCACTGATATTAATGATTAGAGAGTTATCAAACAAAGTTATCTCTGATACATCTTTCAAGGAATGTTGGAAAATGCTGATGTTTTGAAGGGAAATAACTTTGTTCAAAGACAACTTTCAAAAACTTATTTTGTTTTTTCTTTCTACAAAATCAGATCCTTTAGAAATATAACTAATGACAGCCACAGTGGAACCTTTTGTATCTTCCTGCCAATGATACAGCAAGGAAGATCAGATCTCCTGTGAAATATCACTTGCAATAGTTTGCCTAGTCCTTACTAAGAACCTCGATTGCATATGGCTTTGATCAGCCTATAGAAATTCTCATACACAATTCATGTAAATGAGAATGTATGCACACAATCAGTGTTTGTGGATGTTCTATAAGTTGGATTTTTCTGTGTTGTAAAGTCCATGACTTTTCCCATGCCTTTGGCGTCTTCAGCTTCTCCAGATACACTGCAAATTAACCTCTCAACACCTTCATAATTGTGTTAACTCCAGCATGAATCTACTTTATAAATGCCTACTGCTTTTCCTCTTCTCAGAGTCATGTCTGCCTAATTTACAAACACATTTGTGATGTTTGAGTCAAAGTGTGGTGGCCCTTCTGCTCTTGATGGTGCAGGATTGTCATTATAAAAATATTTGCTCAACTTTTCCATTTTATTCTGTTGATTTTCATCCTTCAATGTCTGCAGGATGCCTTTGTTTATTTTTCCCCCGTTAAAGTTCCTTTAAACTAGATTTACATTGTATGCTTCTCTATGTTTTAGGATGGTATATTGCTAATAACATTACTCATAAAGGGAGTATTTTATATTATCTATATTATAAAGGGAATATTACTCATAATGGGCAACTAGGTGGCACAATGGATAGGACACTGGGCTTGGAATCAGGAAGATTCATCCTGCTGAGTTCAAATCTGGCCTCAGACACTTATTAGCTGTGTGACCCTTGGCAAGTCACTTAACTTTTCTTACCTCAATTTCCTCATCTATAAAATGAGCAGAAGGAAATGGCAAAGCACTCCAGTATCTTTGCAAAGAAATCTCAAAAGGGGTCATGAAGAGTTGGACACAACTGATAAATGACTAAACAATAAGGGTCCCATAATCTGCCATCCTCCTCCATCTTAAGATTTTACAAACAAATTGATATTCTACACTGGTATGAATGTTGGTTCTATATTTCTCCACATGGCAAGTAAGACAAGAATTTTCTGATTTGTTAGTTTTTTCAAATGCCTTCATTTTAGCAACTAATTCATTAGTCAGATTTCTGGATAAAGCCATTGTGGTTGGCTTTTATGTCCTTCCTTCCAACCCTGACCCCATCTTCCATCTCAAGGACTAATTGAATAGATCTGGATAAATATACCCACAGCATGTGGGAGAGAGCAGGGGCTGCTATCAGCATGTTGGAAAGAGGGCCTGACTTGAAGAGATCAGAGATTCATAGCAGAACCAGAACCTCACAATTATCCTTTTCTTTCTTTTAAACTAGACCTGAGATGTTACTAATGTAGGAACTCTCATGTGAGGAAACTCTCTCTACTAATGCAAGTTAGCACCTCTTCTGCAGCTGAGAGTTTCAGAGGGCTTCTGGGGCCCTGAGAGACTGAATAACTTGCCCAAAATCACACAGCAAAGATACGCCAGATGTGGAATTTGAACCCAAATGTGGCTGCCAGCAAGGCTACTTCTTTATCTGTTACTCTACACTGACTCTCAAGGATCACACATTTAGTAAATCTTAGTCAGGATTCGAAACCAGGTCTTCTTGACTCCAACTTGGGTATGTGATCCACTCTACCACACCATCTCTCCCAAATTGGGGAGGTCTTTGAATGTCAGGATCTTGAGTTTGGAGCATTTCACAAACTGCATGTTTCTTTTAGAATAAGCCCAAACCCTGGAGTGTCAACTTACTTGAAGCAGTGCTTTTTCAATGAGAAAACTGTATTTTGAAGGATTTTTAGTCACTTCTAAGGGACAGATATGAAAATGAGGTAGAGGAGAAAACAAGCTGGATTTGAAGACAGATATACCCAGTTATTGGTGACCTCAATCATGTGAACAGTCTGTCTACTAGTGCAGATTGTCACTTCTCAGGAGACCTAGGTTCAAATCCTCTCACTGACATTGACAAGTAGTTTAATCACCTTGGGCCTCAGTTTCCCCCTCTGTAAAATGAGAGGGTTGGTTCAGATGGCCTCAGAGGGATCTTCCAACTCTAGGCCTATGATCTGGCCATTCTCTATGACTCTTGTTCACATCATCCCATAAATTCTATGTAAGGGGTTCACCCAAAATATGGAGGCATCCTCACCTTCTGAAGACATGAGAAATTCAATGGACCATGTGAACTGTCATTTGGTCATCCCTCACCCTTCTAAAGTGATCAGCCCGACTAATTCTTTAAAAAATGACTAAAATTTTTGTTTCATTTCCAGCCCTTTCATATCTCCCTCATATGTCTTCCTCAGCCCTCTCCAGAGAATCATTCCTTATAACCAAACAAAGAGGGAAAAGGCAGTTCAGATAAACTAGCAGAAGCTTCAACAAAACCTAACATGCATCCCATGTTGTACACTCATGGTCCTCCCCTTATGCAAAGGAGGCCCACGTTTTCTTTTCGCAACTTTAGGTCTACACACAATCGTTGTAATTATAGAGTATTCTTTTGTTTGTGGTTGGGTATCTTGTTTTCCTGGTTCTGTTCATTTCCTCTGCTCTGCTGCTATTTAGATCCAGTCCCTCATTTTTCAGTCGTATAATTTTTGGATGACATTCTTTTGAAGACAGTCCATGAGATTCTTGAGAAAGGTGTATGTTGCTTCATGATATATGGCCAGACCTAGCAAGGGGCTCCTAGGCAAAGGATCTCACTTCTCCAGCCCCACCATGGGGGCCTTCTCCCATTTAGCCACCAACTCAAAAATGGTGCTATTGCTGAGATGAGGAGGAAGGAATGGGGATGGCTGCCCATCCTGGATCCCAGGGCACCCCTCTCATCATCCCTGGGGATGAGAGCGAGGCTGGGCAGGACTTCCACACCAATGAGAAGTAAAATTAGAATCCTAGAACCTAAAGTCTGGAAGTGACCTCCGAGGTCATCTAGACACACCTTTCCTTGAGCCCAGCTGACAAAGACTCCTTGGATGCCTATTTAAAGACCTCCAGTGAGGGTGAACACATTGCTCTTCCCTGTCTCTATCAAGGCAGCCCATCCCACTTTAGAAAGCCCAACTTTAGAGAGTGTCTGTCCTCAGAGAGTCAGAGGGTTGTGGGTCAAAGAGTATTGGTCTGGAAGTCCAGGGGTCTTGATTCTAGCCCTTTACTGCCATCAGCTGGAGGTGACTTTGGGAAAGTGATTTCATCTCTCTGACCTTGGTCTTTACATGTGAACTTTGGAATCATGCCATCTTGGCAGCCTGAGGCCGGGGAACCAGACCCCGTGATCTCCTGATATATAACACTTGGCTTCTAGTTAGTCGGACACTCAGGAAGATTCTTTCTTCCACCATCTGAGCCTCTAAAGGGCATTCAGAGAGCACATGCTTCAGTCAGTGCCCCTTGAAGCAGCAACTTGCCATAGGCAAGACAATTACCCAAACTGCCTCTTGTTAGCTAATTGCCCCATGTTCAAGGCAAATGCATCTACTCTTTTTCATTTTTTGCCATTTTTTTTTAAACAGGACTCTTCTTGTGTGAAGGATTTTCAAATTTCTCAGTACAGTTAGCATTTGAGCATGGCCAGGCTCAGATCATACATGAGAATGTTTTCTCTGGTGCCTGAGATTGGAAAAGGTACAAAAACCAGGACATTTTTGTCTAGTTTTAAAAAGATAGTTTTGTCCTTGGCTATTTCTTTAACCCATAGCTGAAGTCAAAATTGCTGAGGTACACAAAAAATGGCTCTGAGAAACTTGATGTAGGATGTCAAAAGGGAAGACCTTTAGAACATGGAACACAGAATGTCAGAGCGGCAGTATATGCAATAGGCAGTTGGAGATACCAGGCTCTGGAGGTCAGCATAGAGGTCAGGGCTGGATAAATGAACCTGAAGATGAACTGGCAGCCTTTGGGGACTGATGAGATTCATCTGCTACATCACTTGTCCTCTTTCCTTCCACATTACAGGTGCTTAAGGGCAGCTAGGTGGTGCAGTGGATAGAGCACTAGTGAAAGAGTCAGGAGTCAGGAGGACCTGAGTTCAAATCTCACCTCAGACACCTAACACTCACTAGCTGTGTAACGTTGGGCAAGTCACTTAACCCCAATTGCCTCATCCTGGGTCATCTCCAATCATCCTGATGAATATCTGGTCACTGGATTCACATGGCTCTGGAGGAGAAGTGAGGCTAGTAACCTGCCCAGCCCTCCCTCACTCAAAACAAAGTCAAGTGCAAGTCATGTCATCATTTCTCTGATGGCATGGTCTTCTTTGGTCAACGAAGGATGAGCACACACAAGTGCTTAATAAGTAAGTTCTTGAGTTTAATTGAAGTAAAGTAGGAATCATGCATAGAGTCAGTAGAGAGAGATTTTAGTTTTATAACAGGAAACATTTTAAAGGTTAGGGTTTTTAAAGGTTTCTAAAGGAACCTTTAGTGGAACAGGCTGCCTCAGGAGTTGGGGAGTACCTTCACTACGGGGGGTCTTCAAGCAAAGGCTGAATGAGCATTTGTTTGGCTGTTACAGTGGGAATTCTTTTTTGGTTACAGCTTGGACCAGATGCCCTTGGGGTTACTTCCACCTCTGACATCACATTGTCTTGTACCATTAGTTTGCTTTAGAAACTTTGCCTTCAAAATTCTGGACGGACTCATGAGCTTTTCTCTAAGGACGCGTTTAGGCAATCAGCTTTGCCTCATATTCACTATTAGCAGAGACTTAAGGGAACTTTAATCCACAGGGTTTCCCACGCCTTGACCTTAAATGATCTGAATGTTGTTTTTAATTCTCTGTTTCACAGTCAACCAACAGGAAAGAAATTGTGTTGAGATGCTTAGCAAATAATCTTTTCTTTTTCTGTGGCTGCCCCATGAAGGCCAAATCCCTCTTACTTTCCTAATATGTAGTTTATATGTTTTGTTTTCTTCTTTTTTCTCTTTTTCCCCCTTTTCTCTCTCCCCTCCCTCTTTCTTTTTCTTTCTTTCTCCATTTCTTTCTCCCTTCTCCTTTTTCTCTCCCTTCTCCCTCCCTCCCTTCCTTCCTTCCTTCCTTTCTTCCTTCCTTTTTTTCTTTCCCCTCTCCCCTTTCTTTTCCATTTTTTAAATCAATGGACAAGGAGATTCAAAGTCAGAAATGAGATTTCCTCCCTTAGACCTAGAAACCTTGTACCCTGATTCTCCTGGTCAAGAATTCTGCGCCATGGTACTTGACTAAGCTTGTGCTATCCCGCTCCCCACACCAGCCAAGCTGGCCTCTCCATCTGGCTACACTGTTCCCTGACCCAGTCCTCCTCTGCATCCTCCCATCGTCCACACCTGGAATGACTTCTGTCCTTGCCTCCATTGTCTCTGTCCACTGATATCTCCACCTTCCCTTTGGGCCCAGCTTTGGTACCATTTCCTGTAGGCCACTGTGGAGTGCAGTAGACAGATTTGGCTTCAAATTCTACTTCAGGAACATTAGCTGTGTGACCCTGGGCAGCTCACTTAGCCTCTCATTGCCTCAGTTTCCTCCGCAGTAAAAAAGGGGTGATAGTAGCACCTACCTTGTAGCACTGTGCAGATATGAAAGTGCCTTGTAAATGATGTCTGTGAAGCCTTCTCTGATCTCCCTGAAAATGAACAATCTTGGCATCTCCCATTTTCATGTTCTGGCTGAGAAGAAGAATGAATTTGTGTGCCCCAAGGGCTCTCATAATATCTGCACATGGCTCATACGTCCCCCACTGGACTGTAGCCCCTTCCCCCAGTGTCGGGTTATCATGGTCCCCACTAAAATGGAGCTGTCTTGGCTTGAACTTACATTTGAATAACACAGATAGCCGGATGTCACTAGAGGCCTTTCTAATCCCAGCACCCTGGTCCCTCCATCAGTCCCTCCTGCAGTGCCTGGTACAGGGTTGATACTTCTTGCCTGATCCCTATCAGAGGCCTGCAGCATCTGGAGCTTGGATCTTTCCACCTTGCAGGGTCATTTTCTTGGCCATACTACGTGCTTAATAAATGGTTCTTGATTCTGAAAGAAGGAAGGAAGGAATCTCCAAGCAGATCTTGGTGTGGTTTCTATGTCTTACCACTGGATTCTGGATTGTCTGTTACTCCCATTTTAAAACCATTAACAAGCAGCCAACTGCATATTCCTTGAAATGGAGAGTCCAGCCTTTGTATTTAGTCAAAACACTTGGATTCAGGTCCAACTTACTTAGATCTTCTGGACTCTAGCATTTTATGTTTTCTAACCTAAGCTTTCTCCCGGCTCTGATAGCCTGTATTCTAATGTCCATCCCCACCCTCGCCATGTTCTAGACTGTGTTCTAAGATCCCTCCTACTCTCATGTTCTGTGCTTTAAAGCCCCATCAGGCTCTGATATTCTAGAGTCTGATTCTAACTTTCATCCTCTCTTGGTTAGGCTTGGTTCAGTCTTCTAGTGTCCCTGGCAGTCAGGAGCATGGCAGAAAATATTTAACATCCAGCTCTCTAGAATGGAAAATGGATACAGGCCATACTTGTAAGTTTAATCTGCATTATCAACATTTTCTCTATTGCTTTCTTATGTCTGGTAATCAATCAGTAAAGGAAGAAATCAATCCCTGATCTGTAGCATTGACTGAATTCTGAGGGGTAAACACTCGTGCTAAGCATTTAATAACCTGTTTTCTGAGCTGGGTCGAGCTGGCTCCAGCACAGCCTTATTTCTAGCTGATGTTCCATGTTCTGTGTTCTAAAATCTCCTCCCTCTGACAGTGTGGACTCTTCCTTAGTCCTAATTGTTCTGTGTTCTAAGGACACTTCCAGGGCACATGTGCTAGGACATTAAGATTTTCTGCATGCATGCAAATCACTCAAACCTTCAGGGTCCCAAGTCATCCCTCAGACAACCTCTTCAGTCTTCTGTGGGTACACAACTCAAGCTGTTCATGACTTGGAGCCCAGCAGTATTTTCAAATAAAACTCTTGCACAGCTATAAACATCTTACTTTTCATAGCAACGCTTGGACTTCAAACCAGCCTTCTAATTATTGTAATGTTTCCCTGAAAGGCTTGCCTTGTGCACTGTGTGGGCCTCTGACATCTGCTACAGATCCTCAGCTTTTTTTCCTCTTTTCCCCAGCAGCATCTCTGCACTGATTGGCTCCTGGCAGCAGCTGGAGCAGGGGAACCGCTGCAAATAATTTTTATGTTTACTGGTCCACATTCCAGTTTCATCTGCTACATCCCACACAAGATCCTAATGACAGCTTCAACCACAGTCCCTGAAACAGCTTTTGAAGTACAGAGATTCATCCTGAATCTTGTTTTCTAGTATCTCCTTTTGAATTGTTCAATCCTCATAGGGAAAGACAACCTTCACCTCATCCTAACTCCAGACTGAGAGGAAGGAGGGAGCCCAGGAAAGCTCCCCTAGCACCTTCCATGAGAGCTGACATCCAGGCTCCACAGGCCCAGAAGGCTGACTTACCAAAGATCACACAGCAAACACGTGAATGAGCCTGACTTGAATCAGGGGCTCAGGGTCCCACACACCCACCAGGATACATCCAGATGGATGTTGGGCTGGGGGGATTCTTCTTCATTCTGTATTGGGCTATCCAAATAGACATAAGGTCCATTCTGACTCTGAGGTATTTCCAGGGAGTCAGAAGGAACTTCAGGAGTCATCTCTGAGAGGGATGGAAAGCATGATGAGACAGCACTGGGCACGCTGCCTCCCTCTGGAAGGGCAGCTTTTTGAGGGCAGGGGCTGCGTTTCTCTTTTCTTTTATAACCCATTTCATTTAGTGCTTTGTCAGTGCTTCTTGGCTGCATAATGGAGGCCAAACTCTGCCATTTGCTGCTGACAGACAGATGACACCATCTTGATGGCAGCTTGGAGAGAGTGTTGCTGGTCCCTTCTTCCAAAGGGGACCATGACATGTAGGTGAATTGGACTTCACTGAGGCAGGGTTGTACAGGGTCACTGGCCTCACTCTCTCCTCTGAGCCATCTAGGTCCAGTGGCCAGATATCAATCAAGATGACTGGTGAGGCCCCTGCCAGAGGTAGAATAAGACTGTGGAAAGAGCAATGGCTTTGGAGCTAGAGGACCTGGGTTCAAATTCCATCACTAACATCAACTACATGTCCTTGGGCAAGCCATTCATTTCATTTGTCTGGGTCTTGGTTGCCTGATCTGTAAAGTGATCTCCAGGGTCTCTCCCCACTGCGGCCCTAGGATTCTGTGACCTAGTCCAACCCTCTCATTTTACAGATGTCTACACTGCATATGGGAAGCTATGTGGTGTAGTGGTTAGAGTACTAGTCCTGGAGTCAGGAAGTCTCCTTCTTCTGAGTTCAAATGCAGCCTCAGACACTAGCTGTGTGATCCTAGCCATTTCTTCAACTGTAAAAATGAACTGGAGAGGGAATTGCAAACACTCTTGTATCTCTGCTGAGCAAACCCCAAATGGGGTCACAAAAAGGCAGATATGACTCCAAAACCACTGAACCAAACCAAAGACATTATATACCTCTTGCCTCCCCTGATATCTGCAGTGCCCAGCATAGAGGACACAGATAGAAATAGGGTCTGGACCTGTGATTACAGTATAGAGGACTCCCAGGTGAAGAAACTCCCTCCATTCGTGAAGCTGGCACCTTCTCTGAGCTTTAGCCCTGGAGAGCAGCTGAGAGCAATATAGATGTTTGTTCTGCTATAGCATCACACAACCAGTGTGTGGTAAGGGATGGATTTGAACCCAGGGACTTGTGGCTGTCTCCATCACCCCACACTGCCTGAAGCACATGACAGATTCTTGACAAACACTTGTTGACCAGCATGTGAGTTCTTGTATTTGAAGAATTGTCCTATGGGAGGGTCACACCTAGGGAAGGTGTGGGGAAGGTGCAGAGACAGCGTTAAGCTCAATGTAAAGAAATATTTCCCGATAAAAGTTTCAAACTGGAGAATGAATTATTGCCTCTGGAGTTAGTGCATCCCCCATCATGTGCATTATTCACGTGGAAACTTGGATGAACGCTTGGTGGAGAGGAAATAAAGCAGATTCCTATTCAGGTAGAGAGCTGGGCTGGATGCCCTTAGAGGCTCTGCCATTCTGGAATTCTGTGGATCATAGCTCTTTGTCACACACCAAAGGAAAGTAAAGTTACTGGCATAAAGATTTATAAAGGGAATATTCTTTTCACATTCATCTATACATAGAGATTTTGTCTAACCCTCTCATTCTACAGAGGAGCTAACAAAGCTCAGTAAAGGGAGTTATTCTAGGACTGGGGTCGTCTTATATTTTTCTTTTCTTCATGGGGTGCCACTGCCAGGACTCCATCACCAGTTGGGTGGCCTGTTGTCTGTCTCTGGACATCTCTGCCCTTAGTCAGCCTGGACCTGAGAGAAAAGGCATTATCTCTTGCTATAACTGTCCTTGAAGACTTTCCATCAAGTAGAATCTGCAGGAGCATACATTCCATGGAAATAGAGGGGATTCCTCAGAGAGAAAACTCCTACTCCTGTGGATCAGCACATTCCATGTTCTGGTGTTAGTATCTTAGGGCCCAAGTATCTGAGACTGTGACTTTAGACCAGTCATTGGCACTTTCTGTTCCTATAAAATGGAGGCAATTTGGGCCATGCACCTCATGGGATGACTGTCTGGAAAAGACAAATCAATGAGAAAGATTTATTATTTGTTCTTATATATGTATATTTTATTACTATGTGCCAGGCACTGTGCTAAGGACTGGGGATACAAAGAAAGGTCAAAGCAGTCTCTGCTCTGCCCTCAAGGAGCTGACAGTCCTAATGGGGAGACAAAAGCAACCACTACAGACAAACAAAACACAGGTAGGACAAATTGGGGGAAGGCACTCGGGCTAAGGAGGACTCTTGTGAAGGGGGGAATTTAGCTAAGACTGGAAGCCTGGGAAGCCAGAGGCAGAGATGAAGGAGAGCTTTCCAAGTCCAGGGGAAAGTTAGAGAAAATACGCAGACTCTGGAAGTGGAAAGTCTCATTCCAGGAACAGCAAAGGTCAATGTTATTGGATCACAGATCATGTGGGCTAGGGTGTCTGGGGTATAAGAAACCTGAAAAGGTAGGCAGGGGCCAGAGTATTCTATATATCATCAAAGAGGAGATAAGAGTGAATGGGGATGATAGAATTAGGCCTATGCTTTTGTTGCTGTCCAGTTGTTTCAAGTCATGTCCAACTCTTTGTGACTTCATCTGGGATGGGGGGTGGTTTGTCATTTCCTTCTCCAGCTCATTTTACACATGAGGAAACTGAGGCACACAGGGTTAAGTGATTTTCCCAGGGTCACATAGCTAGTAAGTGTCTGACACTGGATTTGAACTCAGGTCTTCCTGACTTCAGCTATAGTCATCTATCCACTGCATCACCCTTTTTCTTACATTTCTCATTATTTTACTTGACCCAGAAATCCAGCCTGCTAGAAAATGGTTAGATTCTGAATCAGTTGTCTAGTATGTTAGCTGTCCCTTCCTGGTTTGTATCATTTTCTCTTTCTCAAGATAAATATCCCAACACCTTAAACTTAATTTCATTGTTCTAACTTGCTATTTTAGGAGTAACTACTTCAGTTGCCTGCCTAAATGGTATTAATGCTCTCTGAGTTTCTGGACTCTCCTACTATGGTCTTCACCTTGTAGGCCTCTCCCTTCCTTCAAACATCCTCCTTATCTGCTGGCCATCTCCTCCTTCTCTCTGAGTCAGCACCACCTTGTGGGTCCCTGCATCCCCTTGCTTCCCTGAGAGGAAGGATCCTTGTAGTTCATCTCAGTTACTTCTCATTTTACAAATGACTCAGGAAAGGGGAACCATCTGCTCCAAGTCACACAGGCCTGGGATTGTGTTTGAATCCAGGGCCCTTTTCCCGTAAAATGTGAACGTTTCAGGTGGTTTAGCTGCCTTAAAACTGAACTTCTCAATGTCTAAATGCCTCTTAGTCCAGACCTGAACTCTGATGACTGCCACACCTCCCCCACCCAGTGGCCCCATATTTAACTCAGCGGATCAAAGGAATAAGCCTGGTCAGGAGGTTCTCAGTCAGGTCTTTTCTTTCCGGCAGGAAGCTGTTTATCCAACTTTTGTTCTCCACATTCCATCTGGTTCAGGGCATCTCATTGTGGTGTCCAACATTCACATGGCCAGGGAGGGAGCTGGGATTTCAGTCTGGAGATAAGATCAGTCACTGGCATGACCGCACATAGCTCTGCCTGCCAGAAGCACCGTAATAACCTCTTGTAAGCCAGAATCACTTAGGTTTTCTAATGAAAGCATTGTTTTTTTCCTGGAAATAACCAAAGGGCTATGATATCTCCATAAGTTTCTCACCTGGGTGTGATGCTGAGCTGGACCTGAGCAGGATGGAAAGATGGGCATCCCTGGAGTCTGGGATGCAGTGTTTCCTGAGTCTGAAGCTTATTTCCAAAGAAAGTACAGATTGCAGGAGAAGCAATGCGCTGGTTTTGTTTGATCCTTTACTGAGCATGCGTTGATCACCTTTTCCATAATCAGGGCTAGAATCTGTAGAATTATTTATATGGTACATAAAGCCCCTCATTGGAATCCTCTGGCAATCCTGGGAGGCAGGGGATATTATCACCCCCATTTGGCAGAGGAGGAATCAGAATTAAACTAAGTGATACAGCTCATGTGTGAGAGAGGTGAAGGATGCTGAATTCTGGGGCAAGATTGGAATGCAGGGCTTCCTAACTATAAGCGCAGTGCCTCAGTCTCCCCCGCACCACCTTTCTTCACCTTGTCAGGGGCCCGAGACCTTAGATGGACATGAGGTGGAAATTCCATCTTTATTGTCGCTAACCTCGAGTTGGAATTGAGAATATCCCTCCCTTAGGATTGTAGGCACCAAACCACAGTGGCGTTAGAAATACTTGTAACTTTGTCACCAATAGAAATCACAGATATTTTCATATGTCTCTGCCGTTGCTGCAGATGTCTTAAAATAGTGTCTGTGTTCATCACTGCTGTGAAATGATGGTGGTTATTATGAAAACCACATGACTGCCATGCTCCTGTCTAACTGGCCAGCATCTCAGTGCCTAGTGGGCAGTCAGTGGCTCAGCTTCCAAAGGGTAGATAACATGAGATGGAATCACTCCAGAGACATAGGCGTCTCTGTGGCTTTCTGTTATCCCCAAACTCAGATTGTAGATTCTATCCTAAGGCCCTAATTTTAGGGAGGATGAAACAGAAGGCAACTGAAGGGAAGGGACTAGCCCAAGGTCAAGTACACAGCAAGCAAAAGAAGGGATTTCCTCCTCCTCTGATTTCAGATCTATCACTCTTTCCATTGTAATAAGCATAACAATAGTTATATAGACCACTTTAAGATTTACAAAGCACTTCACAGATTTCTCCTTTTATCTTTGCAGTAATTCTGGAAGGCAGGTGCTGTTATTCCAAGTTTTATAGATGAGGAAACTGAGGCAGCTAAGTGACCCATCTAGGGTAAGTGTCTGAGGGCAGATTTGAACTCAGGTCTTCTTGACTTTGTGCCCAGGGCTCTATCCACCTAGCAGCCCAAAGTGAAAGCAAACAGGGAGGAGGTCTTCCCAACAAACCACATTACCAATAAAGAGTTTTGGAGCAGGGTGGGGGGAGGGGACCCTGGGGTTGGGAATAGTGGGAAATCTAAGGGGTCTTTGTAAGGAAAATTGAGTGAATTTTTTTCTTCAAGTGAATGAATGGGAAAATCAGCTGACATGCACATAGCACTCCCCACCTTCTCAGACTGGTCTCCTTCTCATCCCGGGACACAGAGGGGAGTCCATAAGGCACAAAGAATCCCGTTTCTGTCAACAGATGCTAATTAATGCCCCAAGGAGTCAAGCTCTTTTCAGCTTCCTCACCTCCTCTTGTGGTGCTTTCCTGCTGGGGCATGGGCAGATGTTGATTTTAAACGTGGATGGTTGAGTCAGAGGCCTCAGATTCGCCATTCCTGATCTGTGTCGTCCAGGCAATCTCTTAACTCTGTGGTGGCTCGCTGTCCTCATTGGAAAGTGGGGAGCAACAGATCACTGGCAGCACCCACTGAGAAAACGGCATTGGGAATCTTCAAATGCGTTGTCGATGCCAGGCACTGACTGCTGCTGGCTGTCGTCACCATCAACGTGAAAATTATTACCCCACGTTCAGTCTTCCATTTCTGCCTTGGAACCCTCAGCACAGGGGGCAATGTGGGGTCATGGATCAGGAGCTGCCGTGGAGGGAGGAAGACCCAACTTCAAACCCCCTTATCCTCCTGGGCCTTGGGCAGTTCTCCAAAGCCATCACTTGCAGAGTCAACCAGTTAGAGAATAAACATTTTTAAGTGCCTACTATATGCCAGACACCATAGTTAGGCAAAAGACAGTCCCTGCCCCCAAGGGCTTCCTCTCTGGGAGTAATCTACACCAAATGAAATAGTAGGTACCACACTGGGGAAAGGGGTAGAGGGGAATAGCCCCAAGACAGGGTTTGAAGGCCTTAATCATTGTTGGTGTGGATATAAACCCGATGCCTCCCTTCCTGATTTCACCAGAGCCCTTAGTCAGCTCTGTTCACACTCTGTTGTATTTCTCATGTACTTTTTGGGACTGGAGCTGTCTGGGTAAGCATTTTATACCCCATAGACTGTGAGGACAGGAGCTTCCTCTTCTCTGATTTTCAATCCTCTCCCCTCCCCCCAGCATCCAGTAGAGTGTTGTACAATCAATAGGGGCTTAATAGGTGTCTGTGGGCCAAATGGACATTCTTTGTTCCTTCTGGATGCTGCTTTGGGTCTACAACAAGACTGATCATGAGCAATAGATACTTGTACCCGGATCAACGCCAATTACCCAGACCTGGAATGTCTTGCTTAAAAAAGAAAGAGAATCAATTGCTTAGGAGGATAGGAGGAGAAAGAGTCATGTTGAAATGGATTTGTAGATGGTGGAATGGCCGGACTCAACTAAGATGCATTACTTGTTCAGTGCTGACTTGGTAGATAGTGCCCCCAGACACTATTATTTAACATTTTTGTCAATGACTCCAATAAAGCCATTGATGTCACGTTCAGCAAATTTGTGGATGTCTGAAGTTGAGAGAAAGAGAAAGCGTGCTAACCCATTGGATGACATTCAAAATCCAAACAGGTCTTAGTAGACTGGAACTTTGGGCCAATGCTAAGAAGAGAAAAGTTAATAGGGGGATAAATGTAAATCCTACACTTGGTTTAAAAAAATCAAGGCATCAAACATTCATTAGGTGCAAAATATGTGCCAGGATCTGTGCTAAGTTCTGGGGATACAAAGAAATGCAAAAGATATTCCTCTCTCCTAAGGAGCTTAGTTCTATCAGGGGAGACAACTTGCAAATAATCATATACAAATAAGCTGTGAACTGGATAAAGTGTAATCTCTGTCACCAGGTCTGGGTCCCAAATTCAGGGATGATTGAAGGGAAATCTGTGCTGGCGGTGATATTTGAGGTGAGGAGTGGTCCCAGGCCCTAAATTGTGTACTTATCAAGGACCAAGTTCAGAGGTTAACAGTAACTGTGTGGTTCAGATCCCAGGACAATGCAGAGTCTCAGTTCCAAGTTCTATCCAAGTCTGAAACCTTCAGAGAAATCACCAGGGCAGGAATCACAGATCAAAAGGAGTCCATAATTCTGTCACGATGAATCAGCAGAGCTTTGGAGTTGACTGACAGTGGTTAAGTACGACAGTGGTCTACTGGACCTCCAACGGAGGCAACCTCACAGGTCTTTTACTCAGACCCAGACACAGAAACTTACAGAACTTAGCCTAAAGGGGCAATGATCAGACTTTGTCTTAAATCAGACCAATTTTTAAATAATGGATTGCAAATATAACCCTGCCAACAGAATTATTCCAAAAGAAACGTGAGGCGTAAGGTATTTGCTTGAGAACCTGACAAACTACTTTGAGTTCCTGAGTTTCTAATTGCTTGACCTGGCAAAGATTTCTGGGAAGTAGTCAATGAACTGGTCACAAGAGATAAGCCATTGGGAGCTGAGTGAAGGTCAGGATGGGACATTCCCAGGATTCCTCAGGTTACACAAACAAGTAGCTATTGAGAAGAAACAACAGAACGGATGCCACTAAACAAATACTGGGCAAGAAAAAATATTTATCTATTTCCTCTTTTGTCAATTTGAGTATTTTACATTTTTGTAAATTTTGATCCATTTCTTTTATGTTATCAGTTTTATTAGTTTAATATGTAATAAACTGATGACAATGAATTGTGATTTTCCTTTTGCTTATTTCAAACTATGGTGAATTCTTTGCCTCAATCTTTTTATTGTAATCAGATTAACTTGGTAGCACTGAAAGCTTGCAGGTCCCAAGCATCAGATATCACTGAGATACTAAATTAGCCCTCAATACCCAAACACCTAAATACTCAAATACCCCCAAAATAAGCAGCAGGATCAGATGAGACCTTCTATCCAGAGGTGCCCAGAGCTCAGCCCTAACATAAAGTCCAATATCAGGAAGTAGGCTGAAAGAAAAGAACCCCACCATAAACTGCTATTATCATGAGAGAGATGCTCAAGTGACAAACACAGAAGAGAATGGTTCCAAAACATATGCAAGCAAAGGCTCAGAGAAAAACATAGCTTGGGCACACTTTCAACTAGAATTTCTGAAAGAGATAAAGCAAGAGTTAACAAATAGTTAAAATGTGTTTCTTTTAATGAATGATAGTGTCAAAGGTGAACAAAAAAATTGAAAAATGAATGAGATCCATGAAAGAAAAAGGCAGAAACAGAATTAATAGCTTGGAGTAAGAGGTATAAAACCTTGCGTAAACCACAAACTTCCTGGAAATTGAAATGAACCAAATAGAAGATGATGACCATATGAGACAAAAAGAAATATTAAAATGAAAATTTAGACTTAAAAAAATGGAAGAAAATTAAAGGTATCTCATAGCAAAACCAATTGAATTGGAAAACAGATCAAGAAGAGAAAATTTTAGAGTCATTAGACAATGTGAAAGCCATGATCAAAAATAAAAAGAGCCTAAAGTTCATATTTCAATGAATTAAAAAAAGAAAATTTCATAGATCTTTTCAAACCAGAGGGCAAAATGGAAATGGACTCCATTAGTTATCTTCTGAAAGAAATCCCCAAATGAAAACTCCCAGAATCACTACAGTCTAAATCAGAGCTTCCAGATTAAAGAAAAAAAATGTTACAAGCAACCAAAAAGAATTTAATCACAAAAGAACTACAGTAGGGATCACATTTGATTTTGTAGCGATCACTATAAAGGAACAAGCATTTAGAAGATAATTCAGAAGTCAAAAGACAGACTTTCAACCAAGAATAATTCAGCATCACCAACATAGTCCTACAGAGGCAAGATGGATCTTTAACACAATAGAAGACTTCCAAGTATTACTGAAGAAAAGACCAGAACTACATAGAAATTCTGAAGTGCAAACACAAGAGTCAAGAGAAACATAAAAAGGGATAATGATAAACAAACATAAGAGACTAAACAAGGACAAACTGAAGATGACACATATGCCCCCTCTCAACCCTCTTATAAACAGGGAATATAGAGGAAATCTAATTAGACAAACAACCTTGGAGAGGTTCTGTCTTGTTATATCTTGATGAACTTAAAAGAAGAATGGAAAGGAAGGGGAGAGGAAAATACTAAGATGAAAAAGAAGAGGTAAGTTAAGGAAAATGTTTCCCATAATTGGAGTATGCAAGTGGAAGTCTATACAAAGAGAAATGGGTAAGGGGAGCAAATGCCATCCAAACCAGTCAAAGGAAGGAAGAACACACACACACATAGTTGGGTATAGAAATACATTTCCTTTAACAAAGAAATAGGTGGGAAAGGGGAGAAGAGAGAGCATAGATGAAGAGGGGCATTCCACAGGGACTAATGAGGAACTAACGTGCTCACCACTTCTTGCTAGAAAGATGGGAGATCTAGAGTATAAAATGAGAGATATTTTGGACATGGCCAACGTATAAATTGCTTTGCTTGACTGTACATACTTGTAAGGGAGGTTGGCTTTTCTTTTATACTCATTTGATGAAGGAGTGGGAGAGAGAGAAGGAGGATATTTTTTTCTGATTGAAAAAGACAAAATTTAACTGAAACCAAAAAGATGTCTAATAGGTTGTTGGGGATGTGAGTCTGGAGATTCAGGAAAAGGTTAGGGCTAGATAAATACATTCATCGATCATCTGCATATTGATGATAATTGAACTCGTTGGATCTTATGAAATAATGAGGTAAAATTGTGCAGAGAAATAAGAGACGCAGGCCCAAACCAGGGCCTTAGCAAGCTTGACTTGGATGAGAATTCAGCAAAGAATACTAAGAAGGAGTGATCAGGGAGATAGGAGACCCAGTAGAGCCACATCATGACAACAGAGGGAAGTCAGCATCAAGGAGGAGAGGTTGATCAGCAGTATCCAAGGCTGCATGGAGAGCAAGGAGGATGAGGGCTGGCAAAACAACATTAGATCACTGTTAAGTTTAGAGAGAGTAAGCATAAGAGAGGACTAGACAGTTATTTGGGAAAAATGAAGTTCCAGTGGAAAGAAAGTTTATTTTGAATCACAATGTGATATGGCAAAATTAAAAAAAAACAACTTAATAGATTTTGAATTACATTTAAGAGAGTTATAAATTGAAAATAAAGTAGCTAAAATGTCCATAAATCTTGACTCAAATTCTAGAGGTGGCTCATACTCCTTGGAGACTGTTGATAAAAGTGAAGCTTCATCTACAGCAAAGTATTTCCAATAGAACTTTTGTGATTCTGCAAAAGGGAAAACAAAGTAGTCACCCCTGATTGGAGAAGAGCTGTGCAGATTGTGGTACAGGAACATAATGGAATATCACTGTACTGGAAGTGACTATGAACATGGTGAATACAGAAAAGCCTGTAAAGACTCTCATGAACTGATGCAAAGAGAAGTCAGTAGAGCAAGGAAAACAATCTACATGCTGGCCCCAGCAAAATACATAGAAAGAAAAATCACCACAAAATAACTTAAAACAAATGTGGTAAAATTTCAAAGACCAATCATGGACCTGGAGAAGAGATTTGAGAAGACACCTGTCCTCATTCCGTATCAAGCAGAGGTCCATGGCATGGAGCACATTGCACATTTGATGTATGAATCAATTTTGATGATTTTTTATTATTTTTCCTTTTTTAAAACAAAACTTCTTTATTATATGAGATGGCTTCTTGGGGTGGGGGAGAATTTGGTCTGTATAAAAACAAAAATTATCAGTAAAGTTTGTTTTAATGACAGCTTTGAGTTCATGCCATTTGAGGGTCTATTGACGTAACCTTAGCCTGGAGAAGGGGGGACTTTGGCCAGGGGAGAATTATCATCGTCATGTATTTAGAGATCTGTCGTATAGAAAAAGGATTGGATTTTGTCAGCTTTTTCACAGCGGGCAGAACCAGGAACAACCAGGAAGGGCAGACTCCAATTTAGCTTTGGTCTTGGGAAGAATTGTGTCAAATCAGGATGGGCCGCCTCATTGGCAGCTTTCACAAAGAAGCCCAATGGCCACCTATGGACGTTGTCAGGCAGATTCCTTGTCAGGACTTTTCTTTTTCTTTTTCAGAAAGGGTTCGGCTTTTGGGTCTGCAAGTTCCCTTTCAACGCTGAGATTTGTGATTCTCTGAGTTATGGGGATGGTGGTGAACTGACAATGCTTCATCAGTGTTTCCCAACCCCATTTTACAAATGGCTCCAATTCTCAATGTGAAATGTATCTGCTGCTTAATTAATGAAATGCCCCCATTAACTCTAATTGAACTGGAGCTTACGATGAGAGAGCCCCGGCCCCTAAAGGGGCAGCTTCCTGTGACTTGTCATTAACTGCTGTGTTGGACTGTGGTGACTGGCTGATTTACATTCTGCACGTCTGTCCTGGGTTAATTTAATTATATATCATGATGGATACTGCAGTTAATAGCTCAGGGTCTGATCTCTTCCTTCGCTGAGAAGGTTCTTTTGGACAGATATCTTTTGAATAAGTACAGGCTTTGCAGACTGACAAAGAGGTGCAGTTTATCACTCAGTGAGTGTAGTGCTTACTTAGGCCCTTAGTAAAGACCTGAAGCATATGGTAGGGTGGCCTAGCATGGAAAAGTAGCATAGGCTTTCTCCTGAAATTTTCCGCGTGGGGGGAATGGCCTCCTCACATGCAAATGAATGAATGAATGAAAAAGCATTTCTTAGCACTTATATGCCAAGTTATGGAGATACACACACATACACATATATCTATATCTATCTATACATGTATACACATATATGTATGTATATATTCAGAGTTATTTGACTTAAGAAGCTGAAAATTTCCAAAGAAACAAACTAAGCCATGTCTAAGGCCCATTTGACTTTACAGACCAAGAGAGAAACAAAGTCCTACTGGACAAAGGCATCTTTCTCTCCCCATCATTCCTACTGACATGCTGCTCAGAGACAGGTGAGGTGTCCATGGTACTGTGGTCATGAATAGCCATAATATCAAAGCCCACCCTATTCGTTTCAATTGAATTCACACCCTAGGTCTACAAGAAGGTAAATCAATTTAGTTTAATTCAGTCATGATTTACTAAGCACTTCATTTGCTCCAAACGCTGTCAATTGTTGAAGATACAAAGACAGAAGCTAAACATTCCTTGTCCTCAAGGAGTTTACATTTTATTGGCAGGAAACAACATAATATAATGACAAGTAAATGCCCAATATATGCCAAATACTATCTTGTGATGTTTGTGAATGTGTATGTTGGGATCAGGCATGTTGGAACATGTTTGAGGATCTGAGCATTCTTTCATGGAAATCCAGAAAAGTTGAAAATGATTTATAGGTCAGAGTTGTAGTCATATTAGAGGAGCAGTCCATAGGTCAGGGAGCAGGTTGAAGTGAGACAGACTGATCCCACCTAAGGAGTAAAGGCATCTAACAAGGGCTTGGAAGAAGAATTGTTTGCATGTTTCCAATCAGCACTACAGAGCAAGTCAATGGCTTACTTAAGTGAATAACCTTTCAGATTCAGCAGAATAGTGTTCTTAGCATATCATATTAGAGTTGGGATGGGAAGGAACCTCAGAAGTCATTTAGACTGCACTGGAGTTAGAGTACCTCTTGGCTATCCCATCCTGTGGAGTCCCCAGTTGTAATCTTTCTGGAAAGATGGAGTCCCCCAAACCTTACTTACTGTCCTAAGTTCTCTGGGCATAACCTCCTCCCAAAATATTCAGAACTTCTGTTTTGGAAATGACCAGGTATGTGCCTCTAGGACAGTCACATGACTTCTCTGTGCCTCAGTTTCCTCATCAAATGAGGGGTTAAGACCTTTCTCTTTGGGAGCTTCAATGCCTCAGTCACCCTCCCTGGCATGCTTTCCACCATGAAGTAAGGAAGTTTTGACCTCTAAGATTTCTTCCAGTTCTAGTAGGTCACACAATCTATATCTTTGGGTCATTTTGAGACTAGCCACTTTTGTCAGAGAAAAGCCATAAACTACAGGGAACTTAGCATTCATAATGCTCTTGGCCTTGGGAAGCTTTCACCCTTCCTTGTCCTCCTTTTGAGGTACTGTAATGTTAAGGAACTCCACACAGCTAAGATGCCATGAAAGACATGGCTCCATCTATCAGTCCAGAGGCAAGAGAGAAGAGCTCTGCATATCCTGGGAGTAAAGTCAACTTTCTCTCCCTGCATTCATATTGGAATAGCCCTGACTGATATACCAAGAGAGCTCAGTCTTCCAGGATCTAGTCTTGTCTCTGTCAGTAAATGGCTTGGAGACTCTGGGCAATCCACGTCTCCACTCTGGGCCTTGACTTCTTCCTCTGTAAAATGGCTGTTGGGGACAGGATGATCCTTAAGGCACTTACTCCCTCTAGCATTGTGTAGCCTTTGTTCCAATGGATGTTGTCATTCTCTGATAAACAGAGAATGTACTGGGGGAAAAGCACAGGGCAGAGGACTCAGGACTAAAGAGCCTAATGGCCATCTGTCTGATCTCTGGCAAAGTTCTTCCCTTCTCTGAGACCCAGTTTCCTCATGTGTAAAATGAGGTGGTTGTACTAAATGATTTGTATGATTCCTTCCAGTTCTAAATTTGGAACGTTGTGATCCGTAATCAATTTTAAAGACATAATTTCAAATGCGTTGTTCTCCTTCCCTTTGCCAATGAAAATGTCTTCTTGTTCATCCATTTCCAGTTGTGTCTGACTCTTCATGGCACCTCTGGGAGTTTTCTTGAGGAGTGGCTTGTCATTTTCTTTTCCAGCTCATTTTACATATGAGGAAACTGAGGTAAATGGGGTGAAATGACTTACCCAAGGTCACACAGATAGTAAGTGTCTGAGGTCATGTGAATCTTCTTGATTCCAGGCCCTGTGCTCTTTCCACTGCTCTCAAAATGTCACAGCATCATAACTTCAGACCTAGAAGTCAATGACCTTCAAGGCATCAGACCCTAACCCCTCATTTTCCAGGTGTGAAAATTGGGACACAGAGGGATTGAGTGACTTTCCAGGAACATGTAGCTGATAGCATCTAAGACAGAGGTTCTGAACTGTTTTTGAGTAATCTGGTGACACCTACACTCCCCCTAAAGGAATGGCTTATTTTTATTTTTTTAGTTGCTATATTTCAGTTAGAGGTTAATGAAAAGAAAGCTGTAATTTTTTCACATGTAAGTTCATGGACCTTCTGAAATCTATCCACAGGACCCATGGGGGTTAATGGATCCCAGGTTAAGAACTTATGGTCTAAGGGAAGAACTGAACACAGGCATTTCTGACTTCATATTCAAGGCTCCATCCACTCCACCAAAATAGTCTGTTTTCTTCTGACTTATGATTAGAGCCTGGATTCTGAAGTGAGGTAACTGGTCATGTCCATCTGCTCCTGAGGTTAATCACCTCACAAGTGGGATGTCGTTTGTACATTGGGCTTCAGGGGATTGAGGAGCATGGTTGAATAGGCACAGAAAAAGACTCAGGTTTTTAGTCCCTGGTGGTCAGAGAGGTGACAAATGTTAGAATCTAGAATTGTAGATCTAAGATGTCTCTTAGCTAGATGGTGCAGTGGATAGAGCACCAGTGAAGGAGTCAGGAGAACCTGAGTTCAAATCTCACTTGATGCTCACTATCTGTGTGACCTTGGGCAAATCACTTAACCCCAATTGCCTAATCCTGGGTCATCTCTAGTCATCCTGATGAATATTTGGTCATTAGATTCAGATGACTCTTGGGGAGAAGTGAGGCTGGAGACCTTGCACAGTCCTCCTTCACTCAAAACAAAGTCAAGTGCAAGTCATGTCATCATTTCTCTGATGGCATGGTCTTCAGCAACAAAGGATGAACACAAAGATCACAGGACCCTGAATGTCAGAGTTGGATGGAACCCTACTCCAACCTTTACAATTCAACAAATATTTACCAGCTGTCTAGTAGGTGCCTAGCCCTCAGCTAAGACTGGGGTGATAAAAGTTAAAACACACTAGTCCCTGCTCTCAAGGGGCTTATAGTCTACTGCGAGGAAACAACATGGACATAGATGAGTAAATACATACTATCTATCTATCTATGAAGATAGGTAGGTATTTATCTATGCATGTGAATACATATATGTATGCATATTTAGTGTATATAGTATATATTCATATATATTTAGCATCTACATTTGGTATATATATGTATTCAGTACACACATTTACTGTATACATGTATGTATATGTGGACACATACATATGTATATACATATATATATGAATGTGTGCTTATACATCCATACATAAGGGGTATAGTGAGGAAGAGGAACACTCAGTTCTGGGGAAAAACAATGCAAAAGTACATCATTGGGAGTTGAAATACCTCGTGGGGAGAATCACAAGCAGACCAATTTATCTGGAATTTGGAGTGATTGAGGAGGAATAATGTGGATACTATACTGGGTAATATGAGTCAAAACCAAGTTGTGCAGGGCTTTCAATAGATTAGAGCCTAAAATGCAGGAAGTTGGAGCTGGGAAGGACTTTTGAACATAGATTGGAGAATATGAGTGACAGAAACAGAAGTACCTTAGAACAGACAGCTGAGACGAATTAGCTCTGAGATGATTCCTTAGAACGTGGACCAGAGTATGCCAGATCTGGGAGGGCCCTTAAAGGAGGGATCAACCCAAGAGACCTTAGAAACATCTCCTTGACTTCATTGATGAGAAATACGAGGCATAGAGGGGTGATAGCAAGATTAAAACCCAGTTCTCCATCCCATTATCCTTCACACCCCCGCATTAATATGCCCTGAGGATACATTGTAAAATTGGGGCAGTTGGAATACCTATGCCCAGTTGGTATGTTGGGCAATGATATGGACATTATGACTGAGGTCATGTGCCTGGTGCTGCTTTGATAATGTTTTCCCTTTATCAGTTTGGGTACATTTCCCAATGGGTAAGCTTACCCTTCATACTCTGAAAAAAAAAAGCCATTGTTTCCTGATGGAAGAATTATGTGTTGGGGAAACCACTTCATTTGGTGAGGAGATTACGATCAATTCATCTCTGAGCCCAAAGCCCACAAAAGGGTTCCTTTGAAGCAAAAAATCGCTCTCATGAATCATTGTTTTCAGGGCTTGTCAAGGGAAGTTTAATGAAGGAAGACATCCTTTCAAGCCATCGTGGGGCTCGTCCTTCTTTCCCGGGCTCACAATGGCTGACCTTGTATGGTGGGGCAAGCAGGGGTCCCAGGAGATGGGGATGAAGCCCAGTGAATGGTGGTGGCTGGCTGCTGCAGGTTGAGGCATCCTGAAAAGGGCGGGTTCATTAGCCTGAAAGGCTTTGGCGATTGGCCCTACGCTATTTTGTGTTGGAAACTGCGCCGTTTCTAATAAAGCTCTACCCAGCCTAAGCTGCACCCTGAAACAGGGCCTCTGTATGGCTCAGTAATATGTCACAGCAGGAAAAACCTCCTTGTGTAGGGTGGGTGGAGGCAGGAGTGCTGCAGAAAGGCTGCTCTAACAATAATGAGGAAGGACAGCCTCTTGAAGAGGCTCCAATGGGGAGTTTCAGACTAGCTTTTTGAGCCGCCCCACCCCCGCCCTGCCCAATACACACAAATGCACAATTTCATCCTAACACCAGTGTACACCAAGGGATGCTACATTTCTGAGGATTTGAGCATGTCATCAAAGGACTGGTCCCTCCACTTCTCAGTATAACCAAGGACAAGTCAGGAACCCTCACGGACACTGTCTGCTCGGCAATACGATGGACACAATGAGCCTCATTGGCCACTGATTCACAGAACTTCTGTGGCAGATGACTCAAAGGAGAAATAGAAAGTCAGTGACTTTCTACAGTCAGTGCCTCTCAGTTCTCTCCTCTGAATCACTTTTTCAGGATTAGAGTGGTGTCAAAATTGCTAAATCTAATGCCAATTTAACGGTTCCTATCTGCCATGACTTGGGCAGCATTTGACACCATTGTCCACTTAAAGTGGACAATGGTGTCAAATGCTGCCCATTAGAATGTAATTTTCCATTAGAATGTAAGATCCTTGAAGGTAAAATTACATTTGCCTGTGTTTATGTCACCAGAGTTTAAATGAATGGTTAACACGTAGTAAGTGCTTATTAAATGCTCAGTATCTAAGTAGCTATATCTATCTATGCATATATCTATCCATCCATCCATCTATCCATCAACTATCTATCTATCCATCGACTATCCATCTATCATCTATCCATCTGTCTGTCTGTCTCTCTGTCTGTCCATCTATGTATCTATCTGTCTATCCAACTGACTGCTCCTTCTTTGTTTTCTTCTGCTGAATCTTCATCCATGTCACGTCAACTACTTAGCTAACTTTCTCCAAGGCTCCATCTTGGGTGCAGTCATTTGATGACTCCAAGTTTTGCAGAACACATCCTTTTACTAAGGGGATTTGTTCTGTGAGATTTGGATTCAGTCAAAGTGTTGCACTGGAGGATCTAGAGGACCACATGTGACTTCGAGGCTACAGGTTCCCCACCCCTGGTTTATTCCCATGTTCTGACATTTCACCTTGACTAAGACCAGTGAGTCACCCTAGCCCTATCCTAACATGCCTCAGGAACTAATACGAACATGTGTCACATCAAATAAGATTGGAGCTAGAAAAAGACTTTCATGATCTAATCCAGCTCCCTCTTGTTACAGATGAGGAAAATGAGGCTCCTAAAGACAGAGCAGATGATCAATGGTCACATAGGCAGCAGGTGTAAGATCTGACTGAATCCTGTAACTCAAGGGTGGCCTTTCCCACCATCATCATCACTTTAGGACAGATGTGACTTTTTCTCTTCCCAAGGCAACATCTGAACTTTTTCTTCTTGACCCCAAACAACACAGACCGTGTAACTCA
This sequence comes from Potorous gilbertii, assembly GCA_028658325.1. Lineage (NCBI taxonomy): Eukaryota > Metazoa > Chordata > Mammalia > Diprotodontia > Potoroidae > Potorous > Potorous gilbertii. Next base: position 94,852,594 of record CM053769.1, on the reverse strand, counting down.
GGCTTCTGCCTCAACCTTCTTTTATGAGAGAATCCAGCTCAGGGAATCCATCTGCCTGTGGTTCCTAGGTCTAGATCAGGATGATAGGTCCTCCAAACTTGGCATCAAATGATGGGGTTCAATCGACCAGGAAGAATTCATTAAACCATTGTTCTTGACACTGGGCTGGCAAATACAAATATAGAAACAACCCTACCCTTGAGAGGCAGCAGAATATTTTGGAAAGTGACCATGCCTGGCAAAGAGTGAGCCTAAGTCTGAGGCCCTCATCAGTCACTGATAATATGTATCACTCTGTGCCTTAGTTTCCCCATCTATTAAATTCAGGAATGAATTTTGATGACCTCATGGGTCCCATCCAGCTGATTCTGTTATCTTGTACTTTACCAAAAATATGATAATGGAAAGACTTGGAAACAGAGAAGAGCAGAACGGATGAACTTGTGATAACTCATAGGATCTCTCGTCTTATCCAGGTGCATGTCCCAAGGAGTGGCCAGCCATGACTTGGAGGTGCCCAGGGAAGGCACCTTTCCAGAGACAACCCTTCTGCTTGAGTATGGCTCTCGTTGTGAGAAGCCATGTCCTGATATCAAGCTTTCCTCTCCTCTGAGACCAGATGGCTCAAACAAATCCTCTAACTCCTCCATGTTACAGCCATTTAACTATATGAAGATAGCTTTATTCCCCATTCCTACAGCAGAATCTTCTCCAGGCTAAATACCCCAAGTGCCATCCTTCCAGCTGGTCTCAAGCTTAGCATGAAGTCACCTTCCTCTGGGCACTTAAAAGTTTGTCAGCATCTTTCCATGAATGAAGAGTACAGACCTGAGCATGACTATCTGCATTTTCACTGACTAGAACAGAGACCAATGAGACTCTCGCCTCATTTCTGGAAGCGAGGGCTACCGGTGCAGTTCAAATTTGTGTTTGTTGTTGCTGTCGTCATTGTGAAAGTTGTGTCAAGATGATGACTCATGTTGACTTTATGATTGAGGAACTTCCTCCATCTTTGCAGGTAAACTTGTCTACACAGGCCTCCCCATCACGTGTGTATGTGTGTGTGTGTGTGCGTGTGTGTAGACTCGAGCTTTTTTAACCCAATTGTAAGAACTTACATTTTTTCCTGGTAAATTTCATCTTATCAGATTTGGCTCAATGTTCTAGCCTGACAAGATCTTTTTGGGTTGGATTCAAATCCGAGATTGAGGATTAAGAACAGAAAGGGCCTTAGAAATTAGAAGTCCAAGGGTCACAGAATCGTAGACTGTGGGAGTTGTGAAGGACCTTAGCAGATAGGAATTGTTACTGTCACATACCTAACTTTCAGTGCTCTACAGATGAGGAAAGTGAGGCCCTGGTTGATGTACTACAATGGAGAGAATGCCAGATTTGACGTCAGGGGATCTGAATTTGAATCATAACTGTTACTGACTATTTATATGATCTAATACAATGATTAGGTCATATTATATGACCTAACACAGGTCATGTATCTGTCTGGGCCTCATTTTCCTCCTCTGAAAAATGAGGGGGTTGTACTAGATGCCTTCCAAGGCAGCTTTCAGACCTAGACCTATGACCCTGGGATATTTGCTGAGTAAGTCAATTGACTTCTCTATGACTCAACTTCCCAATCTGTAAAATGGGGACAATAATACAATCTACTTCAAGGGGTTGCCATGAGGATCAAATGATTGAATATACATGAAGAACTTTGCATTAGATAAATATGAGTTGGGGTTAGTATGAGTTCTCCAGTCCCATAGTATCTTTTCCACCTGTCACGATCTTTTTTCATTCATTCATTTATCTATTTATCTCTTTATTTACCTATTTATTCATCACATTGTTTCTCATCTATTCATTTGTATATTTATTTATTTTGAGACTGGGTTTCCATATCTCACCCAGGCTTGTCTATCAACCACTCAGAGATGTGGATCAGTCAGGAATCTTGGGGCCATCCTTTTTCCAATGGGCCCAAGTTCACTCCTCCTCATTGGATCCTTGCTTCCCGGGGCTCACTGTACTGGTGCCAGACTTTGGGCCGACACTCAGTCTGAGTGGGATGATGGTCAAGAGCTGCCATGCTCATTCAGCAATCTATTGAGCATTCCCAACGGTGGCTAAGCCATCACATCTGCCACTGCTTGTCATTCACCGGGACTGGTGTTTCCTCACTTCCCATTTAACTTGGGCATTAACTCCCTATTCAATTTTCTCTCTGTCCTTTTCAGTCCCAAGAATATTCCCTTGGTCAGAAAACTCACTAGTGGGGGAGGTGGGGCAGAGCCAAGATGGTGGAGTAGAAAGATGCACATACACTAGCTCTTACCCCACAGCCCATAAAATACCTGTACAGAGGAACTCTCAACAAATTCTAGAGCAGCAGAAGTCACAGAACAATGGAGTGGAGGAGATTTCTAGCCCAGAGTGACCTGAAACACCAAAGGGAAAAATCTGCTGCACCGGACATGGAACAGAGCCCAGCCCAGTCTTGGCCATGAAGCACTGGGAGGAACAGGACTGAGCAGACTTCAGGGACAGAATCTCCAGCAGCAGGGCAGATCCCTCAACCCACAGTCACTGAAGGTCAGTGAGAGGGTTTTTTCAGCTGGCTGAGAGGGGAACAGGGTACCCCCATAACTTAGGCTGACTCAGGTGGCAGCAGTAGAGGCAACAGTGGTTGGGGGTTCCAAGGCAGGCAGCACCCTGAATCCATTGTTGAAGGTCTCATGGTAAAGTCCCTGAGGGAACTGAGCCATGTGGAGGCCCTGCCCCCACCTGGGCAATTGATCTTAATCTCATACTGAATAGTAGTCCTGACCCCACCTAAAGCCCCTGAGGGATTGGAGCAGCTCATCTGAAGCTCAGCCCCTTGTCCTGCCTTGGTGGAAGTGGAGGTGAGGTGGTTGTGGAGAGGAAACTCAGAAGTCAAGTAACTGGCTAGGAAAATGCCCAAAAAAGGGGAAAAAATAAGACCATAAAAGGTTACTTTCTTGGTGAACAGGTGTCTCCCTCCATCCTTTCAGATGAAGAAGAACAAGGCATACTGTCAGAGGAAGTCACGGGCCCTGCCTCCAGGGCCTCCAAAGGGAATTTAAATTGGACCTAGGCAATAGAAGAGTTTGAAAAATGAGTTAGCTTGCTAAAGGAGAATAAAAAAAAATGCTGAGGAAAATAACAGCTTTAAAAAGAGGCTAACTCAATTGGAAAAGGAGGTCCAAAAGGCCAATGAGGAGGAGGAGGCTTTAAAAAGCAAAATTAGCCAAATGGAGGAGAAGTTTCAAAAGCTCACTGAACAAAATAATTCATTAAAACAGAGAATTAAGTTCAGGGAAAAGAATGACTATGAGATAAACCGAGCAGGTAGAAAGCAAAACCAAAAGTTTGAAAAAATAGAAGATAATGTGAAACATTTCATTGGTAAAACAACTGAGCTGGAAAATAGATTTAGGAGAAAAAATTTAAAATTATGGGACTACCTGAAAGCCATGATCAAAAAAGAGCCTAGACATTATCTTTCATGAAATTATCAAGAAAAACTGCCCTGATATTCTAGAACCAGAAGGGAAAATAAATATTGAAAGAATCCACTGATCACCTCCTGAAAGAGACCTGAACAGAGAAACTCCTAGAAATATTGTGGCCAAATTTCAGAGTTCCCAGATCAAGAAGAAAATATTACAAGCAGCTAGAAAGAAACAATTTGAGTATTGTGGAAATACAATCAGGATAACACAGGATCTGGCAGCTCCAACCTTAAGGGATAGAAGGGCTTGGAATAGGATATTCCAGAGGTCAAAGGAACTGGGATTGAAACCAAGAAACACCTATCCAGAAAATCTGAGTATAATACTTCAAGGGAATAAATGGTCATTAAATGATATAGAGGACTTCGAATCATTGATATTGAGGAAAAGACCAGACCTGTACAGAAAATTTGACTTTCCAGTACAAGAATCAAGAGAAGCATGAAAAAGTAAACAGGAAAGAAAAATCATAAAAGACTTTCTAAAGCTGAACTGTTTACATTACTACATGGAAAGAAAATATTTATAACTCTTGAATCTTTTCTCAGTATTTGGGTACATGGAGAGATTGTATATACACATACACACATACACATATATAGACAGAGAGTACATGGTGTGTTGAATCAGAAGAGATGATATCCACACATAAAAAATAAAATAAAAATTAAGGGGTGAAGTAGAAAAATACTGGGAGGAGAAAGGGAGAAATGGAATGGGGTAGACTATAACTCATAAAAGAGATAAGAAAAATCTTGCTCAAAGGAGGAGAAAAGGGAGAAGAGAAAAGGGGAAAAGTGAAGCTACTCTCTCTACATAAGGCTGAAGGAGGGAATAATACGCTCACTAAATTTGATATGAAAATCTATCTTACACCACAGGAAAGTAGGGGAGGAGGTGAAAAGTGAGATGAGGGGAATGATAGAAGGGAGGGCAAATGGGAGAAGGGAGTTACTAGAAATAAACACTTTCGAGAAGGGATAAGGTCAATTGAGGGGGAAAAATAATAAGGGGGGATAGAGTAGGATAGAGGGAAATATAGTTAATATTACACAACATGATTATTATGGAAGTTTTTTGCAAAACAACAAATATTTAGTCTGTATTGAATTGCTTGCCTTTTCAGTGGAGTTGGAGAGGGAGGAAGAGAGGGAGAGAAGTTGGAATTCAAAGTATTAGCAATGAACGTTGAGAATTTTTATTGCATATAATCAGGAAATAAGAAATACAGGGAATGGGGTATAGAAATTTATCTTGCCCTACAAGAAAAGAGAGAAGATGGGGATAAGGGAATTGTGGGGTGTGATAGAAGGGAGGGTACATTAAGAGAAGGAGTAATCAGAAGGCAAGGTATTAGGAAGCAGGGGGAGGGGAGTGATGGGGAGAAAAATTGGACATGTTACAAAGTGAGATAAAAGCAATTAGTATTAAAACAATTGACTGAATTAATTATTGCGAATAAATCAATGACATCTTTAGTTTGGGGAAAAGAATTTTAGTCTAAATTTCCTAGAGGAAGGTAACCTCAGGTAAAATTTGGCATGGATGGAAAAGTTAAGGTTTTTATGGTAAATTTGATTTTATGATTGCTATTTATTCAAGAACTAGAACATGTATAGAAAGGCATGTTAGCCACTTAAGACTTGTCTCAAAAGATGTTCCTTAGCCAAAGTGAAATTATAATCATATTTGAAACCTGATTATTGGAACTTGCTATTTTTATATGCTATGGGACTCTTAAGTGACTGTTCTTCTGAGTCTAATTCCAGATATGGATAGCAAGAAAGGCAATCTGAGACTCCAATCCATGATGCCAGTAAGCCTGTGAGATGCTGGTATGAACTGCAAAAGGCGATCTCATGGGAAGGGTGGGAGAGCGGCTCTTCAGCCTGGGCTGAGGTAGGATTCTCCTGCCTCAATTTCCCCACTGACACCTGGCAGACTTTAAGCCTGACTGACTGCAAGTGGACAATCTAATCTTGCCTGGAATTGACATGAAGTTGGGGAGATATTGTAGCCCTGCAATGTCCCTACTCTTGGTGGCAATTTCCTATAATCGAAAGGTTTGTAAGCTTAATACTAGATCTATTCAATTATAGATTATGGGTAGGGAAACATCCGAGGTTGTCTAAAATTAAGCTATTAGGCATAGGACTTTAGACCAACAACAATAAGTTAGGGTCTTTAATTCTTAGCAATACTGTGGAGACAATTTGATCAAGGGCTTGTGAAGTTGGCAACTTAAATATTATTTGTGTCTCAGTTGGTTAAGGTTTAAAAAAAAAATTCTTTTGTGTTCTGTATTGTAAATGCTTTAAAAAGAAGTATCGCCTGACCAAAAGTTTGAATTGTTTTATCAGTTATGAACCGTGTTAAAAATGAAAAATAAAATTTAAAAAATAAAAATTAAAAAATAGAAAATTAAAAAAAATAAAAGAAAACTCACTAATAAAATATCACTGGGAAGCTCTTCCCTCTTCTGTAAGTAGTTTGGCCCCATCTCCACTAAGCAGCGCTCTTGGCTTTTCTCTAAACTTTCATGACTTTCCCCATAGAACTGAAACATTCTTACTGTCAGCTCTCCCAAGTGACCAGTGATCTCTTATCTGACAAATCTCATGACCTTTTCTCACTCCTCATCCTTCTCGACCTCTCTGCAGCATTTGCTGTTACTGACCACCATTTCTTCTTGAATCTCCCTTCTCTCAGGGCTTCCATGGCACGTTCTTCTCCTGGTTCTGCCATCTGGTGCTCACTTCTTCTCTGTCCCCTTTGCTGGATCTTCATCTATATCTCGGCTGCTTACTGTAGGTACAACCTTAGTGCTCTGAGGTTAGTTTTTCCTGAACTCTGTTCTCTTCTCCCTCTTTAGTAATGTCCTTTTTGACCTCTTTAGCTCCTGGGAATTCAGTGCTCCTTGAGGAAAAGTTCAAGATTTAGATATTCAGCCCTGACCTCTCTCCCGACCTTGTCCAACATCTCCCTCAGCCCAGGCTGAAGAGCCACTCTCCCATCCTTCCCATGAGATCCTTTTTGACCTCTCAAACTGGATGCCCTGGAAACTTCTCAAACTCAACATGTCCAAAAGACAGCTCATTATAGTGTCCTTTCTCCATCTATTTTCTTCTTAAAGTTTCCATTTCCTCACCTATAAAATGAGATTTGTGATTTATTTGGTATATTTCCATCAGTCAATTGATACACATTGCCACAGAGCCTACTGTATGCCAGATACCACATTAATCACCAAGGCTACAAAGACAGGGTGACCACATCACTGCACTATTCAATCCTTTCCAGTGTTACCTATTACCCTAAGGATCAAATAGAAAATCCTCTTTTGGCATTCAAAGCCCTTAACTTGCTCTGCTCCACCTTTCCAGTCTTTCCATGCGTGTAATTTGCCAATCCAGTGAGAAGGGCCTCCTTTCTGGTCCATCTCCAGACTTTTGGCCTCTGTCCTTCCACATCTCCTCTTTCTAACTCATTTCACATCTGAGCTGAAGTTCCACCTTGTACTGGAGTCTTTCCCAAGTCTTCTTAATCCAGTCCCTTCTGTCTGCTGATTTTTCCAATTCATCCTGTAGCTTGTTGGCATATAGTTACTTACTTGCACATTGTGTTTCCTAGTAGCCCATGAACTCCTTGAGAGCAGGGGCTTTTGTTTTCTGACCTTTCTTTGTATCCCTGGCACTTAGTATGGTGCCTCAGCATTCAGTAGGCACTTAATAAATGCTGGTTGACTGCCTGACTAAGCTAGTGTAACAGGCTTAAATTTGAAAGGAGGAGAAAGCATGCGTGCGTACCTGTCACCTGAAATAAATACAAATGAATGTAGGGTGATCTAGTGGAGGATGGATAACCAGGAAAGTCTGTGCTTGAGTCAATTCTAGAAAGAAACTTGGGATACTGAGATTTGGAGGTGAGGGTCTAGAGCATTGCAAGCTGGTAAGTGCAAGAGGAGAGGAAAGTCCAAATAAGGGTGAGTCTTATGTGAGTAGAGAGAAGGTGACGAATGGGAGGGATATCTGGGAGCAACCATAATGGCAAGATGTGGGATTACTTGTGTAGGGAAGAAGGGTGTGAAGGAGCAAGGGAGTGCAGAATGACTGAGGCTGTGACCCTGGGGGTGTGCCAGGACCCTGGGCTTCCTGTGCTAAGCTTTATCTTCTATCTTCCCCTGGAAGATCACTAATGTTTCACCCAGCTCCAGACCAATCAATCAACCAAGCAACAAGTGTTGTGCTCGGGGCTGGACATACAAAGATAAATGTAGCTATATGGCTTTGAGGGGAAGGAATGATTCTGACTGTTTTTTTAAGAAGCAGGAAAGAGAATGTGACTCACTTAAACCATAGACCTGGGAGGGTCAGGATTAGTAACCCAGTCATGCTGGGTGAGGAGGGGCTGATGGGAGGTAGGGGGTGAGGGGGAGATCTGGGGCTCTGCATCCTGACTTGCCCTTCTGTTTACATGGTAAGTATATCTCAGCCCCTGGATTTTTTCATGGGAAACTGTGTTCTGAGAAAGAACCCAGGCTTCAGCTAGGGGATCTCCTTGGTGCCATAGGGGATGAGAGCAGGCAAGGGACCCTCAGGGCAACCTGTTCTTCCCTCTGAGGGAGATCTTGGCTGGAATGGATTCCAGAGAGAAGTGCCTCACAATATCATTTCTGTTCCATACACTGACTGCCTTTTGGCTGATGCTTAAGAAAACACACAGGATTGTTCTGGATCACTCAGTTGTGATGACCCCAGTGGAGGATTCCTGGCATTCTCAGTCAGCAAAGGCATTGTTCTCAAAGGAGAGAGAGCCTCTCCCTGGCCCCTCTGGCCCAGCAAGCCATGGAAGTCAAATAATAATATCATCTAGTTACAAAACACTTTCTTAAAAGAACCCAGGCAGGTAGGTAGGGAACTGCCATCATAACCATTTTATAGATGAAGAAGCTGAGGCATAGGGGTGGTGAAGTGACCTATTCAAAGTTACACAGCTTGTCAATATCATGAGGTGAGATTTGAACCTGAAGATCGTGACTGACTTCAATATTCCCTCCATTATTTCAACCACAACCATAATCCATCACTGGTATTCTGGGAAGAGAGGACAGCAATGAGTTTTCTATGGCAGTGCCCTGGTGAGGGGCTTTGGTCTAGGATCAGCTCTTCCTTGTCACTCACTCATTCAATTAAGTTCATTCCTTCAACGAAAAAAAATCATTAAGTGCCTGCTACTGGGGGTACCATTTTGTACACAAATATGGATAGCCATTCAAAAATGAACAAATGAGACATGAGCTATACTAGAAAAGATTACAGTTCATAATACAGTTCATAAATATCTACAATAAAGAAGTGTCTGAAAAAGGAAAAAGAGAGAGGGTCTAGTAAGGGTCTTTGTACTCTCTCCTCTATCCAATTGGCCCCAACATGCCCTCTGGATTCTGTCCTTTGCTCACTCTATTCACAGAATGATAGAATCTCAGAATTGGAAGGGAATTTGGTGACCACCCAGTCAAATCTGTATCAGAACAGTAATGTTCTCTAGAACATACCACCAGTGACCATCCAGCCTTGACTCTGAGATCTCCAATGACGAAGAAGCCATGCCCTCCCAAGGTAGCTCCTCCTACTTAGGAACAATCACAGATCTAACGTAGAAAGGATTTGAGAGACCATGTCTTCCAAACTTTCCTTTGACATGTGTGAAAACTGAATTTCATAGAGGTTAAGTGACTTGCCCAAGGTCACTTACCTGGAAAGTAAGTGCTAGAGCTTTTTTTGACATTAAATCAAAGTTTTCTCCTTTATGATTTTCTTTTTTTTAAATTAAAACTTACATAAGAGAAAAGAAACAAACATATATTAAAACTTAAATATAAAATAACAAATGGAAAAAAACATGTCATGTGCCCAGCAAAATGTAGGGAGAATTTGAAATGTATAGCAATAAATTTCTATTTCAAGAAAGTCTATATATTAAATACTATGGGTTGTGTTGGGAGCTGTTCATCTTTTCTTTGCTTCCTTGTAGGTTTTCATTCATTCTCTACTGCATACTTTCTACATTGTCTTTTCTCCTTCTTCTTCATTGCCTGTGCCCACAGGTTACAATTAGGTATGGTTATATTTGTATAGAGATATACACATATATGTATACATATACATACATATATGCGTACATACATACATAAAACATACATACATACATACATACCTTGGTGATTTTCATCCTTTGTTCTTGGTTGCATCTTTTGAGACCAAACAGAATAAGGTTGAATTTGTTCCATGTGACAATCTTATCATACATGAAGACAACTGTTGTGTCCTGTGCCCCCTCCCCATGTTTTTATATCTAGTGTCTAAACATCTTTGATTCTCTCAAAGAAAGGACTTTAGACCCTTCAGCTTCTTGGTCATCTGTCATCAGATATGCCCGTGATGATCAATGTCTATCCTAAGCTGTGGTGCCTAGAACTGAAGGTGGTCCTCTACGTATCTTCTGACTAGGGCAGAGTACAGGGGGACTGTTCCCTTCTTAGTCCAGCATGCTGTCACTCTTGTAGCTCAATGCTAAGATGGCTTTCTGGTCTACTGTGGGATACAGTTAACTTCTATTAAGTGTGCTGTTTTCTAGAAGCCTTCCCAAGTTTGTTTCATCTGAAGAATCCTCTAGGGATAGAATGTCCTTACTTGCCTATTCAATTTTGAGCAATGTTTAAAATGCAATTCAAGGCTACCTCCTGTAAAAACTTTTGTTGGTCAATCTGGCTGACAATGACCTTTTTACTGGGAAAGACACTCAATCAATGTAACCTTGGGCACTTCATGTGACCTCTCAGTCTCAGTAATTTTACTTAAGCAAGATCTGACCAAGACATTCTCCCACTTGATAAATCCCAGAGCTTCACTATTGCCCCTGCGATGCTTTGTGTGGCTTATACAAACCTTTGCAACCTGGTCCAACCCATCTGTCTAGCCTCGTTGACACTCCTCCCTTTCCCACTCTAAGATCCAGTTCAAATGGGTTTCTTTCTATTCCTCACCCAGGGTACCCCATCCACTGTCTTGGTGCCTTAGCACTGATTGATGCCTTGCCCGGAATAAGTTCCTCTTCCCCTCTCCCTCCTGGATTCACCCACCCTTCAAGACTCAGCATAAATGCTACCTTCTTATCCTTAGTTGCCAAGTCCCTACCTCCTCAAATTACTGAGCACCTCTTTTGTATTCACATTGTATAGACTGACATAAGGAGAGTGTATCTTCCTTCTGTTTGACCTTCAAAGCCCTTCCCACCTGACCCTTTTCTACTTTCCAGTCTTCTTACATGTTAGGCATTACTTTATACCATATTCATGAAGGGGTAACCCTGAATGGAGGAGCTTTTCAAGTATTGAGTATCATGAGCCCCTTCCTGGTGTGTTCTCTACATGGGCTATCTGTTAGAAAGGCTGTGTCCTATGCAAGTACAGCAAGGGCTATTGTCAGTCATGAAATAGGCTGTGTTGCATACAAGAAAACCAAGAATCACAATGGTAGAAACCCTCTAGTTTGGAGTACAAAGATCTTGATTCTAGTACAGCTCTTAGTACAGCCATTGACCCTCTGAAAGTTCTTGGATTATGACCTTTAGCATCAGAACCCTACTAGAAGGATCTGAGGGCAGCTCAGGAGTCAAGCACTGTGGACTCTTTAGCCAGAGCCATCCTTGGGATTTCCAGTTGGCACAAGATGCAAGTTCCCATGGCAGTTGGCCAGGGGAGCAGCCCCAGAGAGCTTGTCCCCAGAGATTCCAGAATGCCCCTTTCCAGTGTTTAGCTAGTGTCTGGATGTCCAGGTGGGTAAAGACCTACCCCTTCCTGTTGGAGTTTCCCAACTCTGTATGACTGACCATTCTCCAGCAAGCTAGGGGCAGGGTTGGCCCTCTTCCCCGCAAGGGCTACTCTGATTACCTTAATCACATTAGAAACTGGACCAATCAACCTATGTAAGGATATAGGAAGTGAAGGGCACTCACCATAATAAAATGACTGATCCACATAGCAAAGGACAGGAGGTAACATCTGCTCCAACATGAGAGGTGCCCACCCTCACACTAAAGGTCACCCATACTTAGATATCCACTCGAATTTTATCCCTTGGCTACTTTTTTTCCAATCCTTCTGTCTCCTCTTTCCCTACTCTCTGGAAACTCCTTTTCCTTCAAAGAAGGATCAAATAGAACCACAGAATCTGGGGTGTGTGCAAGAGATCATAGAAGGAGAGCAGGAAAGGCCTCAGAGGCCATTGAGTTCAAGTCTCTTATTTTACATATAAGGAAAGTGAGTCACAGAATGGTTAAAGGATTTGCAGAAGTCACGCAGTGACTGAGGCAGGATTTGAACCCATGTGTATTTCTAATTACAGTGTTCTGGCAAACACAGTTAGCCCTTCTACATCATGACTTTCCCAGTTGAGGTTTTGGCATTGGAATTGGCATCAACAATTACATGGGACTTTTGGGGGTGTCTTGTGGAAGCCACAGAAGGCACACAAAGGCCAGCAGATGACACAAATACTTAACCAAATTTTACAATAAGCTAGTGTAGACATCCCATAAAAGACAAAGAAACAATTCAGGTTTCTTCTCTGGCATGAAGAAAGCACCAAAAACTTTTATGCAGATTTTCCAGATCGTGGGGTCACCACACTCCTAATAGCACAAGTAAGTGACACAGTGCTTTGCGTCTGGAGTCCAGACTCAAACATTTTGTAACTGTGTGACCCTAGGCTATTCACTTAAGCTCTCTCAGGCCCAGTTTCCCCATCTGTAAAACAAGGATAACAGTAGCACTTGCCTCTCAGCCTTGTGAGGATCAGATGAGTTTAACACAACTCCACACTGTGCCAGCTTCTCCTCTAAGAAGGTGCCAGGGAGAAATGATGATGATTGATTCCCTTCTCAGGGTCTTGGAGTAGCTTTTGTCAGCCTGAGAACATCAGAAGCAAAGCCAGGGGCTGTCTCAGCACGTGTATTTAAGACAAGTAGAGACCCCTCCAAGACATGTGGAATGGGTGGTTAGGGCTCATATCCAGAGGTTCCCTGGGCAGATGGCCCTTCCAGAAGGAGCTCAGAAGCTCTGCTAAGGAAGCTGAGGTCTCGAGCTCTTGAGGGGGTGGTGTTTGTCTCACTGCCACCAATGAAAGGGAAAAATGCACTAGAGAAGATCTGATGTAGGAGTCGGACTATAGACATTTACAACTGGGGTCACCACCAAGCTCACAGCTCCAGACCTGGAGTGAGGAAAACCTGCGTTCAAATTTGGTCTCAGAGGCTTCCTAGCTGAGTGACCCTGAAAAAAAATTGCTCTATTCCTCAGTTTCCTCAACTGCAAAATGGGGTTAAAAATAGCATCTAGTTTCCAGGATTGTTGTGAGGATTCAGTGACATAATATGTATGAAGCCTTTAGCTGGATGGACATCGTCAAGTCAGTTAATCAACAAGCATTAATTAAGCTCCTACTATATGCCAGGCACTCTGCTAAGCCCTGGGGATACAAGGAAAGGAAAACAATAAACAATAATAACTCCTATAGTGAGAAATAAGGTTCATGGAAGGACAGTCAGGAATCGGAGCAGGGACAAGATTTGGGTGAACGGCAGCGAGAGTAGGAGATAGGATTGTGTTGACTGATTCTTCTCCAGAGGACAAGAACGATGACAAGGCTGGCACAAAGACCTGGGAGAAGAGGGAGGAGGGCTTCGGTGTCCAGACATCATCTGCTGGAGCCCTCTCTATGACTCTATCTCTCTCTCCTCCTCCCCTCTTTGTTCTTCTTTCTAATAAAATTCCATAAGGGTAAAGTCTTAGACTTAAGATAAAAAATGAATGACTTCACAGGTGTAGGATTGGGGAGGCAGGGTTAGACAACAATTTATCAAAGATTTGCCATTCTTAGTGGGGTACAAGTTCAGTCTACATTAGCAGAGTCCTCATGCCCTGCACTGGGAGGCAGAGCTCTCAGGAGGAGCCAGGTGGTCATCCCTCTGTGCTCTGTCTTTGTCAGATAACAGGGTGGTTTATTCCATGAGATGCTTGCTGGGTATACTGAGATATCGGTCCCATTTGGGATATGGGTTGGACTATCTGACCATGGAAGTCCCTCCTTAATCTCAACACCTGTGACTCTGTGTGTCATCTAAACTTCTAATCCAGACTTCTTCCAAACGCTACATTTTAATCATGTCTGGCCAGGCATTCCCAAAGCATTAGTGTAGTTTGAAGCTTTTTTCATAGTATAAAAGTGCACTAAGACTTTTGGGACACTGTCTACTAGCCACAGCCCAAGGTATGATATCCATGAATTTCTGCACAGATGGAGTCCAGGCTATATAGTCACCCTGATAACAGGTATTGTGTTAGAGACAAAACAAATGAAGGGCACTGGAAACAGCACACTGAAGCAGGGATTATTTCAGCAAGGTTGGTCATTGACCCCATGGGAGCTGGCAGGCAGGAGCTGTGCTCAGGGTCGCCTGGGGATGCCTATGACTTTATGGCAAAGGACCAAGAATTCAACCCTTAGGATGGAGGTTCCCTAACCACCCTTCATGCCAGGATTCCCCTCCAGTCATTCAATGTAATGTTTTTATTTCCCAGGTGATAAAGGGAGGACCAGAGTATTTGAATGGTATGTCTGAAGCCATGCAGGCAGAAAACAGTAAAAGGAAGAGCTTATAGTAAGAGCCAGATTCTCCATTGCTCACTCAATGTTAAGTACTTCAACCAAAGGTTTCAGACCCCAACAGCAGCATTGCAAAGGGGGGAATCAGGAAGGCCCTGCAGGGGGCCCCCCTGCATTAGCAGCATCACAGCACAGAATCTGAGGATGCCAGGTGCTCTCACTGGGGTGCTCTGTAGTATTTCTCTGGGGTGTGTGTGTGTTCTGGTCTGAGCTGTTCGCTGCCTGAGGTCTTAGGTGCCAAGAGCCACAGAGCTCCTGTGGGCTCACTCTGCCAACTTTGACTATGTCGTGGACAAGGCCTTCTGAGCCTTTTCTATGCTCTGATGCAAGCCTGTAGCAGAAGTCAGGGGTCTTGGTGATTTGTGCTGGGAATGCTGAGTCTACCTGGCTTCTTCCCCCACATCATTCCATAGAGCAAATGGAAAACCAAGTCTGAAGCAGGTTCCCATGGTGATTCAATGTGAGAAAGTCTCCTGTGGGGCCCTAAGCTTAGAACATAGAACATCAGAGTGGGCAGAGGCCTTAGAATAGAGAGCAGAGGAAGTCAGAGCTAGGAGACCTTGGTATGAGGACAGTGCATTTTTTGAGCTGAGAGACTTTAGAACAGTGAATGTGGAGCATCAGAGCTGGCAAAGACCTAGGAACACCAATGTCTAAGCAGTTTATTGTCCTCCCTCACCCTTTTTGCAGAGAGCAGCCTGGCAGCCCAGGGCAGGGCAGGGACTTGTCCATGGCCTCATGGCCAGGAAGTGGCCAGCTGCTCCCTCCCGGATCCCGCCCAAAAGCTGCCTGGGCCTGCTCAGTTTCCCCGAAGAAGCAGAGGCAGAGCAGGCCTCCCTCATTAATTGTTCCAGGCACCCCCTTCATCATCCCCCACTCTGATCATTAAGAAGACCTTCAGAAGTCTGAGAGGAAGCCTGGCCAAAACTCTTCAGCTGGAGCTCTGGGAGCGGAAAGAGAAAACAAGGTCTGCCAGGCATTTCCCATCACCCAGGCCTCTTTTATTGGCAGCTCAGTCACAGCTACGGTTAATTGGCTCTAATGAACACTTTCAGCTCAGCAGTCTTCTACCTGTAGCTGAATGGCCTCTGATGTTGGGGAATGGGAGAAGAAACATCAAACAAACTTATTTGTGACCTGGGTTTTCCATCCCCAGCTCCCTGATCAGACTCCCTGCAAGAAGACAGGGTCAAGGAGACCTGTGCTGAATTCACTCAATCATCACTCACTCACTCATTAATTTACTTATTCATTCATTCAACAAAGATTACTGAGCTCTGATGTGGGTTCAGCCTTGGAGGAGTGGTGGAAATACAGCAGGAGAGTTAGTATGGTATAAGAGTAGGAGTCCTGCCACTGTAGCTAGGGGACATGGGTTCAGATTCTGCTCTTGTGTGACCTTGGCCAAGCTGCTTCTTCTTAGTCCATTCATGTTTCCAAAGTCAAGGTCAGAAGAACTGATCACTAAAAGGCCTTTCAGTTGTGAACCTCATGGGCCTGTGCACAGCCTACAATAAAGGTCCCTCGAGCTGATCTCAAAGGTAGTCCAGAACTCTAAGAGAAGGGTGAGCCTACCTTGCCTTTGGTATCCCTGGGGGAAGCTGATAAAGCTCATTCAGGGAAAGCAGGCACATACTGACTGACCATCCTTATGGCTTAGGTGTGTGTTAGGGGGTGGACAGAGGCTAGAGGACAGTAGAGACAACAAACCTAGGCCACGAGGTCACTCCTTGGGAAGAGAGCAGAGTGCTGAAAACATGGCAGAAGCCACTGGGAAGTGGGTGAAGTCAGTGAGGCCTCCAGCTGTTGGCTTCCAATTTTAACCAGTTATTTTCACAAATAGACAGAGGAGTACACAGGAAGCTGGCAATGGAATCAGAAAGACCTCTGACCCATGATGACTGTGGGAGCTTGGGAAGTCCTGGAAACTCTGAGTGGTCCATGGAGCTCTCTAAGGTGCCAAGGGACGAGATAAGTGTCACCTTGCTCAGGGAGAGGGGGTTTCCACTTGTCAGTGACCACAGACATGGTCTGCTTGCTCCCTGGGGGTTTGGGTCAGTCATCTTTACACAGTTCAGGGTCCTGGCTCTCCACTCTCCTCATAACTGATATGCGCAAGTTTTAGGCAATCTAATGACCTTTCACAAAAGTGAGTTGTTTCACAAATACCGAGAAAGAACAAGGCCTAGGGAAGAATAAGACCTGGGCCCTGATCTCACAATATCGCAGTCTAGAAGGAGAGAAGAGATGGTACTTTACTAGCCTGGCTGCTCCCTCCATCGATGGAGATCACAACCTTTCTGAGACTTGGTCAATGACCAAGAAAGATGCTGTGGGATTTCTGGGGAGGAGCCAAGATGGTGGAGTAGAAAAGAAAACAGTCAAATTCTGCCAACATTCCCCTCCAAACCACTTTAAATGATACCTCAAATCAAGTTCTAGAGTGGCAGAGCCAACAAAGGGTCACAGGGAGACCTCTTTCCAGACTAAGACAACATAGGGGGTCAGAAAGAGAGATCTGTGTCATGGGGGAGGAAACTGGCTAGAACTCATGTGGATGAAACACTAGTGGTGGAACCAGGTAGTGTTCATAATAATAGCCTCAGCTTTGGGAGCTCTCAAGCCAGAGACAGGAAGAGGACCTGACAACTGGTCAGGAAGATATTATAGGTACCACTATATTAGCCCTAGACACAGGACTAGTCGCTGTTTGACAACTCCATAGACTATAACCACTTCTGGGTCATAGTTCAAGGACAGAGAAGAGCACATTCAGTCAAAGAGGGAGTGAAGCAGTATTACTTCCAGCACCAATGATTTAGCCATAAAGTGTGATATCAGAAGTAAATTAGGGGAGTATGGAAAAATGTGCCTGTCAGATCTATGAATACAAAAAGTGTTTGGGACCAAACAAGAGATAGAGAAGATGATATCAAGTCAAATATATAATTTTGATTACATAAAATTAAAAAGCTTTTACACAAACAAAACTAATGCAGCCAAAATTAGAAGAAAAACAAGAAGCAGGGAAAAAATTATAGGAAGTTTCTCTGATAAAGACTGCATTTCTCAAATATACAGTAAACTGAGCCAAATTTATTAAAAAAATGAGAAAGAGAGAGAGAGAGAGAACCATTTCCCAGTTGATAAATGGTTAAAGGATATGAGCAGGCAGTTTTCATAAGAATAAAAGCTATCAATAGTCACATAAAAATGCTCTAAATCACTATTGATTAGAGAAATACAAATTAAAACAACTCGGAGGTACCATCCCACCCTCATGAGGTTGACTAATGTGACAGAAAAAGAAAATGACAAATGTTGGAGGAAATATGGAGAAACTGGGACACTGATGCATTGCTGGAGCAGCAAGGTGACTCAGTGGTTAGAGAGCTGGACCTGGAGTCAAAAAGACCTGAATTCAAATCGGGTTTCAGCCTCTTACTAGCTGTGTGACCTTGGTCAAGTCACATAAGCTCTGTTTTCTTTAATCCATTGGATAAGGACTTGGCAAACCAATCCGGTATTTTTGCTAAGGAAACCCCATGGATAATATGATCCACAAGGTCACAAAGAGTCGGACATGACTGAAAGACTGAACAATGCACTTGTAGGGATGTGAACTAGTTATGAACTCTACAATGTTGGTAGAGCAGTGAAATGTTCCAAACATTTTGGAGATCGATCTGTAATGATGCCCAAAAGGCTACAAAATTGTGCACGCTCTTTGACCAAGTAGTACCACTGGTAGATCTGTATACCAAAGAGATTTGAAAAAAGGATCTATATGAACAAAAACATTTATAGCAGTTCTGTTTGTGGTGGGAAAGAATTCAAAATTGAAGGGATGTGCATCGATTGTGGAATGGCTAAAGAAGTTGTGGTATATGATTGATGAATTAGTATTGTGCTATAAAAATGATGAGGGGGATGTTTCAGAAAAACCTGAGAAGCCTTACATGAACTGATGCAAAGAGAAGTGAACAGAACCAGTAGAACATTGTGGGTGGGAACAACAATATTATATGATAATCAACTGTGAAAGACTTAGCTAGGCAATGATCCAGCACAGTTCCAAAGGACCCATGGGGAAAGATGGTCTCCATCTCCAGAGAGAACTGTTGAACTCAGTGCTGATTGAAGCATAGTTTGTAAAATTTTATTTTTATTGTTTTGTTTTGGGCTTTCTTTTGAAATATGACTGATATGGAAATATGTTTTATATAACTTTCACATATAAAATTCATATCAAATTGCTTGTCTTCTCAAGGAGGGCAGAAGAATGAGAGAAAGGGAGAGAATTTGGAATTCAAAATTTAAAAAAAATTGTTAAACTTTTTTACATGTAATTGGGAAATATTTAACAAAATAAAAAAATTAAAGAGTTGCTGTGACCAAGAATGTCATTCCCTTGTATCTATTTCCCCCTCCCTCCATGGAGGAAGGCAGAGCTTCCTGACATGCCTGGGCAGGGAATGGCAGCTGCAGCATCAGGGACTAAAGTGTGATCTACCTTGGCTTGCAAAGACTGCACATGCTCCGAGTTTCTGTTGGTGCAAACTAGCTCTGTTCTACTTTTCAGCTGAAACTCAATAAATCTGAAAACTGTCTTTCCTTTCCCCTCCCCTCCTCCTCTCCTCTCTTCTATTTCTATCTCTAACTCTCCCTTTTTACTTCTGCAACCAACAGTTCAGTATGCCTGTGAACACTTGTTTATGGCCACAGAGATAGGGTTCCTAAAATCACTGGGAGGGGAACTAGAATGAACGTTCCAAAGCTCTGGTTCTCTTCTCCCCATTTTGCAGAAGGGAAAACTGAGGCTCTAAGATGGGAAGTGACAACAGGTCAGAGGCAGGTCTTGGCCTGGCTCCTGAAAAGGCTCACGTCCCACCCATTCCCTCCAACATGAACAAATGCATCCTGATTACCTGAAAGGTGAAGCCCATCTGGATGACTCGAGGACGCCCAATGGGGCTAAAGGGTGAGATGATTTAATGGGAGAAAAACAGACATCAGAATCAGGGGAAGTCAGAGCCAGGGCAGACCTGCCCTACTGCACTTGCTCACTGAGCAACCTTGGCTGAATCATTGCTCCCAGCAGCTCAGTCTCCTCTGGGACCAGCCTCCCTGGAAGCCTTCACAGGCCCAAGGGATGGGGTGATGGCTCTCCTCTAGAGCTCAAGACCCAGGGCCCCAGGGCCTGCTGGCCATCTTCAACTCTCCAGGGGACCTTTGGCTATTAGGTCTGAGACAGACATCTATGGGAGAGTAGGAGATGGGATGCATCAGGCAGGGGGAGTCTGTATCAGGACAGATTAACTTGTGCTTTGGGACTTTTCCAGTTGTAATAGATCTCCCGCTCTTGGGACTTTCTCCTCTAAAAAATGGGGCCAATAAAAGCTTTGAGGAAGGAGATCGTGTCTATAAAACACTGTTCTTAGTGCCCCTAATGGGCAGCTTTTATACAGCACTCTGAGATTTGCAAAATATGTTACAAACATCTCCCTAGATCCTCACAACAGCTCTGAGAGGTAAGTGCTTTTACTGGTCCCACTTTACAAATGAGAAAACAAACAAGGTAGGTGGACAAAGGTTAAGTGACTCAGCCAAGGCCATGCAGGTAGTAAGTACCTAAGGCTAGATCTGAACACAGTTCTCCTGACTCCAGGCTTCAGCAAACTGACTCCTATGGTCCTATGGTCATTTTATTACAAAGGAAGGAAGCAAGGCTCAGCGAGGACAGTGACTTGTCCAAGGTCTCAGACACAGAAACTGTCAGAACAGCCGCTGAGTCCAGGGTTTCCTTTGGTCTTAGACAGGAAAATAGACAAACAAACAGATATTCTGTTCTGAACCCAGCAGGGCAAGTGTATGCCATACAGAGGCGTGTGTGTGCGTGCGTGCACGTGTGTATGTACACATAGGTGCTTGTGTGTATACATGATGCATATGTGTATTTTGTACAGGTGATGTCTGGCATGTGAGGGATCTGGGAATCTCAGCCTTTGAAACAAATTACACTGAAATATCGTTGTCTAAGGGGTTTCTAAAATGGCAGAGATCTCTCCAAGGACTCCAGCTTGGGAGCCCCTGGGGAGGTTCTGCCTCTCCTGGTGTAGAAGACACCGTGGCCTGCACAAGGACTGGCTGGGCATATGCACATGCGTGTGGTCTATGTAGAGTGCTTGGCAGACATGTGCTACGTGTACACGATGTAGGTGCATTGTCTTCTGCATTTACGAATGGCACATAGTGATTATTGTGCTGTGGTGTGGACTTGTGAGCATTGTGTGGGGGGTGCTTCTAGGGGTGAGTGCATGTACAGTGTGTATGCATGTTGGACGAGGCAACCTAAAGGCAGTGCCCCGGGGAGGAGAAGGTAGGGGACACAGGGAAGGAGGAGAAGGAGGGTTGGGGAAGAGAAGGTAGTGGAGAGGAAGGAGAAGAGGAGAAGGAGGGGGAAGAAGAGGGAAAAGAGGGGGAAGAAGAGGGAGAGTAGGGGGAGGAGGATGCTTTCACCCTCTGGTGGGAGGGGTGGTGGACAGGCTCAGGCCAGGCAGGTGACACATGCATGCACGCTTATGTGTTGCTGGGGCCAGATGGGCCCTGCCCTCCTGTCTGCAGCAGCAGCCTCTCCTCCCATCTCCTGGGCATCCAGGTTCCAGCAGCCCCTAGTCCCTAGGGCTGCTGTGGCAGCAGAGGGGGCCCAAATGGGTGGAGAGTGACAGAGCCTGCTCCCCACTGCTTCTTCCTGGGCTGCCCCTTCCTTTGTACCTGTTCCTGATGCCATCCAGGAGGGAGCTGGCAAAGACAAGGGGGCAAGGGCCTCTGGCCTTCTTAGCCTTCCCAGAGTGGCCCCTAGGCATCAGCACCCTCTAGGGGTCAGAGGAGACTTGCAGATTCTTGAAGTATGGACCTAGGTCCCAGGTGAGGAGATGATTCCCTAGGTGCCTGTGGATAAGGTCCTATCTGTCACAAAGCCCCAGTTTCTCCATTTGTAAAATAGGGTCTCACTCAATCAGAATGCAAGTGCCGGAGAGCAGGGCTTGTTTCTCCTTTGACTTTTCACCCCTGCTGGCCTGGGCAGGTACCTGGTGGAGTACATGATGAAGCAGGGGCGTCAAGTCCTTCTCCAACCAACTCCAGCACTGTCTGCACACAAGAATCATCTCCTGGATAGAAGGATCTTCCATTTCGTTGTCATTCCTAGAACTGTAACGTCCTGGAGGGAAGGGCCTGGTTCACTTCTGTCTCTGTGTCCCCAGCACTTAGCTAATCGTATGCAGGGTTTTTCCTGAAAGCCCTGTATTGTCTGGACAGATTCTGCCAGTTCTGCCTTCTGGGCCCAGCCATAGTCTGCTGATATTTGAGGGAAAGCCTTTGACCCACGTAAATGTGGCCAGCTAGCTTGTGGTCCCCAAGCCTTGTCCACTCAATGGCTCCACGTCTTTCAGCAGACCCTCAACTGGAATGAGCTGGAGACTGTCTCCACCATTTGGGGAGGCCCACAGGCCTTTCTGAAAGATGACCTCAGGTCTGAAAATATGAAAATATGGCCAGGGCAGATGTGGAATAATCAACCAATGGATCCATTAGATTCCCTTTGATGAGAGCCCTGCTGATGGGCACTGAGCCACACTGGTGGGACAGAGGGGAGCTTAAAATCTAATCCAAATAGGCCTTGATAGAAGGAGGCTGGAAACAGAATGGAGACTAGGGAATTTGGGGAAGAAGGGAAGCACTGCCAGTTGGGGAAAGGGGAAGTCAGCAAAGGCTTCCTGAAGGTGGCGGTGGGGGAACTCTGCCGGAATCTAGAGGCACCCAGGGGTTCCAAAAGCTATAGGTGAGGAGGAAAGGCATGCTGGGGAGGGCACCGTCAGTGCAAAGGCAAGAGAGATCATGCATTGTGTGTTTGTGTGTGTGTGTGTGGAGTGTGTGTGTATGTGACAATGTTTATGTTGTGAGAGGATATGTGTGTGTGATTGTGTGGATATTTCCATTGAGATGTGTGTGTGTGATTGTGTGAGTGTGTAGGTTGTGAGGTATGTGTGTGAATTATTAAAGTGTGTGTTGTGTATAAAGGTGAATGTGTGTGTGAGTGAGAGCGTGTGGTCTATGCGTGAGTATGATTGTGCATTTGTTGTGAAGTATGTGTGTGTGTGTGCACTGTGAGTATATGTGTGGGTGTGTGAGAGTGTATGTGAATAGTTGCATTGAGAGTATGTGTGATTGTGTGAGCATGTGTGTTGTGAGGAATTTATGTGTGTGATTTTTGGAGATGCTCATTAACTATTCCTTTACTAATAAGTTCTGCAGGTATTCAAAGAGTCAGTCTTATAGGATTGTGCCTGTGTGTATGTGTCCTGTCATCATCTTGTTTCCGTCTTTTGCACATATCTTTTTGATAGTCTATTGGTTAGAGAGGTCCTGGTGCATCCACACAATCTCTTCAGACATATCCTCCCCTTTCCTCTTCCTCAGAATTGCTTCCTTCATGCCTTTTCCCATCCTTCAGGGGCTGAGTTCCTCTATAGAATTTTAATCCCGGGTTCTCCACCTAGTATTTCTCTGAACCTTTCCCCAAATCTAGGAAATGTCAGATCATGTGCCCTACTTTCCTCTCCTCTATTCCAAATCCAGATTGGAATAGAAACTGCATATGCCTCCCCTCCCAATAACATTTTATTAATGACTCACATTCACCTTCTGTTTCATATGTTTCATTTCACTGGAGCCGCAAAACCTTTCTCTGAGATAGGAATAGTTATTATTAGTTCCATTTTATAGAAGGGGAACTGAGGCTCGGAGATATCAGGTGATTTACCCATTATCGCATAGCTGGGAGGTGTCAGAGGTAGAATTTGAACCCAAGTCTTCCTGACTCTTTAACTCCAGTTTGTTGTCTTTCACAGGAGCGTGAATCCAGACTAATAAGGGACATTTAAGGGTATCTAGTCCAATCCATTTCTTTTTAAATGAAGAAAACTGATTCCCAGGAAAACAACATGATCCGTGTGAAGTCACACAGGGAGCAAATGACAGTGTGCTAAACCTGGGCATTACGCCTCCTACTCAGATCTCTTTCGCTTTATGCCAAGAGTCAATAATAACTGATAAACATTTATTAAGCACACCGAGTATGTGTCAGGCAAATCACATAACCCAGAAGCAGAGAACCTCACTTAGGCCAGGGTCATCAATAGCGTGTTATTCCATGTTCTACTTAGCTCAGAAATGTCCCAGATCACAGCTCTGACAGTTGGTCATCTAACATCTGCTTAAATACCTCCAGTGATGGAGAGACACCTCGCCATCTCCTAGGCATGAGCCTGCTGGACAGTTCTGATGATTGGTTCTTATTTGAATCCAAATCTGCCTCTCTCTTTGGCTAAGTAAATAAGACTAACCTTCCACCTTCCACATAACAGCCAGTTCTATTTTTGAAGAGGGAGACATAGTCCTCCCAAGTCTTATCATTTCCAGGCTAGATATACCTTTCTTTGATCCCTTCCCCACCTTTTTTTAAATCTTTGTCCTGAGCCAGCACATATAAGCCCAGAATCATGAAATAACAACATTGGGAGAGACTGAAACACTGATCAGAGAAAATCAGAACCGGGAGAGATTGTAGAGCTGAGAACAAAGAAGGATGGAACCCAAAGGGCCTTAGAACCTAGAATACAAAATGTCAGAACTGGAAGGACAAAAATAGAGAACATCCTAATTTAACTCTCTCATTTTACAGAGGAGAAAACTGAGTCACAGGAAGGGAGTGACTTGTTGACACAGATGACTTGATGGTCTTGATTAGAGCCCAGGTCTCCTGAATTTCCATCCATTAGCTCCATGAATCCTTGATTGGTTGTAGAGCCACTTTGTGTAGCCCCCTGTTGCCTTGCTTGAACTCCTCATAGGTTGATGGTGGTGTAATTATGAGTAGCACAAACCGGTGCCCTCGGTGCCCAAACAGTGCCAGCCAGACTCCCGGTAGTAGAAGACCAGGACCTCCCAGGTTGCAAGCTGGTTCCTTCCCTTTAGCCAGGCTGAGTTCAGCCCCTTTCTGGGATGATTAAGGAGAGAGACAAAAGAGGAGCCGTAGCATTAATTCGAGATATTCCTGCTAGAGGTAACTTCTCTGATTTATTATAATCCCTTTGGAGGCAGATGTGGAGCCTCCACAGGGGAGATGGAAGTTCCTTTGCCCAAACCCAGAAAAGGCCCCGGGAAACTGTCTGCTCTGATCTCTTCATTTGACAGCGAGTCTGTGAAAGGGAGTGACTGGGATCATGGGATTTTGAAGTTGAAAAAGGTCCTTCGAAGAGGGAAACGAAAGCCAGTAAGCTGGGAGAAGCTCTTTAGAACAGAGAACAGCAGAGTTGGGAGGAGCCTTAGAACACACGAAGAACATCAGAACTGGGAGAGGACGTTGATCATAGAACAAAGAATGGTGTGGCTGGGAGGGGCCCTAGAACATAAACTATTCAATCTAGGAGGGGCTTTAGAACATAAATCAGAGAATGTTGGAACACTGGAGGTATTCCAGAACCCAGACCTACTGACAGGATCTAGTACAACCTTTGCATTTTCCCCAATGGGATACCGAGGCTCAGTGGTTGCCTCCCAGAGCTCAGACACCAGCGTAGGTCATCTGTCTCCTAGGCCAGGAATCTTTCTGTGTTTCCATACCATTTCAAATCAACTTTATTACCCTGCATTGGGGTCATATGATTACAAGCTTTTAAAAGATGAAGATCATTCATCCCCTCCCGTTACTTGTACAGATGAGTAAACTGAGGGCAAGAGGGGCAGTACCAGCTCATACAGATGATTAAAACAGCAGGATCAGAATGTGTCTCTGTCAATGAATGATGGCCTTGGAGAGTTTAGGGAAGGTCAGGTTGGCCTTACTGCCCAGGGAAGGGCATTGTTTCTGTTTTCTACTGATCCCAGGGACCTTTCTCTGGGTTTGCTTTAGCCCTGAGCTCATTAGGACAATGCAGTTTTTCTTGAACTCCTGGGGAATCCTCATTTAGCTGCAAAAGGCAGAGAGGTAGGGTATGATTGGGCTATCTCAAGGTCAAATACACTTAGGGCCCTTACAAACCATCTTCTCTGCACCCCCTCCCTCCATTTAGTTCTTTAGAGAAAACAGACTTAGGACCTCACAACCAATCAATAGCAAAATTAAGATTCAAACCTAGGTCCTGGCTCACCAATTCCAAGGTTCTTTCTACTCCAACACAAGGCCACCCTCAAATGGAGGACTCTTTTTTGTATCATCAGACTTTAAATTGTTTTAGCACTCATCTAAAGTTTTGAGTTCCAAATTGTATCCCTCCTTCCCTCTGCCGCCTCTCCCCTCTCCGAGACAGGAAGCAATCAGATACAGATTATACATGTGCAATCATGTAAAACATTTCCATATTGGTCATTTTGTCCAAGAAGATTCGAATAAAAGAAAAAAAGAAAGAAAGAAAGTGAAGAATAGCCCGCTTCCATCTGTATTCAAACAATCTAAGTTCTTCCTTTGGAGGGGGATAGTCTGCTTCCTTAGGAGTCCTTTGGATGCTGGTATTGCTGAGGAGAGCTAAGTCATTCACAGCTGGTCACTTACACTGTTGTTGTTACTATGTATAACATTCTCCTGGTTTCCTTCACTTCACTTTGTATCAGTTCATGTAAGTCTTTCCAGGTTTTTTTGAAATCATCCTGCTTGTCATTTCTTATAGCATAATGACATTTTGTTACAGTCATATACCACAGTTTATTTAGCCATTCCCCAATGGATGGACATCCCTTTCTTATGCTTAGACACCACAAAAACAGGCTGCTATAAATATCAAACAGAGTTTTTAAAAAACTAGATGAGCTCTGGATGTCCAGCAGGTCAAATGGGGGTGAAGAGCCTGGTAGGTAGCCTTTCTATGACACCAGTCCTGCTTCTTCTGGGGAGATCACTACTGTGATAGACTTTTGACTCATGTGAAGGAAGGCTGAGTCACTGCACCAAGGAAAGGAGAGAAAGGACCAAGGAAGGAGGAAGGAAAGGAGGAACTAACAATAACTAATATGTCTTTTGAAGGATATTCATCTAGGTCATGCCTACTGATAGTCTCCCCCAAGGCTGGATCCACTTCTCTTCTCCCTGTGTACTACCTCACTTGGCAATCTCATCCTCTCCTTTAGGTTCAATTATCATGTCTATGCTGATAATTTCTAGCCCTAATTTTTCTCCTGAGCCGTAGTAGCTCCTCACCAATTTTAAGTCAAAGTCTAACCCTATTGGATATTTCAAACTGGATTTCTCAATGACATCTCTAACTCAACACAACTAAAACTGAGCACATTATTTTCTCCCCATCTCCCTTTCTGAACTTCCCCATTCCTTTTGAGGGTTATTGCCATCTTCCGAGCTGCCCAGGCTCACAATCTCAGATGTCATTTTGTACTCCTTGTTCTCTCCTCCTAGGAGATCGTGACTTCCTTGAGAGCAAGGACTGTTCCTGTTTGCTTTGGTATCCTCTGTGCTTAGCATACAGTAAATAAATGCTTCTTGACTTGATTTAACCCATCACACACAGACAGTCCATTGCTGTTTCTTATTCCTGCCTGTATGGTATCTCTCATGTGTGTCCCTTCTCTTCAGCTCCTTAGTTCAACCCCTAGGGCGTCCCTTGTCATTGGGAAGACTGGGATAACTTATTATTTGGCCTCCCTCCTCTAAGCCTCTTCCTCCCTCTCCAATTCTCCCTCCACATAATCATAAAAGCGATTTTCCTAATGGGCAGATCTGATCGTGTCCTTAAACAGCAGTGAATCCTGCTTACATCGAGGATCAAATGTAATCTCCTCTGTCTGGCATATAAAGCTTTTCACAGTCTGGCCCTTGAATTTTCCCAGCTTCCTACATATGCACTGCAACCCAGTCAGACCAGACACTTTGATCCACACACAGGATATCCCATTTCCTAGCTTCCTGGTGCCTTGCTCTTGTGTCCTATGCCTGAGTTACTCTCCCTCCTTGCCTTTCCTTCAGAGAATCCCTGCTTCAGCTCGAACATCAGCTACTGTGCTCACCCTCTCCACACCACCCATGTTTTTTGTAAACTTTGCATATGCACTTATGGAAGAGAGTTGGACTTTAAACTCACCCTGCTGCCCTTCCTAGAGAATCCAGAATTTAATCATTGACTGTAAGGGGCTGATAACAAGGTGTTAAACTAGCTGTAAAAACGTGGTCACACCCAGTGATCTTCTGGCAAGTAAGAACAATTTTCTTAACTGAATTTCAAAGCAAGCCTGGCCAATGGCCAAGAAAAGGTTTGTCACACCCACTGGAGCCTTTCAAGGATGATTAAACTCTCAAGAGTGAGTCAGTTTGAGTGAATCCAGGCCAGGTGCAGATTTGGGAAAGAGATACCTGCTCCTATATCCTAGGAGGGGTGGATGTAGGGTTGAGGCGGATCTTCTCCCCCAATCAGAGTAGTTGTTTGCCCATTAAGACATAACCCCTGTAGTCATTTGCAAATTTGTCCATTTGAGTGAATATAGGCAAGAGCTAGAAGCCAAACAAGAGACAGAGACTCTCCAGGTAGACACAGACACAGACATAGGCACAGATACAGACACAGATACAGATATAGACATAGACACAGTGACTTAAGGAAAGAAACAGTGAGTGATTCAAGGAGGGAAGCAGGGAGAGAAAGAGAGGGGATAGAGAGGGAGGGAGAGAGAGAGTTGAATAAAGTGAAAGGCCATACTGCAGAGGGTTTAGAAGAGGGTGAGAAAGGAATGGAGACATACAGATGGTGTAGGTTGAGTAGATGGACTGCTCAAAAAGTTTAGACTCTAAAGGGAGAGGAAAAGATCTAGAGCTAGAGTTAGGAATAGATGAATCAAGTGAGAATTTTTCAAGAAAGAGGAAGACTGACATGTCTATAGGCATCAGGAAATTAGACAGTAGACAGGAAGAGAAGGAAGATAGATGAAAGACTCGGGTAGGTAGAGGAGGGCAATGTGCTGGAGAATACAGAATGGAATGAGGTCCCTTGGTCATATAAAAGGGTTCTTCTTGCCAAGGGAAGGGCACAGGTGTAAGTAGGGTGAATGTGGGATAAAGAGAAGGGGAAAAAGGAGAGCTCTCCATGAATAATAGTTCTCTCTCTCTCTCTATCTCTCTGTCTCTCTCCTCTCTCTCTCTCTGTCTCTCTCCTCTCTCTGTCTCCTCTCTATCTCTCTCCCTCCCTCCCTCTCTATCTCTCTCATACATAGTGAGAATCTCAGCTGACCAGGAGTAGGAGAGAAGGTACCTTGGGGAGCTTGAGGTGAAATGAGAATGTTTGATCCTCTCTGACAATGGCCATTGAAGTTCCACCGTTTGAAAGGATCTTGTCTTGCTCTAAATGAATTTCTTTACCTCTTCATCCTCCACAACAGAAGCCCATGCCTCCTGAGCAGTGGTCATTTGGGGGTTTTGGTTTGAAAAGACTCATAGTGTGATGTATGATGAAATGATTTTTCTCATTCTCTACTCTGTTGATGCCTATGGCCATGCACATCCAAATGTATCCTGCTCATGCCTTCATTGGCTGCTCCAGGGAGAACTTTTGACCCTTTCTTCCTTTGCTCCAACTCCTTCTGCTCTCAGATTTCATTGCAAACAAGAATATCAACACTGGATGGTTGGATAGATACTCAGGCAAAGATGCTACATTTAGGTGATTTATAGTTGAATTAATGAAGGCAGAGGTAGTTCTTGCTTTTTGTTGTGCTTAGTATAATGTGTGGAACATAGTAGGCATTTCATCAATGTTTGTTGACTGACCAACAGACCCTCTCCCTCTTTGGATAGATTCTGAAGAGGAATTGAGCCTCCAAGTCAGAGAAGGCTTGGAGCTTCCTCAAGGCTTACCTTTCAGGATATAAAGGAGCTGTGGGAAGATGCTTTTCCTCTTTGTTTCCTTCCTTCTTGAACCCTCATTTAGAATGCCTTCAAAGCACATGCAAATTATTTGAAAAAAGGGGAAAAAATACAGTAATTGGAAAGTAAGACTAGACTTTGCTAATTATTGATATATTCTCAATCATGGTTTGGGATTATATGAGCATTCCTTTCCCACCCTTGCCCCCAGTGTTTGGTGTCCTTCTCTTTTTCATATATCTGAAAATGAAGTCTCCCTGCTCTCAAAACATTGTCACCTCCAGTGTAGGCCAACACTGTAGGTACAGGTTGTCCCAAAAGTCTTAGTGCAGTGTTAAGCTTTATGCCTTAAAACTTCTCTGAGACCTTTGGAACACAGTGTAGCTGGTTGGGTCTAGTTTTTTTCTGAGTGTCACTTCCAGATTTTAAGATTTTTTTCATGAGAAAGGAGTTAGGAAGATCAGAGTTCAAATTCCACATAAGATATGAACTAACTAGGTGATGCTGGTGCAAATCATTTAATCTCACTGTGCCTCAGTTTCCTCATCCTTAAAATGTCATTTCCACTTTGGGGGCTCTGATCCTTAAATCTAAATGTGGTGACTTCATTGACCATAATGGAACAGGTTTTGTTCTTTTTTTGCAGAAATTTCAGCAGATTTTTTCTGTTTTTTCATCCTTTTTATCCTTCCAGTTTTATCCTTAAATGCTTCTGAGTTGATCAGAATTAAGAGAGTCTCTTGCCAGGTTTTCTGTAAATTTATTATTTCCTAAATTCTTTTTTATGAATCAGTTTCTCCTATAATCTTCCATGATTCTTATTTGTTAAGATTTTTGTCTTTGACTATGTCTTAGGTCAACATTGCCCTTGACTACCATATTTGAGCCTAGACATAACTTCAGCCAGAAAACTCATTTATGGGGATACATACAGATGACAGAGGAGTTTAGTGGCGTTAAATAGAGTCTCAGAATTGGGATAAAAATATCAAATACCCAAAGATAACACTGGGCAGGCATAGACAGGTCCCACATAAAAGATGCAGGGTTTAGGGTGGGCTACAAACTCCCTGTGAGTCATCGGTAAGGTATGGCAGACAAAAATGAATGGGAGTCAAGGCTTCATTTTGAGAGGTGTCTTGTGTTTGATAAGTGAGATGATAAGCTCACTGTTGTCTGATCTGGCAGTTGGAAAAATAGCGTATAATATTATGTGATATGACGATATATGCTCTTATGTTTCATCCTATATATCATAGCATATATTCGATTTTATTCTATCATGTTATGCTATATTGTGTTATGATATCTAATGTATACACACACAATCCATATCTTTCTATCTCTTCCATAATAATACAATGAGAGATTTTATCGAAAGTTTTGCTAAAATCAAGGTCAACTATCTCCAGAGCATTCCCCTCAGATGTCAGTGGAGTAGTCTTGTCCGAAAAGGAAATGAGGTTAGTCTGGCCTGACCCATTATTGAGGAAGCCAGATGGATTCTTGGTAATCAATGCTTCTGTTGCTAGATGTCTGTAAAGCATTTCTTTAATGATCTGTTCTTGAATCTTTCCAGGAATCAAAGCCAAGTTCCCTGGTCTATAGTTTGTAGAGTCTGTTCCCTTTGTCTCTGTCTCTCTAAATGACGTGTGTGTCTCTCTGTCTGACTGTGTGTGTGTGTGTGTCTCTATCTTTAAATTGAGCCTCTCAATTTGTAGTTCTATTTTCAATGATCTTTCAAATATCACTGAGTCAAGTATTCCATATAACAGTGCCTTTAAGCATCCAAAGAACTGTCTTGGGTCAGAGAGGTGAGACTTATTCTGCTTGGTCCCAGAGAGTAGAACTAGGCTGGACCAAGGGGCAGAGTTGTTGACAGTGAGAAGTGGGTATTGGGTTTATTTCAGAGGTGGTGGGTGGGTTCTTTACCACTGAATGACTCCAGGGGACATTGTAAAGGCTATGACTGGCCAGGTATGAAGTGGACTTAACGACTTCTGAGGCCTTTTGGATTCTGACATCCTAGGATTCTTTACTCTCCAACCATGTCCTTGGCAGCCGCCTGACTGAGAAGTGTGGATCTCCATGATGCCCTTTCCCTACTGCCAACTTCCCAGGGTGGGAACCAGAATCTAATCAGTGCTGCCATTGTTACTGGAAAAGTATCTACTGCCCTCTGGCTCCTCTCACCAACCTTGTCACTTTAAGGACCAAATCACTTCTCCCTGGCCACCCTGACCTGTGTTGTTGTTCACCTCTGTTAGAATGATGTCACTTCTGTATTTTAGCACTTTGCACACAGTAAATGATTATTGTTCATTCATCCTGTGATTTGTTCTCTCTCTCTCTCTCTCCTCTCTGTCTCTTTTTCTTCCTCCTTCCCTCCCTCTCTGTATCTCTCTTTCTCTCTAATGTGACCAACTTATTGTGTATCCTTTGAAGAGATGTATAAACTCTCTGATCCATCATTTCATTCCATCCATTGCACAGATCCCTGGCTGCCTCTGTTGCCCTTCTTAGAGATGTTTATAGAGGCCATATAGAATCTTCTGAAATTAAATAAATAAAAAATAAAATAAATAAACCAGGGAAAGGAAATGGGATGAGAGGATGTATGAATCATGGTAGATGCTAGGAATGAAGGAGTCATGTAAACTGAGTCCTAGAAGTATTTCACATAATCATTTCACAGACAGATGGACACAATGCACATGAACCAGCTGAGGACACAGTCTTTCCTGGTCTCTCTTGAAGATCCAGGGCACGTATCATTAGAGAACCACTGGTGTATTTTCTCAAAGGCCTGCTTAGCTGTGAGCTATGGCTGGCATTTCCACCTGCACCTTCACCACCTTCCTCAGCACCTTCTACCTAGAGGGGGAGCCCAGAGGTCAGGAAGCGGAGCTTCTGAAAAAGCCAGAATTTCAGTTTCGACAAATGTCAGAGGGCAGCTAGTTTTCCTGTGCCTAAAATTAGTCTCTAAAACCTCCTCCTGATTTGGTCATCTGGCTTCTGCTTGAAGATCTTCAGAGACAGGGAACTCACTACCTTCCAAATAGAGCCCCACCCTATTTCCTTACAGGGAACTGAAGTCTCCCTCTTTGCCACATCCTCCCATCTTCTGCTCCTACAATAGATCTTGTTTTGGTCCCTTGGCACCACTCTTTCTATGGCACCATTGTCTTCCCTTCACTTGCTTGACCCTGTGCTTTATAACAAGTCCATGACTTGGAGAAAGAAATAATTAGCAAATACCTTTTCATTTGTTTATTCATTTACCTTATGATTTGTTCTCTTTTCTGATGTGACTGGTTTGCTGTGTGTCCTTTGACAAGTTGCTTAACCTCTCTGAGCTGGAAGGCTTCTCCCACTTGCAGATGACATGGAACAGGTAGGGAGAAGAGCCAGGACAAGAGAAGACCTTTTGGATCAGAGAGTCAGAATTTAAAGGAATCTTTACAAGTTCCAGAGTTGGTCTGAACCTCATAAGAAAAAAATCAATAGAAAGTTCCACAATTATATAAAAAATGATTTCCTAAACATAGACTTCCTTTGGTGGGAAAAGGTCTCTGGTTCTGACAGAGTAGGTGACCTTCTGCTCTCCAGGTCTGTGCCTGTCTCTGGGGGCTGCACCACCCTGCTAGTTGGAGTGGGGTGGTTAGTGAGGACTCACCTTTCAGATTAGTTCTCTAGCCCCTACCTGCCAGCCACATCTCGTCTTCACTCATTGACCTTCCTTCATGACCTTCACAGTTAAGTGCCCACAGGAATGGACAGGCACGCGTGCATACTGTACAATAGATTTATGTATGATACACAGAATCCATGGAGATTCAAGGCATAGAACACACCCCTACCACTCAGTTGTGTGCCCAGAGCTGTCTCGATTGTGAATCCAGGACTTCCAGAAAAGATACAATCCACTCCTCCTCTGAGTGGAAAAAAGAGGGTAGAAAAGTGACTTGGATTCATGGATCCAGGAAGGGCAGGTACTAAAAAAGCCTCCCATTTTCTGGATCCTGTTCTTGGCCCTTCTTCCAGTTGGGGGCATCACCCAACACATGCTGGTCTAGGAATCATCCTAACACACATCTCTGATCAAATCTTTCCTCTTTTCACAAACTTCCATGTTCTCCTACTGACCTAAAGGAGAAAACACAAACACCTTAGCTTGGCATTCAAGTCCTTGCAAAATCTGACCTTCCTTTCCCACCTCAACTTCCCTTGTTCTTATTTCATTCCCACATCTGAAATGCCTCTCCACTCATCTCCGCTCCTGCATGATGAAGTCTTTTTATTTTTTGAAGGCTCAGTTCCCAATGGTTTCTTCCAGAAAACCTCCCCTGAGCAGCCTTCCCCTTTTCCCCCTCCCCACCCCTCACACATCAAGCCAGAAGAGAGGAAGTGTGGTGTAATGGATAGAACACTAAATGAGGTCAGGAAGATCAGAGTTCAAACCCTCCATCAGATGTGAAGTAGCTGGAGACCCTGGTGCAAGGCACTTAATCCCCCTGTGCCTCAGTTTCCTCATCCTTCAAATGAGGGGAATTGACCTCACTGGCCTTGATGGTCCTTTCCAGCTTGATGTATATGATCCAGTGGATTTTCTTCCCCTAACCCCTCATTGCCTCTTATTTTTCTAGCTCTCATATGCTTTTCACATACTAGCTTTTCATGTCTTTGTTTTAGTTTTAGTAGTTGACTGAAGCAGACTGAAATTTTCCAGGTTATATGGCAAGAGGAGGTTGTTCCCCAGGAGCTCAAGGATGCCTCCATTGTCCATCTCTATAAAGGTAAAGGGAATAGATTGTCCTGCAAGAATCACAGGGGTGTTTCTCTCTTAGTCATTGCTGGCAAGATTCTTGCTAGAGGTCTTCTTAGTACGCTGATCCTTCATCTGGAAGATGGTCATCTACTAGAGAGCCAGTGTGGCTTCAGAAAGGGTCGAGGAATAGTTGATACTATGTTCGCTGCCCAACTCCAGGAGGAATGCCAGGAGCAGAACAGAGGCCTGTACACAATGCTTGTGAATCTGATCAAGGCCTTTGACACTGTTAATCATGAGGGCTTATGGAAAATTATGTCAAAATTTGGTTGCCTGGAGAAGTTCATCAACATTGTACATCAGTTTCATGATGACATGTTTACCTGAGTTCTGGATAATGGACAAAGCTCTTATGCCTTCCCAGTCACCAATGGAGTGAAACAGGGCTGTGTGCTTGCTCCCAGGCTTTTTAACATGATGTTTTCAATCATGCTGTCAAATGCTTTCAATGAAGATGAACAAGGCACCAAGGTCAACTATCATACTGATGGTAAGTTCTTCAATTTGAAAAAGCTACAAGCCAAGACCAAAGTGGAGGGAGTGTTGGTGCATGATTTTCTGTTTGCAAATGATTGTGCACACAGTGCAGCCTCTGAAGCTGAGATGCAACAAAATATGGATCAATTCTCTGCTGCCTGTGCTAATTTTGTCCTAATAATTCATACCAAGAAAACACAGGTGCTCCACCAGCCACTACCACACCATCCATACATGGAACCATCAATTACAACAAATGGAAAAGTTTTGAATGCTGTAGATAAGTTCACTTACCTTGATTGTGTACTTTCCAGGGATGTATGCATTGACAATGATGTTGATGCATGCATTGCCAGAGCTAGCTCAGTGTTTGGGAGACTTCAAGGAAAACTTTGGGAGAGAAGAGGTATTAGATTGACTACCAAATCTGTGAAACATGGACAGTCTACCAACGCCATGGCAGGAAACTGAATTGCTTCCATTTGAACTGTCTTAGGAAGATTCTGAGGATTACCTGGCAGGTTAAGGTGCCAGACGCTGCTCGAACTAATCTGCCAGTTATTCAAACTATGCTTCAGAGAGCGCAACTCTAATGGGCTGACCACGTTGTTCGAATGCAAAATGTACACTTGCCTAAAAGACTATTTTATGGAGAACTCTCATGGGGCAGGCGATCACATGGTGGCCAGAAGAAGAGATGCAAGGACAATCTTAAGGTTTTTCTCAAGAACTTTGTATTTGACTGTGCAACATGGGAGACACTGGCACAGGACTGCTCAGCATGGCATGCCCACATCAGAAAGGGTGCTGTGCTCTATGAGCAGAGCAGAACTGAGACAGCACAAAGTGAATGTAGAATGCATAGATCTGGAGTAACCACCCACAATGTTCACACAGACCATCTGTGGCCACCCTGTGATGGAGCATTCCAAGCTCGTATTGGTCTGATCAGCCACAGTTGGACACATCACGGTGATGTCATTTTGGTCCTCCTCGAGAATGGAGGACAACAACCAACCAAATACCTGACTGTAGGTCCCTTAAGGGAAAGGACTTTTTTCCATTTTTGTCTTTTCCATAAAACCATCCCTGGATCTCTTCTTCCTCTTCTGTAAAAAGAGAGTCCTGAACACGAGCCCTATATGATATCTTCCAGCTTGGAACCTGGGGTGCAAGGCTTCTGCGACTTTGAATGCCATTGGAATTCCAGTGCCTTCCTGAGCTGGGATCATAGCCCCAGTAACACTGCCAAGGGGTCCTGCACTCTCAAGGAGGTCACCTTCCAGAGGATGAGAAACGAATGAACAAGGACATAGGCAAACAGAACTCATGACCCGCCCTCAGGAGGGCGGAAGTGAACTCCATGGGGCTGTTGACCCCTCTGTCTCTGCTCCTAGCCTGGAGTGTTATCCCCTAAATTAAGCTTCGGTATGGGTGGTAACTAGGCTTCCCCTCCAATGGGGTCACCTCTCCTGATAGTTATTAAATGCATTTTATGAGTATCAGATTGGAGACAACCTTCACTTTTTTCCCATATTATAAAATGCCTAAGACAGGAAGGACTTGCTGAAGCCATTAGACACCTGAAGAAATAGAGCTCTAAGTGTCATTAGACTCTCTCTTTGGAAGAAAAAGTTTCTTTGGGGTATCTGCTGAACTAATTCTGCCTTTTGGACCTGTCCTGGGGCCAGGCGCTGCAGGAAGGTTGGCTATTGGCCATATCTTTGTCCCCTGCCCACCTCCACCTCCATGAACTGTCTCCAGGGGGATCCTCTGGGGGGGGGGGGGAGGGTGGGGCTCAGCCACCTCCATGCAAGAGCTGTGGATGAAGTTCCTAGGAGTGCCAGGACCATAATTCTCAAGCTTAAGAAGCTTTGAAACTGGGAAGTAAGTTTCACAGGAAAAGTCTCAAGAAATGTAGTCTCTGATCAGAGTTCAGAAAAGAAAAGAGGGAAGAAGGAAGTCTAGAGCTGATGCCCAGATCTTCCTGCCCAGGTTCCCGGGGTAGGCTGAGGCAACTGGCATCACCTGGCCTGCTCCTCAGCATTTCCTCTCCCCGTCCTGCTATACTGTAGTCTAGAATTTCATGGAAGAAAAAGCCCAGGAAAAAGATTTCCTGAAGTAAGAGAAATCATATCTTAGACAAGATAGAAGGAAAGGGAGGCTCCTAAGACAAAGGCCAACCCCACAGTTCCCAGACACAGATTCTAGAAGCCCTCACCATCTCCGGGGGTCAATCACAGATGTTCCCTCCACCTTCTCAGGAAG
This sequence comes from Potorous gilbertii, assembly GCA_028658325.1. Classification (NCBI taxonomy): domain Eukaryota; kingdom Metazoa; phylum Chordata; class Mammalia; order Diprotodontia; family Potoroidae; genus Potorous; species Potorous gilbertii. The sequence continues at coordinate 94,815,838 of CM053769.1, read as the reverse complement.
AGGTTCAGCCTTTCTCTGGTTTGGAGATGGATAGGACCAGCTGGGCCAACTAGGCCAGCCTCCTGGTTTTATAGATGAGGAAACTGTGGCCCAGGGAAGTAACGTGACTTATCCAAAGTAATCCAGATGATAACTATCAGAGGTGTGATTCAAACTCAAGTCTTGGTGACGCTACAGCTAGTGCTCTTTTCACTGTCCTGCACTGCTGCCACCCTGCTCCCCTACTACTTTGGTGTCAGGAGGGAAGATGTGGATATGTCACTGATAGAGATGACTCTGCTGTTAAACAGGGCAGACTGAGGGTAAGAAAGAGGCCTGTCACTAAAGGGCTCTGTGGGACCGAGGGGAGGCTGGGCCTTTGTGATGAGGACCCTGGGGTTGCTTCTCAGAGCCATGTAGCGAGCCCACATGTGAAGTATACACAGAGCTCACCAAACAGAAGACCCTCCATGTCTCCACCACCATGGAACTCTGGGCTTCCAAACTAGAAGACTACATGTCATTCCAACAAAGGGCTTCTCTGCAAATTCTCCTTCTCCTTCCCTCCCTCCCTCCATCCATCCCTCCCTCCCTCCCTCTCTCTCTCTCTCTTTCTCTCTCTCTCCTCTCATGTTCCCTCTCTTTTCTCTTTCTCTCTCCTCTCTCTCTTTCCCCCTCCCTCCCTCCCTCCCTCTCTCTCTTCCCTCCCACTCTGTCCCTTCCAGTCTTTCTCTCTCTCTCTCTCTCTCTCTCTCTCTCTCTCTCTCTCTCTCCCCACCCCCTTTTTGTTGCCTGTGGGGCCACACCTGGTTTGCATGAGCCAATATTAAGATGCATTTGAGCCGACAAATAGCTGCCTGTATCCCTCCCTTGGGGGGTGGGGTGGCGGGCATGCTTGGAGGGTGAGGTCAAGGTCTCTTGGTAGGAAAATTCAAACTATCACCCAGAGCTCAACCCTGAGGCTGCACTCACCCTGCATTTGGGAAACATTATCCTGTGGATCATTGGTGATGTCTGGCAGAAAATGGGCTTCTGTTTAGACACTGCTTTATGGCAGATGATGGAGGCAGTAGCCTTTTTTCCCTTTAACCCATTTCTGCCTTAAGCAAATAGAGCTTCGATGGAGGTGAAATATAACCCCTTCCCCCCGTCTTCTCTGTGTCTCCTGACTATTGGAATAGAAATAGAGAAGCTAATTGGAAAGTATGAGCAGTCTGAGAAATCCAAGGGGAGCAGGAGGAGAATGTCCAGCAGAGGAAGACAATTCCCTGTGAGCGTGATTTCCAAACAAACTTGACAAGGCGCATAAACAGTGAGGATGGTCATGCTGAAGGTGAGGCAGAACCAGAGGCAGCATCCCTGCCACATCAGAACCCAAGTAATGGCAGAGCTGGGAGAAACCTCTGTTCTGTCCTTGCTTATCCTTCGTTTCAATGAGGACCATGACATGAGGATGGGGATGCCATGACTTACAAGTAAATTGGATTTAAGTGAGACAGGGCGGTGCAAAGTCACCAGCTTCACCTTCACACTCTCCTCCTAGCCATCTGGGTCCAGTGGGCAGATATAGATCAGGATGACTGGAGGTGGCCCAGGATGCAGTGGGAGAACTTGGCTTTTTTAGCGCTCAATGTTTCTGGTCAAAAAAAGAAATAATTGCTATTTTCACTCACTCTGAGCCTTCAAAACCCAAACAATGACTGAATGAGGACTGGACAGGGACCCATGGTTGGCCAGTCAATGGGAGCCAGTTGATTTAGGTTGAAGGCATGGGACTTACAAAAGAAATGTAGCCCATAAACACCAAGATAACTAGAAAGGGGGGAACCTTAGGACCTACAAGACAGAAGATGAGAGACTGAAGAACTATCAAGCATGGAACAAGTAATGTCAGTGGTGGAAGGAACTTTAGATAGAACACAGAACATGAAGTGTTAGAGCTGGGTAGGTAGATGGACTGTGACCACCAATCAGGAAGTTTGGAGCAACCTTAGAACCTAGACACAGGAATACGAGAGATTGAAAGATCATTGGAGCATGAAGCTCATGCTGTCAGAGATGAAAGAGACTTTGGAGAGAATACCGAGCAACAAGGGACCTAGAACCAGGTTCTGAAGCTGGTTCTGCAGACCAAGGAGTCCAGGGACAGATTTCAGAAGATCTGTGATCTTGGTTTGAAATAAAAAAAAGCTGTCTTTGTCACAATAGAATTGCTTTCCTTCATAATCCCAAGTGAGCTCCTTAAAGGCAAGGTCTGTCTTTAGCCTCTTTTTGCATCTCAGGGCTTAGTGCAGTGCTGATTATCTAGTAGGAGATTCACAAAGGTTTATAGACTGACTGTATGTTTTATTGTACAAATTTGGATATTTTCTTCTGAGAAGAGATCCTTGGGCATCACTAGACTGCCAGGGAGGTTCATAACACAAAAAGGTGGAGAACATGGGGACAGCATTGTCTCCTCCATCTCCTAGTGACACATTTTAAAGAGGTGGAACCCAATGGCCCCAGAGTAGACATGACTTTCTCAGGGTCTCCAAATATTTTCCTTGCCCAAGAACCGATACTTCCATACCCTGTAGCAGAGGCTAGCTAGCTCTGCCATCTTCACTAGGGATGAAAACAAAGATAGAAGGGAGTTGTCACTCAGTGCAGGTTCTCCCTTGAGAGGCAAAGAAAGAACTGGGTGGAATGAATGTCTTCATGTATCCAGGGGCAACAAGAGGCCTCATTCTAGGAGTGCCAGGCATCATCATCATCTCAAATATTTAAATGGAACTTTGAAATTTGTAAAGTACTTTACAAACATCTCATTTGATTCTCACTACAGCTTTGTCAAGCAGATGCTCTGATTAAACTGATTTTACAGATGAGAAAACCAAGGCAGACAAAGGTTTAAGTGACTTTCCTAGGGTCATACAACTAGTTAGTGCCTAAAGAAGGATTTAAATTCAAGTTCTTCTGACATTGTGCCAATCAGTCACAAATACCACCATGGCTGTCATTTCTAATTGCACCTTGTTGTGTATTTTAAATTCTTAAGAAATTTTAAAATCTCAGTTTATTTTAATATATTTATGTGCCCTGCCAACTTCTGATAAAGCTTGAGACGACTTGACAATGAAAACACAGGCAAGGCAAGATTTTTTTAAGAATGATAACGATTACTCATCCTCATCCTCGTCCTTATCACAACTTCAACTCCCCTTTCTGTGGCTCTTTGGGTTGCCCAGGATGCTTTGCTCCCCAAAGCCTTTGAGGTTTTTGGTGCAAGGATGATGAGCGCCATTTTGAAAATAGTTACATGAGCTGAATGAATCAAGTAGAATGGAGAAGAATATTCAAGGCAGCAAGTCCGTTAATCATGAAACATTTATTAATCACTTACCGTGCACCAGGTGGTGGGGCTATCATAAGAAAAATGGAAACAAGGCTACAAGACAGCCAGACTCTGGGTAATTGTGGAGACTATTCTTGGTTCTGGAAAACATATAATGAAACTGCCTGGCTTCCTCCTGATAGAGAGAGGGGGAACTGGATGTGAAATGTTAGCCATACTGTCAATTGGCTTTTCTTTATTACATGAGAAGGTACCAGGGAGGTGGGGCGAGTTCTTGTAAATGACTGTGATGATAAAAAATTAAAGGCATTGATAAGATACATGAGTTTTCAAGGATATCGAAAAGACTCATATAAGATGGCGAGCCGTGGTGAGGGAGATATCAGTACTGATGAGGCTACAGGTCCATCTACGTCTCAAGTGTGTGAATGGAAAAAAAAAGGAAACCTTTCAAAAACTTCCAAATAAAGTCCTTTCATAGGAAATAAATATTTTTCATGAAGTGGAATAGTGCATCATTTTATCTTTCCCCTTTCAAAGTGAACTCATTTAGGGGGGATATGCTCTATTCTCTGGAGTGACCAATATGGAAACCCTTGCCATGATTCTTCAGCTCTGTTGGTTTCAGGTTTTAATGGGAAGGTGCAGGGAGGACTACAGCATCTTCCTGGAGGCAGTCCGGTTGACGCCTTGTCAAACTCTTTCTCAAGGAATCAGCATAATGTGACACTGATATGGAATCATCCTGGGTTTTTCCCAGTGGGAGATAGAGCATTTCAAAAGGTATGACAAAGTACATGGATAATAGGGATGACCTCCATGAGGAGATTGTGGAGTGAAAATAGATTTTACACACCTGGACTTGCAATTTCAAGTGAATCAATGAGAAATATTTGATTGTGACTATAAAGGAGAGGAGACAAGCATTGAGTCATGGGGACTCAGAGCCATTAGGCAGATGAAGTCTTTGTTGGCTAATTAACCATTTCATTGTAATGAAATTCATCACTCTGACAAATGAAGCTCTACAAGGACAAGTGTTCAGCTTGGAAGTTTCTCATTTAATCCTTGTCTAAGTGAGAGTCCTAAAGATGCTCATGTGCACTGAATCCTAGGTCAGTAAGGACACCATGAATCCCTCCGACTTGAAGCCAGGAAGACCCAAGTTTATTTCCTCCTTCATATACTTGCTGCTTGACCTAAAGTAAGTCCCTAAACCTCATTCAACCTCATCTGTAAAATGGAGATGATAAGAGCACCTATTTTGAAGGGCTGGTGTGAGCATCAGATGAGATAACTTGCAAAGTGTCTTGCAAACCTTAAAGTGCTATATAAATGCTAGCTGTTATTAGTTTTCCCTAGGAACTCCACAACAGAAACAGGCAAGAGGGTTGTGGTGGAAAACACATGGGGCTGGGTGTGAAGTGTTATGGGGAACAGATTTCCATTGTAGTTCTTGCGATTGAGAAGCAACTGCTGCCAATAGCCTTGAGGACACAGGCTTTATTATGATTAATGAAATACAGGTTCAGAACTCACAGAATTCCTCTGAACCACGATGAGGGTTTGGACCAAGCTTTTTATAGGGGAAAGATAGGTCACAGAGACAGAGAAATAATTATTTTTAACATGTAGCAATCCTTACGGATTCATGAAGGTCACCTCGGCCTAGTCAAACAGAATCAAGATCTCACACTTCCTCCAGTATCATTAAGGGTAAACAAACTGAATTGGACTGATCTAGTAAACAAAGTTACAGATTTAAATGCTAAATTTACAAAATTGACACTGTAAAGCTACATACATTACAAAAAACAATAGGGTAATTGAAAGAGGGAGATTTACACATCACAAAGATAACCATGGCATTGGAAATAGGGGTTTCCTTTCACAAATAAAGTAGGTTAAATTAGGGACATTCAGACTCCCTTTTGGCTTCTTATATTAGGAATATGAAAAAAATCTTCCCCTAATACTGTCATTTGATGAATCAAGTTTTAGCCAGATGAAGTTAATATTAACAGGAAACAGGCTTCAGACAGCCAAATATCCAGGAGAAATGGCTCTGAGCCCTGAATAATAGAAAGGAATAAAAGGAAATTTTAAAAATTCCGTGAACACAGGAGACCTTGTTTTTAGTTGTGGCCATGTCCCTGATTCTTCTGTGGGATCTTATACAAAAGTCACTCCCTGTATCCCTTCTTCTGAAGACTCATCTGTAAAATGGAGTTGTTGGATGAGATGATCTCCAAGATTTCTTCCAGCTCCAACACCCCACAATCAGTCAATCAAATATTTATTAAGCACCTACTATGTGCCAAGAACTTTGTTAAGTGCTAGGGATACAGATAGATGTTAAAAGTACAAAAACTTAAAACATTCCTTTGAAAAACCTAATTCTTTTCTCCAAAAATAATGATGGGTCCTTCCATACCATATGACGATAATTTGAAAAAACTGACTGGAGCTATTCAGCCTGGAGAAAAGATGAACTGATGTGAGGGCTCACTTCAGGTAATCCAAGTACTGTCACGTGAAAGAGGGATTACACGCTCTGAGCAGCAGTGGCACAGTAGATAGAGAGGCTTACAGTCAGGAAGAATTGTCTTTGTGAGTTCAGATATGGCCTCAGACACCTATCAGCTCTGTGACCCTGGGCAAGTCACTTAAGCTTGTTGGCCTCACCTGTAAAATGCAAGCTACCATCTGTATCATTTTTATCAAGAGTCACATGGTTACCTGCGGACACCCTCTATGTCCTAATAGTGAGCTCCTTGAGAGGATGAACTGGTCCCTTTGGGTATTTGTACAGGGTCAGGTACATACGAGAGACAACTTAGTGTCTGCTGGACAAGTGAATGATCCTGAACCATTTATCATTTTGCAGATTTTTCAACTTCCCTATCTCTAAAATGAGGATTACAAGCCTTGGGCGAGTGCCTTTGGAAAGCTTCCAGTTTTATATAAACATCAGCTAAGGTTCCTCTCAAAAGCACCCATTCTGTTGCTCAAATTCATTCTGTGCTAGCTTTGTATCAGATTATGCTGATGGTCTGAGTTCCTTGACTATTATACGCATAGAAGTAGCCTCTCTTCCACCCCATTAGAGGTAGAGGAAGACCTGAGTCCAAGACCAAACTGTTGCCTATGCTATTGTCTCTGTGACTTTGTGAGTGGACGACACAATCTCTCAATGCTTTGCGCGTAGGAGGCACTTAACAAAAGCTTATTGACCCAGTACCCCAAAGGTTGATCTGCACTGATAGAAGTTTCCTCATCAACAATTCCCTGTATTCAGTGGTGGGGTGGATGTTTTATCCCTAGCTCATATAAAAGAGCAAATGACACAATTTTAAATTTAATCGGCATTGCTAACATTTTCTCTTCAAACCAGACAGTCAACACACCAATAAATCGAGCCCTTATCTGTAGCTTCGATGTCCGAGCTTGTTCATTCCAGCTGGCTCCAGCAGAATTGTGCATATGTCAATAAGTCACAGGTCCAGATTTTAAAACCAACAAAGTATAAAGCAGCACTGGGTGATATATAAGATGAAACTCAGAATGGGGGATGAGTAAGTTTGTGAACTGAAGAGAGAAAAGGAAGATGGAGAATTCAGCTTGGCCAGTAGCTGCAGTATGACTTGGCAGGCAGAGGAAGATGTGAGGACTCTGTAGAGTCAGGTGTGAAGGGTGTGAAGCACCCCATAATAGGGAGGGAGACCCTCAGCTCTTAGTCAATTTTGGGACTGATGAGGAATTCCAAGGGGGGCAGAATTCTCTCTGGCTGTAGGGCAGAGGAGATCCATTGGCTCTGTAAGCTCAGGTTTCACTTTAAGAGCCTCTGGTCACTGGGGACAATGGTCAGTGCCTCAATGTACCTGCCCTAGAAGTATTCTTCATTCCCTCTCTCATTTCAGCTAGCTGAATCAAATCAGGTTTCAGAGGGGACAGCTCCAAGAAACAAAACCCAATCCTCCCTCTTCTCTGCTTTTTTCCTTGCCCCTGGTCTCAAGCTGGCTCCATTAGAATATAAATTCTTTGTGAAGAGGGATTGTTTGATTTATTGCATTTGTGGACCCAGCACATTCTGGGTCCTGAGGGAATTGGAGGATTGGCCAAGTCAGAATTGATGAACACAAGTGAAGAGCTCAGCTGATGAAATTCCCTATGTGGGCTTAGAGCATGCACAGTCTATTCACTAGGTTGTGAAGAAATGGACTTTTGGTGGGCTGCTGAGTCAGCTCTGGGAGAACATTTGAAAGGCATTTACCAGCATTTCATCTTTCCTGTCTGGGTGGGTTTTGAGTGGGCAGGCAAGGAATGCTGTGGGTAGGAGATGCTGTAAGCCTCCTGGGTAGCACAGAGGCCTTGGACCCTTCTCTGCCTACTGAGAGCTCTACAATGTAGCTTGAGAGTGCATGACCGAGTTCTCACTTCTTTCTGGCTTGTGCTTAGTCTTTGATGTTCTCAGGTGGAGTATCAAGTTAGCCTTGGACTTTGTGCCATTCAAGAGTAGACCACTAGAGCTCTGGGAGCTGGAGGCCATGCTGGATTTTGGAGCCTGCCAAAGACAGGGAGAATCAAGGTCCTGAGTAACCAGATTGACACCATCTAGAAGTAAGATCAAAGGTAACCAAGAGAGAGCAAGAAGGACTTATTTAGAAGTGACTTGGTAGGTAAAAGCAATGTAGAAATTTAGTTAAGTTAGAGCCCACTCTCCTGGTACTCCAAAATACAGGAGAGAGTGCCTCTAGAAACTGGGAAGGAAATGGATGTACTCATGTTCTCTATATATCTTCTTAACAAATATCTCTTTGTAAAAGTGAATTGATGTTAATTGGTTAAATGAAACTGGGACTCTCTGGCAATTGATACTGGGGACCAGAATGGGGGCTTGAGTTATTAAATAGCATAGAGAAAAATCACCCTACCTTCTTGGGAATGTCTCACAGAACCTGGATGGAGAGGTAGAGCCTCACTCAGGAACCTGATTCATCTGTGAGTTGGGAGGATTATCCGAATTTATAAAGGCTATAGTGATAAAAGCCTGGTGAATGATTGTGTGGATAATTTGCTTGAGAGGTGCTGCTTTGTGATGGAAATAGAGCCAAACTTGGAGTCTCCTGAAGGTCCTAGACAACACAAAGAATCTCAGAAACAAATATATTCTTAAAGATATCTGGTTCAACAGAGTCACTCAATGAGATCCCTGACCAGCAACCAGTCTCTTCTTGAAGAGCTCCAGTGCTGGGGAGCTTCTCACCCCTCCAGGCAGCCCATTTCACATTGGGACAGCACTCAAATTTGACCAGTTGATGGTGTTGAGTCATTTCAGTTGTGTACAATTCTTTGTAACCACATTTGAAGTTTTTTTGGCAAGGAGGATGAAGTTGTTTGCCATTTCCTTCTCCATCTCATTTTTACAGATGAATAAACCGAGGTAAGTGGGGTTAAATGACTTGCCCAACATGACACAGCTATCAAGTGTCTGAGGTTGAATTTGAACTCAGGTTTTCCTGATTCCAGGCTTAGTGCTCTTTCTGTGGCACCTAGCTACCCCTACTTTATGCCATTTCCTTCACCTAATCTTCCTACTTCCTAATAAGGCACAATCTGGGTGCCATTCTTTTCCTTCTCAGAAACATTCCTAAAATGCAGTGCCCAAAATTAAGCACAGAACTCCCACTGAAGTCTGACCAGGACAGATCCTGGCAACATTATCGCCATCTTATTCCCAGAAGCTGACTTCTTCATATAACCTCAGATCAACTTTGGTCTTTTGGCTGCCATATTGCCTAGCTGACTCCTATGGAACTTAAGGTCCACCCAGTTTCCCAGATCTCTTTTATGTGGACTGAGGTCTAGTTGTTTGATACTTTTTACCGTTTCCCATTGCTTTACACGGTGTAAGGCCCTTTTGAAGAACATATGTTCAGTTTCTCTACAAAAGTCAGTGATGCATGATGGTCAAGGCATGGATTTTGGAATCTTAGGACCTGAGTTGGGGTTTTGGTTCTTTTACCCTCTGGAGCTAATTTTTCTAAATGTCTTGCTGCATTTCATGTGGTATCCTACCCCCTTCTCATTTTAGAAACACAAACAATGATTAAATCCATCTTGCCATTGTTCCTGGATGGGGTGTGTCAATATTCTCTCTTATGGCTTCATTTACCATCCAGTAACTTTCTGGATGAAATGCCCCTTCCTGGCTACCATTTCACCGTATGTGTGTTTTCCCCCATTAGAACACAAACTTGACAAGGGTAGGGAATTTGTTTACATTTGTATCCCTGGAGTTCAGGATAAGTCAAGTAATTTTCACTTCCGTAGACCTCAGTTTCCTTTTCTCTAAAATGGGAGCTCTAGGATCCTACTCAGTTCTTAGTCCCCATAGTGAAATTACCCTAGGGCTAACCTTAAAAGAAATGAATCAGTGCTCTCTCAGGATATGTACCAAATTTTATTTCATTTTACACTCAAAACTTCTGTACAAAAGGAGAAAGGGCAGGCCAGAAAGGACAATGATTTCTGCAAAGAGTAAATGAGAACCAGGGCACCAAGGTGCAGTTCTACATAAACACATCTGGCAAAGAACCTTCTAGTAGGATTGGCTCTTAAAGAGAAAGGTCCCGGTTACATCACTGTCAAATCTATTACAAATTCAGAGCAGCCTAGTTCAAGCCATTTTCAAAAAAGGAAATCAGTTCAGTCTACAGCATGAGGACATTTCCTCCACCCACTAAGGAGTAGGTCAGTGGTCCTTGCTGCTTGTTTTTTTGAGGGGGATGGGCAGGGGTGGGGGAGGGGAGAAGGAGGAAAACATTTCTATCCCAACCCTAACCATAAATTCTTCCTTATGAGACTGCAAACTACAAACTGCCCTCATCTTGGGGTCATGGGCAAAGCAGGCAGAGATGGATGAGGGTGGAGATGGAAAAATGGGTAAGTGGAAATCTAAACGTTCTTGTTCCAGGACCCTGAAATTCTATTTTTTAGTCTCCCATCTCTCTGGTGGTCCAGGCCACTGAGGCTGGGAGAGGTGTGGGTCTGAAGTCAGAATGCTTGGCTTTGAATTCCGTTCTACTCCTTACCACCTGTGAGATCTTGGGTAAGTTCCTTCCTTTCTCTGGGACCCAGTTTCCTTCTCTGCAAAAGGAGGCGGTCTCTACAGTCCCTTCTAGTGTTCCATCTCCCAGTGCCTGTGGTGTGCTTAGCATTTCATGGGTGTTTCTGGGTCTTTTGACCATTCAAGGACCCGTAGATGGCTCAAGCCACAAAGAATGACAAAAGCCCACCATCCACATTGGCCATGCTTTCCACCTCACATCACTCATGATCCTCAGGGATCATAGATGGTTGTTTTGATGGGTCCCAACAACTCCAGAGGTCACAGTTCACACTTCTGTTTTGCAGAATTAACTGTGTTATGGCTATATTGGCTAACAAGAAGGGCTCAGAGGCCTTCCCCTTCTAAATCTCTTAGGAGTTATTCACAAAACTCTTTGGAGTATGCTCATCTGGATGGCCATTGCTTTCTGACAAAAGATGAAGGAATCTCTTTTCCCCTTACTGTCTGGCACCTGAGTTCAGTGAAGATATTTAAACTGGCTTTATTCAATTTTATCATCACTGACTTTGGTGAAGGCACAGATGGTAGTGGGGAAAGCGCTGAATTTAGAGTTAGAAGACCTTAATCTCCTGACCCTCAGTTTCTCATCTGTAAAATGGGAATGGTGGTGGCCTAGATGGACTCTGGGGGCACTTGGATCCTAATGTATGATGCCATGATCCCAGCCTATCTCCATCTGCGACTTTTGGGTCTGTTTGTGGTACAAGGCAGAAGTTGTGTGGGGACATTCTTCAGAGGTCTCCATCCTAGCTCTAAATTCTATTACCCATAAGGCAGGGAGGGGCAGCTAACACTGTCAAGGAAAAAGCCAGAGTCCCAAAATATCTGGACAGGATGAATGATGAGTCAAAGTAATTAAAATGAAATTGAATGGGGGTAAATTTTAAGTCTTCCCCTTTAGGTTAAAAAAACACCTTCAGAGATACAGGATGGGGGAAGAATTAACTAGAAATACAAGATAGGGTGGGGGAATGTGGCTTGGGATTAATAGAAGAAACCTCCATATGACCCACCGTGAAAGTAGGTTGGCTCGGACCCAAGGCTGAGGTGAGCTAAACAGAAGTATGTCATCCAGGCCTCAGCTGTCCTCTTGTGCCCACTTTGAGTGTTCCTTTTTAGAAAGGACACTGATTAGCTGGAAAGCTTCCAGGGAGGATACCCAGGGCAAGATCCCTGGAAGTCTAATCATAAGATCCTGTATGGAGAGCTGAATGGGACCTTGGACTTAGCTAAGTGCACCCCCTTGTTTTGTGGCCTTGCCCAGGGTCATTAGGCAGGATTTGAACTCACCTCCTGCCTCCAGGACTAGGGCACTATTTACTGCTCCCCATTTACAGGCTGCCTCTTGGGGATCACAGAGCCAATGTGGGGTAGAGATGGGCTTGGAATTTAGCAGCATCAGAGAAATGAAAGCTCCCCCCCTCCAGACCAAAGCCCTCCATTTGAGAGATGAAGAAATGAATGATGGGAGCCAATATTTAGAGAGCTCTTGCCTCAAGGTTCGTAAAGTGCTTTACCCTCATTATCTCACTGGAACCTTGAGACAGCCTTGTAGGTACTGTCATTATTCTTATTTTACAAATGAGGAAGCTAAGAACTTTGGTTAGGTGACTTGCCCAGGGTCACACAGCACCTGCCAGGATTCACACCATCTTCCTGACTCCAGACCCAGTGCTCTGTCCACCATGCTGTTGGCTGGCAGCTTTATAGCAGAGCCGGAATTGAAGGCCTTGGCCTCTGCTGGAGCAGAGACCGTGGGAAGAGTCAGGGATATGTGGCATCTGGAAGAGCTGCTTCTTCTCTTGAGGTGAGCGCATGGGGTGGGGACAGGGCACCAGGGCTGTTTTCAAGGATTTGAAAGGCTGGCATGTGGCACCCAAAGCAGACCTGCTCTGCTTGGACCCACAGGGAAGAACTTGGACTTTGGAAGCTGAAGATGAGACAACTTTGAACAGTGGAATGTCCTTCCTTGAGAGGTGCCTAAGTGGCCCTTTGTGTATGTGTGTGTGTGGGGGGTCCCATTTGGAGTGGGGAGGGCTGGATGAGATCTCTGAGTTCTGTGGCTTGAGTCCTAGCTGCAGTCCCTTCCCTTTGTGTGCAACAGGCAGGACTGGAAGGGGTAATCACTCACAGATGTCACAACCAAAGGCACCCATGTCCTGCTCATTCCAAGGGCTGAAGTCAAAGAGAATTAACTGGAAATCATCCATTAGGAGAATCCAGCAAATGACCACAAAAGAAACCCTTATCAGCAGTCTGAAAGAATAGACCTAGATGCTCCCCTCCATGCTCTCCCCCTCCATTTCCTACAACATCCATCATCAAAAGCCACTTAAATGTAATAACTAAGTCGGGCTCACTTTCTATGGTGCTGGAAGGTTGGCTAAGCCCTTGGCAAATATTGTCTCCTTTGCCCTCTCCTACCCCCCTGGGAGGGGTGTGCCGTCATTTTTATTTCCTCTTTACAGATGAAGAAAATGAGGCTGAAAGAGGTAAAGTGACTTTCCCATGGCTACTAAGTATCTGGTCTTCCGGCCTTGGAGACCAGCACCCGATCTGCCATTGAACATGGCCCTTGAGGTGCTGACACTCCCAGGGAGCAGTAGGCAGGAGACTGGATGGGAACTGAGAGACCTACACTTGTGCTCTAGTTCTGCAGCAGAATGACTTTGAGCAAGTCACATTCCCCCTCTTTGTGCCTCAATTTCCTTGTCAGTAAAATGAGAAAGTTCACCAAGAGGATATGTTATGTTCTATTTCCTCAAGTCCCAGGTGGCTGTCTTAGGTTATGTTCCTGGATGATGCTCATAGGGCCCTGTTGGACCCTCCATCTTCCAGGGACATTCTGCCAGATTCTCGCCTATGAGGCAGGAGGGAGGGTTCAGACACTACGGGAAATTTCTAGGGATAGATTGAAAGTTGAAAGCGTTTCCTGATGGCTATTCTCAGATTAACTCAGAACTACCTTCAATTATCCAGAACCATTATCTAGCAGCTCCCCTGAACCCTGGTTAGTGGAAGGGTGAGTATTCCCTCTGGCTCCTCAGGATAGGGGGTAGAAACCAGGGCCCCTCTCAATGAACAACGTTCTTGACCCCAAGAGAAGGACCTGCCCTGAAGGTGAACTCCCCTTCCTCTTGAGACCCTTCAAAGTAAGATAGATCTCAAGGCACAGAGGCTCAGCTGATGCTTCCGAGGGGGGAGAAGGGCAGATGGTCTTAGTTTTCCATCTGTCATCCAGCAGCTCTGACTCTGGGCTGCTGCTTGTCTTGATCAGTGAAGAGAGAAAGACAGAAGAAAAATCCATCCTGAAAATGACCGGCATGGCTGATGCCAAGGGTACCCCCCTAGTCTCAACTGAGAGACAGGCCCCACACACTTGCTGGATGGCCTTCCAAAGAAGAAAGAGCCAGTCATAATACTTACCAGTCCCATTGTCTCCACACATAACTTCTTATTTTTATTTTAATTTTTTAAAAAATGTTTATGGTAAAGGTAGTTCCTGTCTCAGGAGAACATCTGCCTTGCTTTAAACCCAGCTGAAACAGGAATGAGGCCTAGCTTTGCTCCCACAACTCTATTTCTCTCCCAAAGTCAGGGCAATGAGGAAGGAAAGGCTACTACAGAGAGGGAGGGATTTTCGACAGCTGAGGGTCCAGTGAAAGGAGCACCTGAGCAGACAGCACAAAGCCTCACTTCTCCCAGGCCTGTGGGGCCATGGGGCTTGTCTGTCTGAAGGTCAAAGGGAGGGCTGGGGAGGAAATTTATGTCTCACTATGGGTTGCGAGAATCAGTCAGGTTAGGACCGAAGGGCCATACATCTCAATGACAGGAAGGAAATGGTTATGTAAATACACAAGTATTAACATAAATCTGTATTAAATTATGTAAACATATACATCTTCTGAGGTCAGGGCCCCGGTGGGATCCTCAGTGCAGAGAGGCCTCTACTGGAGCATGGCTCGGATCTGTTTGGAGGTTGACTCATCATTCAGGTGTTTTGTAGTGAACCTGGCAGGGGAAAGCAAGCAGGAGATAGGAACCGAGGTCCCAAGTTCCTGGGCCCAGCTAGTACAGGATCCCAGCATCCCAGTGCTAGACAGGCCTCCAGAAGCACCTAGTCCAAACTCTTCATTTTACCAATGAGGGAACTGGGGCTCAGGGAAGTGAAGGGTCACACAAGGAGCTAGGATGGGAAAAGAGCTTTGAACCTGAGGCCTCTGACTCCTAGTATTTCCCCGAGGGATCAAAGCTTAAGTTACTCAGAAATTTCTCCAAATATATTAGGACTCGAGTTAGCCTTTTTGTAACCTGCCCCCATGGCTCCTGGTTCTGCCCCATTCCACCCCACCCCCTTCTCCTGGGTTTCTTGTGACCTCAGAAGTGTGGAACCCATCAGTAAGTTCTCTGCAAAAGAGCAACCGAGAATCTTGAAGGGCTGCCTTGTGTACTGCATGGTTGGTGACTGGCCCAAGGTCACACAACTCACATGTGTCAGAGATAAGCCTTGAAGTTGGGACTCCCTGATGCCAAGGCAGAGCCTCGATGTCCTGGGCTTTGTGGTTTCTTTTGGTCCCTCAGACACTTATTCAGACCAAGGGGCATCCTCGACTTGAAGTCATTGCATAACCTTGGCTATGTTAGTTACCTTCTCTGTGCCTCAGTTTCTTCTTTTGTAAATTTAGGATGGTCAGACCTTACATTTGTGAAAACACTTTCTCACAAATGCCTTGTGAAATAGGGTATACAATCAATCACTTAATACATAAGCTTTTATTAAGCACCTACTCTATTCTAGGCACTATGGTAGGTTGAGAACATAAGTACAAAAGGTGAGACAGTCCCTCCCTCAATGGGCTTATATTTTAATTTTCTCAGTATCAATCTGCAGGTCTCTGGTGTTCAAGAGAAGACCTTTTATTACTACATCTCCACAGATGCCATGGTGCTATAGATGTGTGCATGTGTGTGTGTGTGTGTGTGTGTGTGTGTGTGTGTGTGTGTGTGTGTATGTGTGGACTT
Organism: Potorous gilbertii; assembly: GCA_028658325.1. Classification (NCBI taxonomy): domain Eukaryota; kingdom Metazoa; phylum Chordata; class Mammalia; order Diprotodontia; family Potoroidae; genus Potorous; species Potorous gilbertii. The sequence continues at coordinate 94,800,368 of CM053769.1, read as the reverse complement.
CTGGAAGTCCACTGGCTGCAGCCACTGAGATGGGATCATCTCACCTTTCAAATACATTCACTGACTTGTGTTAAAACTAGTAACTTCCACAGAATCATCAGTTACCAAAGATCATCCTTTTCTATCGCTGATCTATGACCCCAACGTGCAAAGGACTGGAGTCTGATTCAGAACTAAGTGGGGAGGACAGGAGGACAAAAGATAAGGAAGCAGGATGAGTCCCCGACCTCTGGAGTCAAAAGACCTTGGCTCCCACCCCAAGGCCACCCCTGCCCACTTGGAAGACTGTTGACCCTGTCTGGGACACAGTTTGCTCTTCAGTTAACAATGAGCATGGATCAGTCTGGCCTTGAATTATTTGCAAATAGAAGTCCTATAAGTCTTCTGAAGATTGTTGCAGGCCTCCTATCCCTACTACCCAACAAGGGTCTTTCATGACAGTAACATTAATGCAAGAATTCTTAGACAGGAAACTCCTATTGAATTATTTAAGAAGCCAGGATGGTTTCCCTGTGGGAGCTCTCTTCGCCAGGGCAGATCCTCCTCAATCCCAACCCCATGCAGGAAGAATATACCCCATCTGACCTTATGGCCAGAGGAACAACATCCTTAACTATGAAATATGTTGCCTATGATAAGACCTATATCCTGGAGGGAGAAAAGGAACCTCTGGGCCTGGAAGACAGGCCTCTTGACTCCAAGTGCTAGATTCTAGTGAGAGAACCGAGTTCCAATCCTTCTCTGCTCCCTATGTCATCTTGGATAATCAACCAACAAACAGGGAGCAGACACATCCTTGGTGCAAGGTGCAGGGGATTCATGAGCAGTGAAAGAAACAATCCCTGCTTTCAAAGGACTTGGTGGGCCTCCTTCCTTCCCCTTGGGAGGAGGGGGCTGCCCTCCAGCTCCAAGTCTATGATTCTCTGGTCCTAAGTCACCCCTTCCCTGGGCCTGTTTCCTCCTCTGTGTGGAGGGAGCTGGACTGGACATGACCTCTAAGGTCCCAGCTCTACTTGGATGATTCTGTGACCTGTGACCCCAGTCAGATGCTGTGTTCACTCAGTTGTAGTGTGGAGCAAGAATGCCCAGACTGAGAACTGGAAAGACTTGGGTTCGAATGCCAGTTTTGCTGTCAGAAGCAGGGCCAAGAAGCCTTGAAGCCCTGCATTTTGCCCTGCCCAGGGTTCAGGGTTTGTGGCCCACACAAACTGTTTTAGGTGTCAAGTGATTGGTGTAGTGGAGCAAGCCCATGAAGCCTGCCTCCTCTGCCGCAGCTCAGTGTATCGCCTTGACCTTCTTTTGCTTCCTTTGACAAAGTTGCTTCCCAGCTTTGAAATTCTATATCCCACCCAAGGCTCCTTGGAGCTACAACATTTGATATTCTTGGTTCCTTTCATGCTCATGCATCCTCTGCTGCCTAAAATCTAAAGTTCCCTTCAGTTCTAACATTCTGGAATCTCCCCCAAAGAGGACATTCCCTTTTCCATGTGCTGATGCTCCTCCCTTGAGCTCAGACATGTCGGTTCTGAATTCCTTCCCAGCTCTGATGCTCATTCTGGGCTTACCTGAGGGCATTCAAGAGGCCTTCCACACTGTCTGGAGGTTGCTCCTTCAGCACTTTGATGCAGCCTTTCATCTAGAAGAAGAAATGCCAGTCAACATCTCGTGGTCTCATAGGTCAGGAAGACAAACGTCATCACATCATGACAAGTCCAAATCACAAAAATCCTCAGAGAGTGTCGAATCTTATCTGACTGCTGCCTGAACAAGATCACATCCTTTATTTTACAAGGAGGTGAAGGGGGGCCCAAGGAAGGGATAGGACTTGCCCAAAGTCACAGACAGGAGGTAACAAAGCCTAGGACTCTTGGCCATAAATCAGAAGTACAGGGTCTCGACTCTAGAGCTACAGAACCCATGCGGGTCAGCCATGAGCTAACAAGAATCCCCTTTATAGCACGGCCAAGGAGTGGTCAGCTGGCCTTTGTCTGAAGTCACCTAACTGGAACCCACTGCCTCCTTGGTCAACCTTCTGACTAGGGATCCAGGGTTCTTCTACCCATTATGCCACACTCCCTTGTCATCTGTAGGCTCAGGGTGCAGAATGGAAGAGACAGGAGGAAAAGCAGAGCAGCTGGGGGTGGGAAAGGAAAGCTCCATCTGGTCCAGATTTCCCACCAAGACCACCCTAGTTTGACCCTGACAAGGCTTTGCATTTTTCACTCCACCTGAAATCCCAGGATTAGAGAGCCATCTGGTGGCAATAAGCCTGCCCTTTGGAATAACAAATGCCCCTTGGAGGTTCTGGGTATACAGTCAATCACACCTTAGAGCGAATTACTTTGTCTCTCTCTCTCCTCTCTGTCTCTGTCTTTCTATGTCTATCTCTGTCTTTCTCTCACTCCCTTCTCTTTTTCCCTCCTGCCTATTTTCCTCCCTTTCCTGCTCTCCATCTCTCCCCTGTTGGGCCAGGAACCCAGTCCATGTGGATTACTGATGATAGGATCTTTCCTTGCCTGTCACTAAACCATGCCAGCCTGGTCGACTGGTCAGGGACAGCTCTGGGTTATCCAGCACACAGGCTCCATGAGGACATGATGAACTCATAAACAGGGGTGATCTTTCCCATAAATGCTTTCTCTGATCATCTCTTGGACTTCAAGAAGAACACCCTGACCACCCTGACAGCACCATTGAAAGACTATTGGCTCCAAAAGTCTGCTTCTCTGCAGTCCTTACATCGATCTTGGACGTCTTACAGAAAGCCCCCACTGGGTGTACGTGGTCATAGAGAATGATGACGCCAACCATCACTCGCATACAGAACAGTAGAGTTTCTTCACTGGTGAATCTACTTCGGTACTCTCTGGAACACAGAGGGAATGTCCATCAGCCCAGCCCTGTTTCACCCACAAAGCCCCATGATCTGAATATCCCAACACTGGCTAGCTGGTGTCTTTAGAATTAGAAGGATCTCGTGTGGACATCCTCAGACCCACCATGGGAACAATAAGCCAATAACAGCGTCACTCACTACTGAACATCTTGCCAAGGACCCATCCTCCCGACCAGGCAGAGCAGCAGAGAGCAGAGGGGAGATGAGGAGGCAGAGAAATCGTTTCCCTCTCACCCTGCAGTGGCCTTGGGGCTTGCTCTCATCCTGCCAATGCCCACTAAATGCAATGATTTTCTAGTGGGTCCCTCTGGATGTCCAAGAGTCTTGAGAATAATGACTCTACTAAGGAGGAATAAGAACATTCCAAGAGGAGCAGCTGCTTCTCAGAAGCTGTTCCTCATCTCCACGTCTCAAGGGTCAGGGTAGGAGCAGAGGAGAAGGCAAGCAGCCAGCGTTCGGACAGCCTGAGACCGTGGCCTCCGTTCTGAGTGGTCACTAAGGGCAGGCTGGTAGTCTACATGTTCCCAGTCAAACAGAGATGGGGGAAATCTTCAGATAATTTTTTTTCAGGGAAGGGGAGTAACCTCAAAGCAAAACAAGCAACTTGTGTATTAAGAGAACATTGTAGTGTAAATGGTGTTGGGCCTTGTGACCACAGGCAAGTCCTTCCTCCTCTTGAGGACTTAGTTTTCCTCTCTGTAAAGTGTGTCAGTAATCCTTGAACTGCCCATCCTCACAGTTTAGTTGTAAGGAAGGCACTTTGTGCACCCAGAGACAGGAAGCTTTGGCTCTGGAGACAGGAGAGCTGGGTTCGAATCCCTCCTCAGACTCTACCTGTGTTGCCTTGAGGAACTACTTTGACCCTCTGGTCTGTAAAAAGATGCAGTTGCACTCATGCTCAAGAAACAGGAGTTATTTTATTAGCGTTGCTATAGCCCTGTGTGCCAGAGTCCAAATAAAATGCCTACCATGTGCCTGGATTTACTCATCTGCCACATTACGGCTTACAACAAGAATACTGTGAGAAATCCAGAAGGAAGATGACTTTTCTGGATACAGAGACAGGGTTGAAAGGGAGATAATATCTACAACCACTGAAAACCAGGAAGTGAAAAGAAAGCACCTCCATTTTACAGTCTGCGAAACTCAGAAAGAGAAGTTCTCAGAGAGCTCTGAGGATAAGTGGCTAGGAGTGGCCACTATACCTCAGGGACCCTCATCACCAGTGGCAATCCCCTGGAAGAGAGTTCTTGGGCTCAGTGAGGCCACGAGAGGATGACTCAAGGACCCAAGGTCCCCTTCCAATCTTGCTCCAGGCCTTGGAAGGACTTTCCCATTTATCTTCCACCAGACTCAGCAACAAACGTCCAACAAGATACACAGGCAAGGCTGACTGGCTACTGCCGGTCCCCTCTCCCCCCCACCCTCTCAGTGCCCATGGCTGCCTTGACTTACGGGGTTTCCAGCATGACTTTACACACACTTATCATTGTGCTAAGGCAGTCTGTTGTGTTTTCAATGGGCAGGGTTTTGTTCTAAAAAGAAGACATGAGAGACAAGAACAACCCTGTGAGTGGTGCTGACTGCACCCCATCCCCTGATCTCCCAACCCTAGGAGACTCACCTCGGACACAAAGTATGTTGTGGCATTGCTGAGGGTCTTTAGCATTGGGGTGGCTTCTGCATAGAAGAGGGACATTCGGTTGGCCATCTCGTTGTTGACTTCATTTTCGATGTCTAGCTGATGGAAGGAGAGAAGATGGGATTTATAAAAAGGGGTTCCCAGATGCTGGGCAATGGGGAGCAATGGTATGAGTGCTGGATCCAAGGACCTGAGTTCGAGTCTATCACTGGCTGTATAACTCTGGCTCTTCCTTTAAGTAATCACACTCTACCTATACTGTAGTGATTTAATCCTGTAAATGTGGAGCAAGACGGGAGCTCAGGACCATTGACACCAACATTCTCATCACGCGGATGAGGAAATTCATGACGGAGTGACTTCTCCAAGGCCGCACAGCGAGTAAGTGGCAGGCAGAACTGCATCCCTTACGCTGGGTCTAGAGCCCTTCTAATTTATCATAATGTCATTCTGCCCCAATAAGACTGTGAACTGAAGCCTGTGCTGTCTCTTTAGATTCATTTATTATTTACAGAATCACAGAATTCAACCTAGAGGGGACCTCAGACATCATTAAGGCCAGTACCCTCATTTTACAGATCAGGCAAATGAGGCCCAGAGATGAAAAGTGACTTGCCCAGAGGCAGGAAGGAGGGGAAATAGGATTTGAACTCAAGATCTCTGATTACAGATCCAGTGATTTTCCCACTGCCTCATGTTGCTTCATCATTTATCACATTGCCATGCATACACCAGGGCCTAATAAATGTTTGGTGAATTATATGTCCACCTCTCATCACTGTCCGTCTTTCCCTCCCCATGGCTCTAATGATTGCTACCATGCAGATGACTCTCAGATCTATGGATCCAGCCCACTCCCAGACATCACCAGCAATCTGCACAACTTCTCCACTGAATGTCCTCCCCCATCTCAAATTCAGCATAGTCAAAATAGCTCTCATTGTCCTGTCCTTGAGTCCTGTCCCCCTCCTTTGATCTAACTTTGTTGAAGATGCTTTCACACAGAGAGATTCTCCCCATTTCAAATGCATTAGACCTTAGAGCTGGAGAAAATCTCATCCCCCTTCTCCATCCTAACCCAAATCTCAATTCTAATTAAAGGTGATTAATGCTTCCTTCTACACTATCCTCAACAAGTGGTCCCCCAGCCTTGGCCTCAAGGTCTCCTATGGAGAGAGAACCCACCACCCTTGAGGTGGTTCATTCTACTTGGAGACATTTCTCTTTGCTTTGAAGTTCTCCCTGGCATCTAGCCTAAATCTATCTTTTTGAAACGTCCCCCAATTACTTCTGGTTCTGTCCTGGAGGTCAAGCAGAACAAGTCTCATTCCTCTTTCAATGACCAGTCCTTCCAATATTTAGCAACAGCTAACATGCCCTCCCCCATCCCCCACCACATCCCAAGTCTTTCTCTCTGGTTCACAGATCAGAGTTATTTTTGACTCGTTGCTCTCCTTCAACCCCAAATTGAATACTCAACAGGTATTGCCAAGTCTTCCACCCATCCCTTCTCTCCACTCACATGACCACCATCTTAATTCAGCCTCATCATTTCTCACATAGACTCTTGTAATGGACTTCCAGCTTAGAGTCTTTTCCCTAGCCAGTTTATCCTTTCAAAGATGCCAAAACCATTTTCCTACAGAAGTCCAATCATGACATATCCCTGTTTAAAGTCTTCAGTGGCTCCCTTGTGCCTCTTGGTTAAAATATGAATTTCTAAACCTTTCCACCCGACACTAGCCCCTCAATCTGTACTTGTAGATTTATTTCATATTAGCCCCTAGAACCTCTACATTTCAACCATATTGGAGTCTGATTATTTCTTGAGCTCCACCCACTTTCTCCTACATTTATTTTCATGGAGGTCATGTCCGGTGACTGGGATATTCTCTCTCCTCACATCAACCTGCTGAAATCCTTCTTTCAGACCAAATTCAATTTCTCCCTTCTCCATGAAGTCTTTCTTGATTCTCTTCAGTCAGAAGGACTTCATCTTTCCTCAAATCTTCTTGGAACTTTGTCTGTACCTCTTTTCCCCATACCTTGTATGGTAGTTATCTGTATGGGTGTCATATGTCCCCTACACCAAGAAGACTATAAGCTCCATGAGGGTAGGAACTATATTCCCTCCAACTCCAATACAGACCTACATAGGTTGCTGTACATAGTAAGCCTTTAATAAATGCTTTTCAGACAAATACATTGTGTGTGGAGTTGTAATTTAAACCATTCTGGAAAGTAATCTAGAACTGTGCGGAGAGTTAACAAAATATTCGTACCCTTTGACCCACAGATTCTACTGGTGGTTGGTCACTGGTAGACATTAGCCAATGGAAAAATAACAAAGAAAAGCCCAATATATGCCAAAATATTTCTAAGAAGTTTTGTGGTAGCAAAGAAGAGAAACCACTTAAGATGCCCATTGATTGGGAAAAACCAGTTGTGGTACATGAAGGAAATGGAATATTTTCTTGCTGTAAGAAAAGATGTGCATGGATTAGAAGAGACATATGAGCCCAGGTTGGGTGAAATAAAATCCACTCAATGACTATGGGTGGGTCAAAAGAAAGAAGAACCACAGAACGACCTATGTTCAGTGTTGTTGTGAGATGGTGATGCCCAAGCTTGGCCCCAGGGAATAGACAAAGCACCTCTCCTGGGTCAGGGAGGCCTGTGAGTATGAGACACCACATAGAACATTAGGTTTGGGGGGTAGTGGATATAGGTGCTACAAAGATAAAAGACATACACATAATTTTATTCAAAAAATAGTTTTTAAGTAGAATGACTACCATTTTTCTTTCCATAACCTTCTCTCACCCATGGCAATCCACAGCCCACACACTGAACCTGCATGCTTACGTGCATATTGTTGATTCGATTGCGGCTTATTGTCCGCCTGTAGTAGCTGAAGTCGTTCTGTATCGCGGGGTTTCTCATCTGGAAGGAGACAGAGCAGACAGCTTTGGCCAGGTCATGTGGGTGGGGCATGTGCAGCTGGAGCAGGGTGCTTCATCTTTTGTATGCTCTGGACCCCTTGGGCTATCTGGTGAAGCCAGAGTCTACTGCGGCTTGTTGCCAACTTTCATAATTTAAGGAAATGCCAGATTTCAGTTAGAAGTTAGAAAATAAAGACAGAATTGGGTTCTCACCCACATTCATGGACTTTCTGATATCTATCCCACATTGGGACCCTCTGAGTCACAGGGGCTACAAAGATACCCCAGGAACAGAATGGAAGCCTCCTCCCCCTCACCTTCAGTTCATCAAAGCGAAGGGTAAAGTGAAGGATCTCAGCAAACTCCTTGGCCAGAGCCTGTTCTCTCTCCAGATGCTGGGTCGGAGTGTAGGGTGGGCATGTCAGGCATTCCAGAAGATTTTGCAGAGCTTTCTCTGAAAGGTAAAGCCATGAACACACACTAGATCCATTTTCTGACTCATGGGAAAGAGAAGTGGATTTGAAGCCAGAGGGTGTCCAACTCTAACCCTTCTACCTTCTTTTGTGAAAGGTAGGAAAAGTCTCTGCCTTCTGTGTCCTTCCTTTCACATGAAGGGACTGAGACCAGGGGTGTCTAAAGTCCTTCTGAGCTCTTATTCTATGACCCTATGTCTCAGAAGTGACTTGACTTGTCTCTCTTTGTGAATTTGTAGAAGGAGGATGCGGGCAAGAAGACTGTGTGTTGGGATAGGAGGGGGATTCCTACATGCCCCAATTCTCACTTTAACTCTGTGAGCCTCAGTTTCCCCTTTCCTAAAAAAAGGGACAATAATTCTGGTACCATTGACCACCCAAGGCAGTTGTTTGGCCTCCAAAGGAAAATTTGTATAAAGCAGAGGTGTTCTATATGTGCGAGTTACCATCAGAAGAGTATCAAAGCATCATATTGAGATTTTAAAAATAATAAATAAAATGAAGCTGAAAATGTGAACTCACCAAGCCGAATGGAAAATTCATAGAACCTCTTCAGCCGGACGACAAGGGGACACACTGCATTCCAAGCCTTTTCCTGCAGCTGGATGTCATTGGGATTTTGGATTGCCTACATGAGAGATGCCATGGGATGTCATAGATAGAGAAGCAGCCTCTGAGCCAGGAAAACCTGGGCTCAAGTACTGTCCCTGAAACATACTGACTGTGTGACCCTGGGCAAGTCACATAACCTGACCAGACCATGTCATGGAGAAGAAGACAACCTGCTTTGGTAGAGGGAGATTTCTCATCAGAGAGGACCTCTTCCACCATGGAATCCCAAGTTGGATGTCTCTGCTTACTCCTTCAGAGGCATGAAATTATTAATATCATTCAAATGATGGGAAAACTGTAATATGGAGAGAATACTTTCTGACATATTCTGTGTTCTAAAGTTTTATGTTCTAAGGAAGCTTCAAGCTCTAATATACTACAAACTAAGGTTCCTTCTAGGTCTAACATTCTAGATGATTAGGTTCTTTGTTCTAAGATCTCTTCAGGTTCTAATGCTGGAGGTTCCAGAGGTCTAGGTCCTAAAGTACCTCCCAGTTCTAATACTATGAGTTCTAAAGTTCTATCTTAAGTTCCAACATTGCATGTTCTAAAGTCACTTCCATTTTAATGTTCTATATTTTAAAGATCTATGCCTTAAAGTTATTTCATTTCTAGTTCTAACATTATTTAGTTGCAAGCCTGAAGACTTTTGGCACACCTTATGTATATTCCAAGATCATTGTCATCTCCTATACTCTCTATCCCAAGGTCCTTTCTAAGACAAGCATTTCGCATTCTAAAATGTTCCAAAAGGCATTTCCAATTCTAACACTAGGTTATAGTTTTGTGGCAAGATAGAGGAACAACCACAACAACTTTGGAATCTGACTCTTTCACCTAAAAACATCTCTTAGGACCTATTATGTGCAAGGCACTATGTTAGAACCTACATGGCCAGTGCCATATTCTGTGACAAAGTCATCTCCTACATGATGGTTCATTAGCTCCTTCTGAAGAACCAGCTCAGAGATTTACATCCTGAAAACGTCCTCCTCTTACCCACAATTGGTCTGCTACTAATATCACCCTGAATGAGGCTTTCATTCCTTCCTTTGCAAGGTCTCAGTGGAAGATGTTCTGAAAAACCAAATGCAGACCCCATTCTGGTTGAATAACATCACAAGTCTTCTGTTCCCCAAAAATCATCTCCTTTGAATGTTGGAAGTGGGAAGTTCTGATGGATAGAAGAGCTCTTGCCTTTCATATTACCCCCCTCCCACTTCCTTTATGTGGCTGCCTCCCCAATTCAGCCCCTCATCTGCTCTCCTCTGGACTACTGAAATGGCCTCCAAGCAGGTCCCCCTGCCTCCTCACCTTTATCAATCTTCCATGTGTCAGCCAGTGATTTTCCTAAAGCTCTTATCTCATCAAGGCACTCACTTTACCCAAAAGCTCATACTATGGCTCCTTCTGGCCCAAGGAGAAAATACTAGCTTCTCTGTTTGGCATTTAGAGTCCTGTAGGATCAGTCTCCCAACTCCTGTCACAGACACCTTTCACAACTGAACAGCCAACGGGTTGCTCCCTGGAAGTGAGAATGCTTGACCACCTTATAGACTGCCCTCCTCCACAAGATGTTTGGAATGCTTTCCCTGCTCATTGCCACCTGTTAGTCCCCCTTGGTAGCCTTCGAGTTCCTCAAAAGCCACCGCGTGGGCCCTTCCTGACTCTGTGGGGAGCCAGCATGTCCCCTCTAATGACATTTTATGGACCTTGTTTCTTTGTTTCCTCATGGACATTTAAGGCAGTTCCCCCAAGAGAATGCTAACTGCTTGAGGTAGGAGTCATTATATCTTTGTGTCTGTGTCCTCCACACCCAGCAGCGCCTGGTACATGACAGATGGACCATCGACCCATTTATTAAGTGCCTACTATATACCAGACACTGTGCTATGAATGTTTGTTCAATGAGTGAATGAATTCTCTGCCAGGCACTGTGATGAGTACTAAGGATCCAAAACCAAGAACAAGAGGTCCCTGCCCACAGTGAACTTCCTAGGAGGGGCCGCAGAACAGAGGAAGAGGAGTGATCAGAAAGAAGGCTGCCAAGGAGGCTGTGCTGGGTTGTTGAGGGTCCTGAACACCAACCTGAGAAGATTACCTTTATTTTATATCTAATGGGATAGGAGGAAGATGGGCTGGAGGAAGTAAGGGGTGGCAATGGTAGATTTGTGTTTAGAAGTTCTTGACTGGAATTCTTGCTCTGCCACTCAGTGCCTGGGTGACATCTTGTCTCAGTTTAATCATCCATAAAATAGGGAGATTGGACCAGCTGACACTTAAGTTCTTTTCCAGCTTTAAATCTATGATCCTGGGCTGATCTGAAGGGGAACAACCTGGACAGAATCAGCATCACCCCCATCCATAACGTGGGGTTGACAATACCAGTGGCAGTGGCTAGAATGAGAAGGAGTTGCTAGAAACTAGCCTTATCATCACATGTTTGCTTTCCTACAGAGTAGACTGGTTAATGACTATGCAAGGGAAAGCTGGAACACTAAATCTTTATGTGAAAGGCGGATGTTGAACCCGAGTGTGCATGTCTGGATGTGGGGTAAGGGGTGGATTCAATGTCTGGTTGGATGAATTTCCTGAAATAAAGGGGACCATTCATACGTTGGCTTAAATGCACATTACACCCCCTGTTCTTTCCAGGATTCTAGGAAATACTGCAGTGATGACTTCATTCCCTCCCTCTCCAACCCCCTCCCCCCAGTTCCTCTTCTGCCGTTGTCAGGACAATATTATCATTGGCTTGGTTTACTCACATCACGAATCTCCTGGCCGGCGCCTTTGTAAGCCTGCAGGTCTGTGAGAATACTCTCTGAATCCTGAAGGACAGCACTGACCTGGTTCCAGATTTCCCTTTCACCCTCTGTAGGCTGAGCATCTAAGCAACGTGGAAAACAGGACAGACACACAGACACACATGGAGTCAGCTTCACACACAGGGAAAGTCCTTTCAGCTCCCCTTAAGCCAATATCTTCAGGGTGAAAACAATGACTTCTCTTGCTTCTGGATTTCGTCTTTTAAACCACAAGGACCAGAAATAGGAAATTTTTAATTCAAGTCTACAAACCTTTTTTACTTTAATACTTACTGTGTACATGGCCCTCTGCATGTCTCTTTCTAGGAGTGTATAGTTTAATAGGGAGCAGACTCAGTTAAATTCCAGAACCATTGACTGAGTGTCTACTACGTATGAGGCTTTGATTGAGACTAACTTCCTGCCTCAGATATACACCAACTTTGTGATCATGGGCAAGTCATTGAACCCCCTCAGGCGACCTTCTGATTAATCAATAAACATTTGCCAAGAGCCCACATGTCCCAGATACTTCTCTAGGAGTAGGGTATAGAAAGACAAAAACAAGACTCTATGGTTATAGATGATACATTACAGGGGTTTTGAATTGTACCAAATGGAGAGACTTTCCATTTGTGAAGTGCCCAACCTAGATGATACCACAGACTCAAACTTGCTCCAATTACTAAAAGTGATCAATATTTTAAAGCACGTACTATGTGCCAGACTATTGCAGCTAATGAGGATAAAAAGAAAGGCAAAAGATTGTCAGTCAATAAATATTTGTTTAGCTCAAGAGCAGTGGCGGCACTCCACAAGCTTATAGTCTGTCTAATGGGGAAGAAAAAAAATGCAATCAACTACATATAAACAAGTGGTAGAGAGGACAAACTGGAGATTGTCATTGAAGGGAAGGTACTAGAATTGGGGGGGTGGTGCAGGGACTGGGAATGCCTTCCTGGAGAGGTGGCTGTTTAGTTGGAACGTGAAGAAAATCAATGAAGCCCAGAGGTGGAGAAATGGAAAGAGACAATCTCAGTCCTGGGGGATAGACAGAGAATATGCCCAGAGTCTGGAGAAGGCATGTCCCATGAGAGCAGGCTTGTGTCATAGGATGGTAGTGTGTGTGTGAGTTTGTATGAGTGTGAGTGACCATGTGTGTGTGAGTGTGAGAGTGTATGGGAGAGTGTGAGAGTGTGTGAAAGTATGTGTGTGAGAGGGTGTATGTGAGTGTGAGTATGTATGTATGTGTGAGTACGTGTGTGTGAGTGTGGGTGTGTGTGAGAGAGTATGAGTGTGTGAGAGTGTGAGAATATGTGTGTGACAGATTGTGTGTGTGAGTGTGTGTGAATGTATGTGACTGTGTGTGTGTGTATGTGAGAGAATGTGTGTAAGGGTGTGTGTGTGAGTGTGTATGTGACAGAGTGTGTGTGTGTGTGAGTGTGTGAGAGTATGTGTGTGAGTGTGTGTGTGTGTGAGAGGGTGTATGTGTGTGTGAGTGCATGTGAGTGTGTGTGAGTCTGTATGTGTGCGAATGTGTGTGTGAGTGCATGCGAGTGTGTGTGTGTGAGTGTGTGTGTAAGGTGTAAAAAGTCTAGCAAGCTGCAGGGAGTGGAAGGTTCTGAAAGCCTCAGAATACAAAAGGCATATGAGGAGAGAAGATCAAGCTTCCAGTGAATGGTTACCATGTTTTCAGTGAACTACAAAGCAAGTTTCTTAAATGAGGAGACAGCAGGAGAGGCAGTGTAGACTTCAGGAGGTCTGAGGAGGCATGACAATGGATTGTGAACAGGGCAGTGAATCACTTAGGAAAATGTGAAAGGATTGCGTAGTAATGGTGACAGTCCAGTGGAGATGATGTGCCACAAATCTGTGGCAAGACCAGTCACAAAAGTTTTGTGATTTCCTCCAGATGAATTCAGTGGCGGCAAGTGGGAGCAGGTGAGGAAATGGACTCAATGCTAGAGATGCAAAGAAGGGAACAGATTCAGTTCTCCAAAGCACTAGGAGTTTATGATCTAATTGTACGTGGGCAAGAGAATTGGAAGACTTGATTGCAGAGCCATCTTCAATGACATTTGAAAGAGATGCCACAAGATGGAAAAGGGGCAAATATTTTTCTTGTTTTCAAAAAAGAAAGAACAATGTCTGCTACCTTGGACCAATTTTTAAATTTCTAAAACTTCCTGGGGAATTCTAGAATGGATCGTTGAAGAGACAGTTGGCCAACAGTCTGAAAGGGAAGAGGTTATTACAAAGCTTGTTTTGATCTTGTCAGACTAAGCTTATTTTCTTTATATAGTAGATGGGGGAATGCTGTGGGTGTAGCTAACCTAGGTTTTAGCAAAGTTTTCATCATAGTTTGCATAATTTTTTTATGGATAAAGGGAAAGGGTTCAACAGCAATATCATCAGACAGCTTTAAAACTTAGTGGAAGCATCAGAGTAACTGTAAATGATTAGAGCTAACGTGGTAGGGAATCGCTAACAGAGTAACCCAGACGTCTCTGTTTGGTGCTGGGCTATTTAACATTTTTTCTTAGTGACTTGTGAAAACCAGCTGGGAAGGCTGGCTAACACACTGGATGACAGAGTGTGGATCCCAAAGGATCTTGATGTTCTGGAATATTGGGGTGAATCCAAGGTGAAATTCACCAGAGATAAACATACAGTCTTACACTCATGTAAAAAGTCATCCTCACCACTCCAACAGCGGGGAGACATCTGTTAGAAAACTGTAGTTTTGAAAAAAAAGATTTGGGGATTTCAATGGATGGCAAACCTAATGAAGAGTCAAAAATGAATGTAATTTTGGGTTGTATTACTGGAGGCAAGGATCCCCAGAATAGGGAGGTTATGGATCCACTATTAGCTGACCTCCTCAGATCTTGTCTAGAGCAAGAGTAAAAGCTCTGGGTGCCATTGTTTAAAGCAGGACATTTATAAACTGGAAGTAGTCCAGAGGAAGTAAACTAGGGCTTTTCAAAAAGGGCCTTGAGATCATGTGATATGATGACAAACTAAAAGGACTGGGGATACTTAGTTTGGAGAAGAGGAAGCAAGGGGATGGAGATGTTTTGGTTGTCTTCATGTTTTTGAAAGGTCATCTACTGGAGAAGGGCTTTGACTTTTCTATTTGACAGAACTCAGAGTAGTGGATAGGGGCTGCCATTTTTGCAGCATGGTAAGGTAGCCAAGCTTTTTCAGATCCATTTGGCCCCCGCCCTCGTAAATCAGCAAAACAGAGAATCAGTAGAATGTTAGCTATATCTGAGGACAGATTAAGGACATGGCCAGTGCACACAGCATCAGAATTTGAATCCAGGTCCTTTGGAGATTAACAGAGTATTTGCTCCGTAATTTGTTGTCCTGTATTTCTTCTGGCAGTTGCCTCTCTCCAGATTCCATCTAATGACGACTTTCTACAACTCCAATGATTTCCAATAATTTCATTGTCTTTCTCAAAGATGGTTACATAAGCCAGGAAAATCTGCTGCCTTAACAAGAAAGCGCTTAAAGTCTCTGTGATTTACACAAGCAATTTCAGAAACCCATACTTTCCATAGCCTGAGGAAGCAGCCCATGCAGTCCCTGACATAGGGGATGATTTACACACCTGTGCTGGACCCAAGAAAGCTGAGTGTATTACAGCACACTCCATGCCCTCTGACCTTCCTGACATACATCTGCTTGCTAGATTCAAAGTGCCCAGCGTTTGGAATCCAACACATGTGAGATTTGTCAAGGAAGGAGACTCAGACCAGATCGAGGGAGGTTTTCATCAAAAGGATTGAGCCTCATTTGGGAGAATTTTGCCCCCAAGTGATGGTGAATATTGACTGTCGACATGTCGATAAGAGTCCAATTTCGTGTTCCAGCTGGCCCCTTTTATTGGGGAATGGAGCCCTTTCATTCCAGGTAGAATGACAAGCATTCCATTTCCCCTGTCAACAGAGCTGAGGAAAGATAGCACTGGGCTTGGCTAACCAGGAATGCTTTTGTCGGAGAGATCAGATGCCTGACTACAAGCAGGGGCCTCCAAGAGGGTGACCCTTCCCAAAGAGTGCCTCCTTAGCATCCTAGACCAGCCAAAGCCTTATTCAGCCTCTAAACCAACCATGAGAGCTGAGAATCTATCCCTGGAAATTCGCTAAACCAGCTACACAGTTTGAGAGCAGACTTTTTTAAATGCCAAAGATCACAGGCAGTATGCAAGGCACCATTTGTTCTGCCCTCCTGGACAGGGTGGCTTTGGCACCACAATCTATGACTCGCTCAGAGCCCTGGGGGCCACTGCATAAACACCGTTGGGCCAAATGAAAAAAGAGACACACAGCAAAGCCTTCCTGGCTTCATCAATCATAGTGGTGCCTTTTTTTTCTGGTTCTTCCTTGGGATAAACTGAGGGACATAAATTATGATCTATTATTAACATTTGAAGATGTAAAGTGGTAACGATTTATAGGAAGGCATTAACAGCTCAGAGAAAGGGGGTAGGACATCAAAATGGAGAGATAAGTTGGAAAGCACACGTTTGACTTAGCTGACACATTTATTTCCACAGGACCATCCATCACCCCTCACCACAGAGCCTCAGCCTTCTGTAATGAGGGGCTAGCAGCTTGGATTCTGAGACCGAGGAGGCTCCCTACCTTTAGGTCAATGACATTTTGGGAGATAGAAATGGGGAACAGCACCTCCTGTTTCCATTGTCTCTCTCCTCTGATGCATCCCCCACCCAGCAGCCAAGCTCATCGCCCCTTCCTGAACTGCTTCCCTTTCCTACTCAAAACCTGTGACTTCCATTCAATTCAATCGATCCTACGATCATTAATTAAACACCTACTAAAAACAAGATACTATTGATACAAAAACAAAAACCTGACCTCAAGGAATATTTATTTTATGAGAACAAGACCTAATCTACAGGTACTTCAGCGTGTCCCCATCAGCTTCCACCATCTTTTCCAGACTCATCCCAAGTTATTTACATCAGACCTTTTAGCCAGACAGGCTGATGTGCTGTTTCCCAGATTCTCCTTTCTACTCCCACCTCTGTGATTTTGCACAAGCACTAACTTTAAATGCCCCCCTTCCCTTGGATGTAGTCCCTTCACGTTTTTACCTCTTTGAGTGACTGCTTTTTTTCCATGGGATCAGAGCTTTTAGAGATAGAAGCAACCTTAGGGATGATCAAGTCCCATCCCTTTATTTTATAATGAGAAAGTCACAGCAGACAAAAGTCAAGGGATGGACCCAGGTCTTCCTGACTCCAAATTCAGTGCTCTAGCCACTGCACCATGCTGACTGACTTTCAAGGACCACCTTAGTGCCTCCTCCTCCAGTCTTTCTCAATCCCCTTATTGGTTAGTATGGTCTCCCCTTGCCCTATACCCTTCCCCCAAGGGCAATGATGGACAGAAGAAGCCCCTTGAGGTATGTGCCTTTATATCGGCAGCACCAAGCCCGGTGCCTTGTATTTGGTGGATATCCTCAATTCTCCATCATCTCTTCCCCACCCCAACTTTATCTGGCTCCTAATGACTCCTGTCCTAGTTAAGACCTCCAACACCTCTTTTCTGGTCTGCTTCAAGGGTCTCCTTACTGGTCCTCCAATCCCAGCCTCTCCCTTCAGTCCAGCCTTCACTCAGCTGCCAGGTCTGACCACATCTATCTCCTGCTGAAGAAACATCTGTGGCTGTGGCCACAGGTTCAAATAGATGCTCTTGAGTCTGGCATGCAACTTTATCTTCCCAGGGAGACTGTACATTATCCCTCCTTACATACTCCATGTGCCAACACACTGGTGGGCTTGCTGTCCCTTCTTTCCACCACTTGTTTGCCATGCCTGGAATTCTACTCCTTTCCACCTTGGCCTCTTAGAGTTGCTGACTTCTTTTAAATCACAGCTACAGCACCACATCCCCCTGGGACTTACACCCCCACCTTGGCTGACATAGCTTTGTATGTATTTTGATTCACTTTTCTGTGTCTATAGTGGTAGAATAAAGCCTCCCTGGGCCAGGGCCAGGCTGCTTTTTTGCCCCTTTTCATTCTAGCCCCTTCACCTGGGGCTCATTGAATTCGATTTGGTGGCCAGGGTGGATGTGTACTCCCCTGGGGAGCCTTCTAGTGCACACCCTATGATGGAACAGTGGAGAGACTCTCTCAGTCTTCTCCAGATTCTAACACAAGGTACCCGAGAGCAAAATGGCAGAATTTCAACCCCCAATGGCCTCAAACCTGTGGGTCATTAGTGGAGCCTTCCTCTCCAAGGTCAGACCAGAGGAGGCGGAGGGGAGTTCATGCCGCACTGTTGGACCCTTTGGCTAACACAGAAGACTTAACTTTGAAACGCTTTCCCCTCATTCAGTTATACTCCACCTCAGCTCAATTCTATTCCATCTTTGACTTCAAAAGGAACATGAGACATGATTTGCTCTGTCCAAGGTGCTAAATACATGTAAGTGTTCTCCTTACCCTTGGCCCTTCCAGAAACACTGACTGGACCCAGTGAGTGGGGGGGTCGGGGAAAGGGGCTCTTTCTTCCAGCTTTTCTTTCATCTTGCTTGCTAGCGTCCCTCAGGGAAAGGCAATTTCCACCGCCAAAAAGCTAAAGTTGGGGCTTTCCTCACCTTCCAGACTCCCCCCACCCCTTGCTAAAGTACTGGCTCAAACAAATCTTTTAGGTTGGGGGGGCATTGATTCAATCTGACAGTCCTGGCCTTGGCGACAAACCAATAGTGCATCAAAGCTGAAGTTGAACTAGTCAGCTTGGTGCAGTTAAAGGTGGGAATTAGAGGAGCACAGCTCATCCATCATGGAGTCAGAATGAAAAGGAGGACCCTCAGTTTACAGAAGAGGGAACTGAGACAGGTTGTAAGTGTCAGAGAAGGGACCTGAACCCAGGTCTTCCTGATTCCTTGAATTTGCGATTGAGAAAATCCCTTTCCCCATCAGGTAATTTTGCTCCTTTTTCAACTGAGGGGGATAGATCTAGAATTCTGCTGAAGCCAGATCCTCCTCTATTCAGAAATCAGATTTATAAGGTGATAACCTTTAGAACCTCTGCATCAAGCACGTTACAGTTATGCTCATAGGGACTTGGCTTTAATTCTTTTTAATAAAAATAGGAGCGGGTCTAGTGTAGAGGAAAGAACTCTCTGTAGAGGCTCCAAAGATCTGAGTCCAAGACTTAAGTCTGTTAGTTGTGTGGCTTTGGGTGAGTGAATTCCCCTTCTCTCATCTTCATTTCCTTCTCTTTTAAATAGTGATAGTTCAGCTCTCTCTCCCTCTTCCTCTCCTCTGCAAAGAAAGGTAAGTGTTAACTGAAAACTGGCCAGTTAATTTGGGGTTTACTGGCTAGATTGACTGATTCCTTCCTTCCTTCCTTCCTTCCTTCCTTCCTTCCTTCCTTCCTTCCTTCCTTCCTTCTTTCCTTCCTTCCTATCACCAAACCTTAAATCCATTTCCCTCTGGAGCTCACAGATTGGGCAATAAGTCCCTGACCAAGCTCCACTTAATGATTATTTTTTGGGCCCTCCTGGCTCAGAGTGAATGTCAATATTATTTCTCTTTTCACCAGAAACCCTGAGGGTCTTCCCCTCTCAGTTTGATTTTCTTTAATTAAAGGGACCATCCCTTGACTCACTTCTTATAGAGGCCTATTCACTGAATGGGTGTTATCTCACTCAAAGTGAGAACCTGAAGAGGCCTTAGCCTAAATGGGTCAGGATCTCCCATTGTATCCATGACCATCTTCAGTCATCCTGATGAATATCAAGCCACTGGACTCAGATGGCTCTGGAGGAGAACTTGAGGCTGGTGACCTTGCACAGCTCTCCCTCACTGAAATCATTCAACTGCAAGTCCTGGCACCATCTTGATATCATGGTCCTCTTTGAGAACAGACAAACACAACATCAACAGGGTGGTTGTGAGGGATGAGATTTATAAATCTAAAAATACTGGAGTCATTGACAACCATTTTTAGATGCTGCTCACCTGGTGCCCATGAAAGAGGGAAAAATAACATCTCTATTGAAACACCTTTATGATGTTACATTTAAAAGTCCCAAAGCTCTTCATGCCCTTGCCTCTAAAATATTTTGTTTTACTTTGTGCAGACAGAGATAGTGCTGGGCAGTGGACAAGAAGCTGGCTTCAGAGTCAGGAAGACCTGAATTCAAGCTCTGCTTTGGACATATGCTACTGTGGAACCGTGGATAAGTCTCTCTTGGAATGCAAATGGCAGAAAAGATGCTGATCCATATTGGTGTATGGCAGTGCTTCACAAGGGAACACCTGATTACAGGTTCAGTTACGGCAAGATTACTACCACCACCACCACCAACCACTAAACTAGCTAGCTAACTAGCATTTACATAGCACTTTACAATTTACAAAGGACTTTTCCTATGATAACTCATTGGATCAAGTCTCCACCAGTGTGTTCCCTTTATTTGTTCAGGGGCCAGTAACTAGCACCCCAGACCCAAGAACATAAAAACATTTTCCCTCATTACTTCCAGGGTATACTATACTGTATCATATATCAACTCAGCCTCTGGGGAAGTAGGCTTACCACTTAGTTCAGTTTCTACATAACACTAGTCTCACCAAGTTGACATCCAATACCAGTATCTCTGCTGGATGAGGGCTCGTTTCAGCTTTTGCTAAAAGATACCTCAAGAAGATCACTCCTTGCCCCTTGGGGCATCAGTGCTAGACTGGCTGTAATCATTTGGTCAGTCTCTCACTGCCAGAATCCTGTGGTTAGTTATCCTGGCCCCTTGACACTCCCAAGGTCAGCAGCTCCACTCCCTTAACCAGCCACCATGAATGAACAGTCATCAAAATCCCTCGGAATAAATGAGGCAGAGGCAGCCATAGTTAAACCTGGCAGATCTCTTAGGGTGCCGCTGCATCCAACCAATATGTGGTGAGCTGACCAGAAATACTTACAGAATGTCTAAGACTACCCAGTTTGTCTCTCCAAACCACTTCCCTTACATGTCATTGTATTTTTCCCAGAAGCAGGCTTCCTAGGATATCCACAAGGAGAAACAAAATCCCAGGTGCTCTGCACATGTTCCAGACCCTGGTACATGTATAAATGTGGGTTTGTGTTTGTGTCTGGCAGATTTAATATATTCCACAAAGAGGGCTGCTTGGGCATGCCCTGAAGACCATTATATGGGAAACATCATGGTAGAGAGGAAGAGAACCCACTCCAGGCCCTCACCTTACTGTGCTTTTCAGAATGTTTCAATATCTACATTATAAAAAAATAAACATGAGGCTATTTTTTAAAATTTCAGAATGAAATAAAATATAGCTCAAGACCATGATTAGTTAGAAATTGGTAAAGAAATCAATAATGACAGGAAGAGATACATAATAGTTTCTAAAACTAAAAAAAAACCTTAATAACGTATATATTTTACATCATTTTGAAAATGAAAGGGAATAAAATGAACAAGGACAGGGAAAACTAACTTAATTGGAGAGAGAAAAAATGTCCCATAAGTGACCTGCAAACAAATAAAGAAATAAAGCAAGAATTCAATATTGGCCCATTGGATGTTGCATCAACCAATAATCCACCATCTTACATAAAATAGAAAAATAATTTTTTGGAGAAAAGAAATTTATCTAGACAATTGAAATGGGAGTATCCACTAGGAAGATAATAGCATTATTAAAAATAGCAACATATATATATATATATATATATATATATATATATATAATATATGCACATGTATATGCACAGACATATATATTATATATATGTATAGCATTTCAAGATTTGAAAAGATTATATGTATATATAAAATCTCACATCAGATAGTACACAACTAGCATCTTGGAATGCAAGAAAAATCAAACCAACATCAAAAAGTGAAACTTTCTGTTTCTTTCTCCCCCAATCTTGAAACTTAAATTTTGTTAATCAAGACAATGTTCCCCGACTGATGGCTGGCTTCTACTGAACATAGATACATGGAGGATCCATGGCCCTGAGGGAAGGTCAGAGGTCCATCTCATCTCTAACAATCTATGTTTTATGTTCTAAGCCCCCTCTAATCCCTGATGTTCTAAGATCAAAGTTCTAAAGCCTATATTTTGTATTCTAAATAGGTCAGTGGGTTAATGTTGGATTCTTGCCTTATTTCTTGAATGTGTTTGCAGCCAATTCCCATGACATTTTTTCTCTCCAATTAATTTAATTTCCCTTGTCCTTACTCATTTTATTGCCTTGCATTTTCAAGATTATTTAAAATATACACATTTTGAAGTATTTTCAAAGCCTTAGTCTAGCTCCAGTTTCTTCTCTCTGAAGATTAGGTCATTTCCAGCCCCATGGACTCCTGGCCTGGCCACAACTGTTGGAAAGCAGATGAGGAAAAAAATCACCCTCATTCTCAAGGAAGACTCAAGCCTGAGGAGGCCAGGCTGGGCCATGAGGCTGAAACTTTCTTCTCAGTCATTTGCAAGGACAAGCAGGGGAAAGGACAAGTGTCTAGTCATTTGTAGAACTTACTTTCAAAGTCCAGGAAAAAATGTGGGTAGTTTTCAATTTCCCTTGTTAGAACCTTAAGAAGATTGCCCATTCCAGGAAACCTGGGGGATGTAATAAAAAAGGCAAATGGTTATAAAGGCAAAAGAAAGAAGAGTGATTCAAAGGCTCAACACATCTGGTCAAACATCATTAAAACCCACTAAGGATGGGGCTCTCAGGGGAATCTGACACCCCTTGTGAGGGCAGGGATGAGTGTATCTCTCCTTGTTCCTAGAACAGGACTCTGCATACAGCAGGTACTTAATAAATATTTGATGTATAGAGTAAAGCCTGATGAAGATGCTACAGAAATCCCACCATCATCTGCTGGAGGCTATGACTTGTTGGCTCACCAAATCAGCCTCTGGACCGTTCCTTTAGCTGCTACAGAAAGGGGACCCCCATGGGCCTCTGGCCTGAAGGGACACTTGGGGCTTCTAAAAAAGAAGTGGAAAAAGGTCCTTTCTACTTTTACATTTTTATTCCTTTTCCCCCCACCCACCACTTCCTCCTTTAAGGAAATTCACCCCAGAAGAACATATGAAAGACTGAAGGCATTATGCTTGGTCACCCTTAGCTCTGACATTCTAACCAAAGACACCCTTGGTTCTCACAGACCTCAGTCCATGTTTTAGGTTCTAAGGCCCTTCTTGGCTCTGGCATTCTAGAGTGGATGTTCTAAGGCCTCTCCTGACTCCGGTATTCTAGAGTGGATGTTCTAAGGCTCCTCCAAGTTTTGGCATTCCAGAGCTGATGTTCTTAAGTTCTTCCTGGCTTTGGCATTATAGACTCAACGTTCTAAGGCCCTTCCAAACTCTGGAACACTAGATTGGATGTTCCAAAGTCCCTCTCAGTTCAGACCTTCCAGGTCTTCAGGGCTTTCCTAACTCTAACATTCAGTGGTTCTCCAATTCTCTTCTTTCCAATGTGAAAATCTTATTTGTTAAAGTTTTTGGAATAAATATTGGAAACAGAATTGGATGTTTCTATCCCCAAAGAATCCTCTACATTTGGAGGAATGGTGTTTTAAGGGAGAAGCATGGACCTTTCAAGGACATGCCTGAGACCCTAAGAGACACACTGAGCTGAGATCTCAGTCCACCTACCACAGAATGATCATTCTACCATTTCATAGCGGCCCCAGCTGCTACACACTGATTGGAAAAACCCTGACCTTTTTACAGGGTTTTAAGATAAGCAGAGTGCTTTGTGGTCTCTCTTTCCTTTAAGTTTCAACAATACTCCATGAGGTCAGGCTTGCAGGTGCTGTCATATCCCATTAAAAAGAGGACAAGCCTGATCAAGTGAGCAGGCAAATGACTGCACCACAATCACCCAAGAGTTGAGGAAGGCTTTGAAGTCAGGTTTTCCTGATTCCAAGTCCAGCACTCGATTCCCTGGGCTGCCACAGCCTAAAAGTCATTATTCAATAGCTAGAATGAATAGATAGGAACTCTTTAGGGTTTACAAAGCACTTTCAGGAGTGTGCTTTATTATTCAGTCATTTCAGTCATGTCTGACTCTTCATGACTCTTTTGGGGGTTTTTGTGGCAAAGGTACTAGACCGGCTTGCCATTTTCTTCTCTAGCTCATTTTATAGAGGAAGGAACAGAGGCAGAGAAGGTTAAGTGACTTGCCCAGGGTCATAAAGCTAGTAAGTATTTGAGGGTGGATTTGAACTCAGGTCTTCCTGATGCCAGATGTGGTACTTTATCAAAGCCACCTAGCTGTGCTCAACCTCTACCTACTCACCACGAAGCACTTGAGGCTCCAGACAAACAGGACTATTTGGCTTCCCTGGCGCACATCCAAATGGTTCTGCTTCCGTCCCTTTGCCCATGCTGGTTCCTATGCCAGGCACTCCTTGCACTTCACCTCTACCTGTTGCTATCTGGCCCATCCTCAAAGCTATGACAAAAATATGTCCTTCAGGAAGGCTTTTTCTGATTCCTATGGAATTCCTTCCTCCATCTTCTAACCTTCCGTAAGCATCCTCATCATCTCATTTGTGTAGAGTGTACAAGTGTAGAGTACTTGACAAGCCTTAAAGCCTTTTTATTTCTGTCATCACCATCTTTACTCATAAGTCTTAGGCACTGGATTTTATTTTATATTAACACTTATATTATATGAACGTCCCTCTCCTGAATCCTGATGAAACCCGTTGTGGACATGGCCCTGGATCGTGAAGGCTGTGCCAGGTAAGCTCTGAACATCCTGTAAGCCTGAAAGGCGTGGAGCATTGTTCCAGCCAAAATGCTTGTGATGAGCAGCTGAGTTAATCAGAGAGAGGTTCAGCTGCAGTATCACCAGCTGACTGGTCACTCAGCTGTGGAAACCCCTGAAGGAAAGACATAGGAGTAAGTGACCCTTGGTCCTCTGCTGCCCCCTTCTGATTCTACGGGAATGGTGGCACAGGATGGGAAAGAGGGCTGGGAGGGCCAAGACCAGCCAGAAACTTTTATTTGGCTCTTGGTATTCTAAATGAGAGATCCCTGTCCAATGAGCTGACATAATGCTGGGGAAGCTGTAGCCTGTCAAAAGCGTCTGATTTGATGCTTCGTCTTTCCCCAGTAGATTGCACACATCTAAAGTGGGTGGGCCATCTGGTATTTATACCTGGGCCTCCCATGGGCAAAATAGCCAATGGTCATTGTTATTATTTAAAATCAATCAGCAGCCTTTATTAGGAAGTGAACATTTTTACTATCTATTAATTTCTAATTATTCTATGAATTGATTATTCTATTAAAACCTACCAGGACCAATTATATTCTAGGTTCTGTGCTGAGGTTTACAAACATGATTTTATTTGGTCGTCACAACGACTTGTGAGGTAGAAGCTAGTATTATTCTTATTTTACAGTCGAGGAAACTGAGACAGATACGTGTGTTTGAGAGGATTTGGACATAGGTCTCCTTGATGCCAAACCTTTATGTGTCCCTTACCTGCCACATCCCACACTTTATATTGGTACCCACAGAATAGCAAGAGAGCTAAAACAAGGCCCTCAGGAAGACTTACTTGGGGATGAGGTGGGGAATAAGCCTTTAAGTAGTGCCCACTATGTGCCAAGCACCGTACTTAGTGTGCCACAAATATCTCATATGATCTTCACGATCTTATGAGATAGACGTTGCAATTACCCTCATTTTACAGTTGAGGAAATAGAGGCAGGCAGAACTAAAGTGACTTGCTCTGAGTCACATGGCTAGTAAGTGTCTGAGGCCAGATTTGAACTTAAGTCTTCCTGACTGCAGGTTCGGTGCTCTAACCATTGCACACAGAGCTACTTCTAAGACTCATTCTGTACCAGGAGATTTAAAAAAAATAAAGAAAGCCCCTTCCCTCTAGAAGCTTCCATTCCTATTGCTGAGTGAATGTCTTGGTGGCAATTATAATTATATTCTCTTAAACTTTACAAACAATCTCCCTGCATGGTGGGTAGTGCATGTATTGTAATTCTCATTCTGTATGATGACACTGAGGTCTAGAGCAGACCTAAGCTTATCCCTGCTCTCACTCTCCTCATCCAAGTGAGAGTTGCAGACATGGCTCTGTCCAAGGTACTGACTCTCTTCCCATCCATGAGCCTGGAATGCCCTCCCTCCTCACATTCGCCTCCTACAATTACAGACTTCCTTAAGCCCTCCCTTCTAAGGGAAGTCTTTCCTGATCCCTCAACAGTTAGCATCCTCCCTCTCAAATGACCTCATATTTAACCTCATATTTCTATTTATTCTCTCTTTACTTGTCCTATATATGCTAAATTACAGAGTATTCTTGTCTCAATGATTAAAATGTAATCTTGCAATTATTTTCCTTTTTGTATTTGTGACTCCAGTGCCTAGTATAATGTCTGTTCCACAGAAAGTGGTTAACAAATGCTTTTTAATTGAATGACTGACCCTCTGACTTTCAGGGAGTCACACATTCAGAGGCAGTGTAGCTCAGTGTATGGACTGCTGGCCTTGGAGCATTCTTATCCCCCAAATGAAACAGTGTGACTATAGTCAAGCTATGGCAACATCTCTGGACCTCCTCCTCTGTGAAATGGATACATTCAGAGCCATAGTACCCACCTCTTGGGGCTCTTGTTAGGCTCAAGCAAGGTTCTATAGATAGAGCTTTTCACATGGTATTCAGTGGTCCATTAGAAATGACAGTTAATGTCATTACTGGCCTTGATTGGTTGTTGTCAGGCTTAAATGAGACAAATGATGTAAATAATTGGGGAAAGACAACTATTTTGGAAAGCTGGAATAACCAGCTAAAGTAGATCTAGAAGGTGGCCTCATCAGTGCCCCAGACTCTCCTCTTGCTGAAGCAGACAGCCAGACATGTACGTGTTACAAGAGGGCAGTTTGTAAAGTCTCAGACTCAGTCAATCTGATACAGGCTGGAATCATCAGAGAAGGGTGTTCATAGACCTTGAGCTGGAGGGTTTCTTAGGCATCACTTAGCCCAATCCCCTCAACTTACCAGTAAGGAAAATGAGATCCAGAGGGGACATGAGTTTTTTGCAATCACACAGCAGTTAAGAGGAAGAATCAGGTTTTGAATCTACGTTTTCTGCCTCTAAATTGAGAACTCTTGGTGCTAGGCTTTCCTGCCTTCTGGTATGGTAAGGTACTCTGTAAACCTTAAAGTGTGTGTGTGTGTGTGTGTATGTGTGTATGTGTGTGTGTGTGTGTGCACGTCTGTGCTAGTCACTATCACCATCACCACCTTAATCATCACCAGTGCCATCATAATCATTAGTACTAACTCCTACTCCTCCTGAGATGCTACATTCTTTATATGGACATTCTGGAATAAAGGGTACCCACTAAACATTTATGTACCTGTCCCTTGGCTCAATCATCAAAGAAACTGAAATAGGGTTGTAGTCTTAGGAAAATGAAAAGCTATCTGAAAGAACTGTCTGTGGAAATGGAGGAGGGGGGAAGGAGAGAATAAATGCTTATTAAACACCTACTATGTGTGACGTTCTGTGCTAAGGGCTTTAAAATATTCCCTCATCAGTTCCTGGAAAGAGTTTTAGTCTTGAAAGGAGATGAAGAGCTGTTTGGGGAGACTAGTCTTTGGATTTGTGGCTGATTTGGAAAATAAACTTGAGGCAGGAAGTTGATCTGTATTCTCAGAGTCTAAAGTAGCAATGGAATCAGTGAAGAACTGGTTTAAAGCCTTGGCCCTGGAATTGATCTATGGATAAAATATATTTAAAAAAACAAACAAACTAGAGTCCAAAGGCATTACATACACAGTTGACTTATGTCATGGGATTTAGGCCTCCTCATCTATATATCTGACCCCTACAAAATCATGCAGCCACTAATGCCAATGGCAGTCATGACGGTCCAAAAGCCTCCTCCTGCCTTGTCTCATGATATGGATGCCACTGCCAAGGAATTTATTATGAAGTGGGTCAGCCTAAAAGCATGATCATGGTTATAAAGTTGGGTAGCTCGTTCGAGGCCAGAAGACCCCTGAATCCTGTCTCTGCTACATGTGACCTTGGATAGGAACAGCTAGACGGCACAGTGGACAGAACCTGGAGTGACCAGAGTCAGGAAGACCTTGGTTCAAATCCAGCCTCAGACACTAGCTGTGTGACTCTGAGCAAGTCGCTTCACCCTGTTTGCCTCAGTTTCCTCATCTGTAAAATGAGCTGGAGAAGGAAATGGCAAACCCCTTCAATACCTTTGCCAAGAAAATCCCAAATGGGGTCACAAAGTTGTACATGACTGAAATGACTGAAATGAACTGAGCTGAAATGAGCAACAAAGGCCTTAGACAAACCCCATCCTCTCTGGCCCTCAGCTACTGCATCTGTAAAGTGAAGGCAGTTTGCTCTCTGCTCCAGATCCATGACCTCAGAGTCCTAGCTCATATTCCCATAGTGACTTAAGAACTATAATTTTTTGTGTTGTTTACAAAAGCCCTGAGAGGTAGGTAGTATAAGCATCATCACCTTATTTTCAGAGGAGAAACCTGAGGCTGAGGGAATACAGCAATGATCACACAGCCAATGAGGATTAGGGGATGGGTATTGGATCTGGCCCCAGATCCCATGCTCTAACCATTATAGCACTCTGTCTTCAGACAGTCTCCAGAGTGTCTGCATTTGAATCCATGATAGATTTAAGGACACCATGCTCCACTTTGAGTTTCCTGTGGCAGAGACGTTGAAAACTCACAGATCAGCTGGGAGATGTTTGCTCATTCAACATGGTTTTCCCTAGAGAGGGATTCTGCTGGGCAGAGAGGCCTCACTGCTGCAAGATGGACCTCAGCTCTTCAGCCAGATTCCCTTGCCACTCTCCACCCATTTCAAACATGTGAGAAGTAGTGAGAGCCACCAAGGCTGACTGGGTGGGAAGGAGCCTCATTGTGCCAGAGACCAAAGTCTATACTACTGGCTGGGGGATCTTGGTTTCCTTGGGGCCCTTCTCTGGGCCTCATTGGTTCCATGCACACAAAGAGAAGGCTCAACTACATGAACTAAGGGCCATAGCTCTGTCATATGCTGACTTTCTGCATTCGAAGACTCTCCTCCCTTCTCCCCTCATTCACCTTGACCTTCTCTGACCTCTGGTCTCACCTAACTGTGGCCTTCAGAGACACCCTCCTTGTCCTACGAAATCGCTGGCACCAATCAGCTCTACAAAGTTCCATTGTCTGGTTGTCTTTCAGGAAGTGTTTGACAGCATCATCCAACCCAGGGCACTGTTGTGGTCCTACCTCACACTGCCAGGCTGAGGACTGTGGCCACCTGCCTCCCAAATCCCAGGTCCTGATACCCACATGCTGTCCTCCCAATCCAAGTCCTAGGAAGTGATGGGAGAGTCCATTTTGCACAAACCCAAAGCCTGATTATCTTTGATAGACCTTGGTCACTGGGGCAGAGGGGATGAGGTAGTGTTTCTACATCCTCTATGTAAAACTGTGGGGACTGGAGCTATATTTTCTAGAGGGGTGGAATCCCAACAACATTTTTATTAGAGTCAAGGGAAATGAAATAACAAAGTCCAGGCCTCATCTCAGCTGAGGCAAAGGTAGAAGAAGAGCTCACAGTTTATAAAGCGGTTCCACAAAGCCCCTACTTCATGAAAATCATGGACAGGCTACAGCAATCAATCAATCAATCTATCCCTAGTCTAGTCCAAGATGTTTTGTGTGTGTGTGTGTGTGTGTGTGTGTGTGTGTGTGTTGGGGGGAGCAGGGAGAAGAGGACCCCAGAAAGGGGACCACAAGGATGAAGGGAGTGAGCACACATCACATGGTACTGCCAGCAGGGGCCTGAGAGGGGCCAGCTACGGTGATAGTTGGATCTGCTTGCTATGGGGAAGAGGTATATTGGCCCTCCCGGCACATAGCCCCACTGTTGGCCACCTGGGCCAGAGCTCCAGCTCCCTCACACTGGTTACAGCCCAGCTCTCTCCTAAGGATAGGGTCTCTTTCAGAGTTATGGCTCAACATCTGGGCTTGGGACAGTCTTGGACACTCTACTCCTCCAACTCTACAACAAAAGCTCTGGCCCTTGTTCTCAGGAGAGATGCCAGCTGGAGAATTCAAGGGAATCCCCTGGTCTCTACAGGACTGAGTCTGGGGGAGATTTCCTGGTTACTCCAGTTGCAGACCTAGCAACTTCTGCCCTGGTTTACCTCAGTAGTCCCAAACTGGATGAGATAGAGATGGAAAATTTGCCCATAGCCACTCTGGAGGGGGGCAGAGCAAAGAAAAAAGGGAGCTGGGCTTAGTTCAAAGGCCCTGGATTCAAATTCCACTGACCAGTGACCAGTCAGGTGACTACGGGCAAATCATTCATTGTTTAATGTTTCAGGTTCTTCTTCTACAGGATGGGAATGATAGTCACTATATTACTGAGGATCTATCTGAAGACAGGCTGGCAAACCTTGGATCTCTCTTGAAAGCTCAGTTGCAGCTACTATTCTCCCAGGAAAAGGATTTAATTTCTCCCAGAGAGTAACTGGCCCCACATCTCTTCATTAGACCCTTTAAGTGGTGGTAGTGGTTGGGGTGAAGTGTGCACCAGAAGGGGAAGGCCTTGGGAATCTTGATTCTTTCCTTTCTAAGCAGAGGGGAACTCTCCTCTGTGGTTAGATTTAATATTGAGAAAGGACCAAGACTCATTTGGGCTGAACTGGTTATGAGAAGCAGTGATCTGGCATCATTAGAAAGCTCTCTCTTCCAAATCAGGGTGGAGAAGCAAAGGAAAGCCCCTCCCCTCTTGGCCTCCCTCCATATTTATCTAGTGTTCTGACTCCTTAACTCACCCTGACATACTCTGCCATGCAGGGCCACTGGCCCTCGTGCTGCTTCTTCATAAGACATTCCAGATACCACTTCTGAGCCTTTTGTCATGGGCTATGCCCCATGCCTGGAATGCTCTCCTTCCTCATCTCTGCTTTCTGGCTTCCTTTGAGTTTCTAACACCCCAGATTTTAATGAAATCTTTCCTGGTCCCCCTTAATTCTAGCCTTCCTTCTCCATTATCTCTGGTTTATCCCATACCTAGCTTGTTTGGACATAGCTGTTTCCATGTTTTCTCCCCCTTATTAGATTGTAAGCTCCTTAAGGGCAGGAACTATCTTTTGCCCTTTTTTGTATCCCTAGCCCTTAGTGTAGTGCCTGGCACATAGTAGAGGTTTAATAAATGTATATTGACCTGACTAGATATGGACAGAGCACAGGTCCAGAAAGAGTGGGGCTGACCCAGTTTTATAAACGAGTCAGTTTTGGTCTCATGAGGGCAGATACTTCCCTGGAGACCAGAGACAAGTGAATGGCAGAGGCCCTCCTAATCCAGGCCCTGACTTGGGGCAGTGTCCACTCCATCAGAGAAGTGACTCATCTGCGGTCACCAAAAGGAATCAGCTAAGCCCTACCCCACCCCCATCTGGGGTCTCTTGCTGTGCCTGGACCCTTTTGTGGGGCCCGACAGGTAAAAGGGAGTTTGCTGAATGAAGACATGAGCTTATCTTTGATAGATATCTCTATCTTATCATGAGACAAACATTCTCATACTCCCCTTATGCCCCTGCTGCTCACTGTCTTTGATGTCCAAGTCTTCTTTCCCTAGCCTACAAGTTCACTGTCCTCATTTTGGGTCAAGGTTGAGAGGGGCTGTGAGGATTTGGCTCAAACATGAGCAAACGGGGCATACACTGACTCAGAGACGTGGACTTGGGGTCACAATCTGTCAGTCAATCAATATTTCTTATGTTCATCCTCTGTGGCAAGCTCTGGGCTAGGAGGTGAAGATCCAGTCCAAAGTCCCATCCCACCAAAGCCCGACTCTTCCTGGATCTGGGACCTTCAGGAAAGCAGGTCCTTTGTCCACCACAGAGCCTGTGAAGGGAAGTCAATACACTCTTTGAACCTCTTTCTTGTCCAGAAAATGGGAAAAATGATCCTTGCCATGGCTGGGCTAATGGAAGGCTTGAATTTGATCCACCTCTATCAGAAACATGACTTCAGGCTGGGCCTCAGTTTACTCATCTGTAAGTGAAGACTTGAGATTAGCTGAGGGCCCTCCACCCTCCAGAGATCTGGGAACTATTAGTAGTATGAGGCTATATCAGTATCTGATGCCTCAGGGTGGCAATCTCCAGACTTTTTGGTCTCAGGATCCCTTTACATCCTTAAGAATTTTTGAGGACCGCTCGCTAAAATAGTTTTTTGTGGGGTCCTTGACATGGGTTTTATCTCTTGCTATTTGCCATATTAGAAATCAAAACGTCTTAATATTATGAAGATAGCTGCGGCCTCCTGAAAAGGTCTGCTGCACTCTCCAGGGTCCCTGCCCCATTCCCCACTGCCCTGCTGCCTCAGGGAGTCGGTAATGGTAAGAGAGCTTTGCATAGCTCTTAATATGGTGGCTGCTCTATGAATCACTCCACAGACTTTGGAGAAAAGTGCTTCTAAATCTCAAAGGGCCAAAGCCATGCCCACAGCTGTTTTCATGGCACATCCATGTTTGCCAAGCACAGTTTTGAAGTCAGGAGACCAAGAACCATCCTGGTCCCCACGAGCAGTGAATTGAGCCCAACCCTTTGGTCTGTGGAGGGAAGAGGGAAGCTACCCTGTTTGGTAGGGGATTGAGGCATGGATCAGAGAGGGACGGTGACAGGTCACGTGGCAAATAAGCAAGTGGGTGGGACAGGACTCCGATCCTGGCCTTCTGGTTCCAAGTCCAGGGTATTGAGTAGTGAGGGGGCACTACAGGGCACAGGGGACTGGACCTGGGCCAGGAAGATCCGAGTTCAAATCCTGTCTCAGATACTTGCTAGCTGGGTGGTTGTGCACAATTCACTTAGCCAATCTGTCTGCCTCATAATACCATTTTATAACCCAGAGTTGTTGCAAGGATAAAATTGGACAGTATTTGTAAAGCACTTTGTAAACCTTAACGTGCTATAAATATTAGTTATTTATTATTATTAATTATTGCCACGACGTGACCATCACCATGATCAAGGATGGAGACTTGACCTGGTTCTTATTCATTTATAAAACAAACCCTTCTAGTGCCTGTGCCTATTTTCTCACCCTGTTTCTTGCAGGGTCCATCACGTCTCCCTTGCCCCTAGTTCTCCCCTTCTCTCTGTTTCTCCTTCCCCAGCTCCAGTCCTCTGCTATTTCCGCCCCCCTCTCTCTCTCTGTTGGTAGCTCTTCTGGTCCCCCATTCTGCTCCCTTTGTATGTCTCCTGGGGGACTGCTCTCTCTGGGAATCTCTATCTCTGTCTCTCTCCCTTCTTGTGTCTCTTTCTGTCATTTTCTCCACTCTGTTGTCTCTGTGTGGGTCTCTCTCCCTCTCCCCCATCCTGTCTCTCCCTACTATTTTCTAATGTTCCTAAAATGATGCGAGTGAACATCTGCCTCAAGCAGAGGAGATAGAGGCACCCACATCCACGGCTGCTACGGACAAGTCGGGTGCCAGAGCGTCACTCCTCTCTCCCTGGAGTCTTCGCCACCCAAGGCCAGTCTTTTCAGGTTTCAGGCCTGCAGTTTGGGGTTGTGGCCACTAAGGGGCCTCAGTAACCAACACGAAACATCCAGCGTGGAGCCGCAGAGCTGCAGAGAAAACGACTCTCTCTCAGAGCCCTTCGGGGCTGCATAGGAAGGGTCTGCTCTCAGCGGCTCCCCGGCCATCCAACCTGCAGGGGCTCAGAGGTGCCCTTATGCTGAGGGGGGATGTTTAGGGGGCCAGAGAGGGAAGAACACCAACTCCCTAAACTAACGGCTGGAAAATTGAGTATGGGACTGGGCTACGGCTACAGGCTCCTCTGGGCAGTTCTTTTCCTCTTCCTGGTCCCCAGGTTCAACTCAGTAAAATGAGAGGGTTGAATGAGATGCCCTCCAAGGTTCCTACCTGCTTAAAAATCCTGCTACCCTAAGAATGCTGATGACTGATTATTAGCTGTCGGGAGAATCATCAAAATTATTGTCACATAATCCATGTTTCTACAACGTTTTTCTAGTTAGAAAACCAGGTGGTGCAGTAAGTAGGGCACCAGTGCCCTCTCTCATTCAGACACTTGACACTCACTAGCTGTGTGACCTTGGGCAAGTCACTTAACCCCTTTTGCCTCATCCTGGGTCATCTCCAGTCATCCTGATGAATGTCTGGTCACTGGATTCAGATGGTTCTGGAGGAGAAGTGAGGCTGGTGACATGCACAGCCCTCCCTCACTCAAAACAAAGTCAAGGGCAAGTCATGTCATCATTTCTCTGATGGCACAGTCTTCTTCGGCAACGAAGGACGAACACACACCTTACATACATTATCTCCTTGATCCTCACAAGAGTGTGATGAGGTAGATGGGATTATTATTCCATTTTACAAATGAAGAAACAGGCTCCGAAAGGTTGAGAAATTTGCCCAGGCAGTAAGCAAACATCGGGGACAGGATTTGAAGCCATCTTTTAGACTCCAAGTCCAGCACATTCCTCTAAGATGCAATTTCTCTCTGTGTACAATGAGGGAGCAGAATAGGATGATGTCTAAAGTCTGTTTCAGCTCCGTTTGATATGAAATCCCACCTCCCACTTTTTCCAGTGAATTCCTGGAGCTTGTGTCTCAGGCATTCATTTTAAGGCTTATCTGGGACACTAAAGTAAGCTGAGATTCCAGATTTCTCCAAAGCCCTGAATTCCTCACGGATGGTCAGCATTTCCACAAGGACTCCTGAGGAGAAAGGCAGGTGTGCAGAGACAGCAGACACATGAGCCTCCCAGGAATTTCTCTGCTCAGAAAGATATGCCAGGTTCACAGAAGCAAACTGACAAAGTTTATCTAGACAATCTAGACAGAGAAAACCAGTGCTCTCTGAGGACATGTTCTCAGGCTGTGCTCTCCAACCCTTTGCTGTCCACTGGGCTTGTAGGTGGCCTCCAGAGCTCCCCAGGAACCCCAAGTCCTGAGCCTCTGTGGTCCTTCCAGATGTTGCTTCCTTTCCCACAGACCACAGAAGCACAGAACACAGCAGTGGGAGGGCACTTAGAACAAAGGATGTCAGAGCTTCGAAGGTTCTCGGAACACAGAAAGCCCCACCAGCATACGTCTCACCATGTAGGTACAGAGCCAGGGTGGGACATTTAGGCAATCACAGAGTCTTTCCTCAATTGGACTCAAGCCACCATGTCTGCGCCTTCCTTTTTCCAGCTCTCTTCCCACCATTACTATGTCTGAGATAACCTTGATGCAGAGGCAAAGGTTTAGGGGAGAAGACATCAGAGCAGGGAGGATGGTCTTGGCAGACAGAGGGAGAACTGACACCAAAGGATAGCAGTCCATTACAAGAACAAACAGATGCTGGTTGGACCAGTCTGAAGAGCCCTGGTAACCACAGGATTCCAACTGGGGTATGAGTCATCCATTGGTCTTTGGGTATGCCTATGGAGGAACTGTGCCTTGGAGCAATGGGGAAAATCCCTCTGTTCCTTGGTACTTAAAAAAGATTATGCTTATATGTCATGTGTATACTTCCTCAAAATTGCTGAGAATTGGAGAAATTAAGGGAGATTTCTGCCTAAACCTCAGATCCATGATGTCAGGAGTGAAGGACATCTATCGACAATAACTCAGCCCCTCCATAGCTAAGGATATACTCTAGATTCACTCCAGGGGGAAAATGGCCTCCTATCTTTCATAGACTGTTCCTTATGCCTAGAATGCATCCCCCCCTTTCTACTCTCACCTATGTGTCAGAGAATCTATTACTGTTGTTAAGTCATTTTAGTCATGTTCAACTCTCTGTGCCTCCATTTGGGGTTTTTCTGGCAACAATACTGAAGTGGTTGGCCATTTCCCTCTCCTGCTCATTTTACAGATGAGGAAACTGAGGCAAACAGGGTGAAGGGACTTATCCAAGGTCATACAACTAGGAAGTGTCTTAGAACAGATCTCAGGTCTCCCCAACTCCAGGACTGACCCTCTATTCACTACACAACCTCTGTATCTATAGAGAATCTACAGCTGTCTTCTTATCTCAGTTTCAGTATCCCCTCCCAGAACAGATGTTCTCAGCCTTCTTCATCACAGATCTCTTTAGCAGTCGGGTGATGCCAATGAACCCCTTCTCAGAAAAATTATTTGAAAACCACAAAACAGAATAAGGATTAGTCAGGAACCTACTGCTATTAAATGTTATCAAAATACTTTTTAAAAATGCATGGACATCAAATTAAGAACCCCTAAAGAAAGCCTGTCCTGACCCTTCCAGACCCTT
The DNA here is from genome assembly GCA_028658325.1 of Potorous gilbertii. NCBI lineage: Eukaryota > Metazoa > Chordata > Mammalia > Diprotodontia > Potoroidae > Potorous > Potorous gilbertii. The sequence continues at coordinate 94,764,674 of CM053769.1, read as the reverse complement.
CAGGCTTTACATCTAAAAGTTACTTTCTCTACACTTTGTATTTTTGTTTATATGTATCTGTTGTCCCTGATAGTCTCCCCCTCCCATCCCCCACTGACTGCCACACAGTAGGTGCTTAATAAATGTTGATTGAATTGAATTAAACTGAAAACCTCCAGTGTGAGAAAGCCCTCCACTTCTTGAGATAGCCCATTCCCCCTTGGGACAGCTCTCACTATTAGAATTAGCCATTAAGTCTAAATTCACTTCTCTGAAACTTCTCATCACTATTTCTACCCTTGCCCTTGTCCCCAAATCATCTCTGTGCTGCCATTTTCCAACACTGTGAAACTCAATGAACAAGACCAATCCTATGCACTGAGCAAGGAGGAAGTTACAAGTAGATGCACCTAAGCCCTGAATGGACTCTTCTACTTAAGCCTCCTCAGAGTGCAAGACCCAGATTGTTTGTAACCAGCCCGGGGAACATCCGGTGTGGGGCTGCCAGAGGTACATGGCCATCATGGAACCCAACTACACAATTATCTTCAGAACTCATGGTGTCCAATGAACTATGATGACCAATGAGAACATGGGCTTTTAAGTCACTTGGGCAATTTCAGCTTCTAGTGAGCTGTACTGTGGTTCTCACAATATATATAACAAATCATGCATCACTAAGCATGGCTATGGAAAGGTGAATGGAAGAAGGACCACGGAGACTGAAATGGAATGCTTCAGCATCCTAATAGCCAAGCTGAATAACTTCCAGAGAAGAGACACTATACAACAAAGTCATTCTATTTCTCTTTTAGCAGAGGTGGGGAACTATGGATGCTAGACCCTAAATACATCAAAGCTTCCCAATATGTTGATTCATTTGACTGAGCTATTTCCCACACTTTTTTATCCTTTATTATTAAGGATAGTTCTTTGGAAAGGGTGAGAAAAGATAGATATGCAGTGGAGAATGTGTTTGCTACGAAAACAAGAGACAAATGCTTTTTTTTTTTTTAAAGAAACAACACAAGAATTCCTATTATCATAAGATTTCTAGGACAACACTTTGTAAAGAACATATCAACTTAGAGTTAGAAGTAAGTTAAGTTCAAAACCAGTCTTAGACACTTAAAATCTGTGTGGCCCTGTGTGAGCCACTGTCTGCCTCAGTTTCCTCAACTGTAAAATGAGGCTGATAGCACCTACCTTCCAGGGCTGCTATGAGGATCAGATGGTATTTGTAAAGTACTTTGCACATAAAAATGCTAGTTATGTAAACATCAACTGTTCTTGTCACTGTTACTGTGAATACTGATAGGAAGGATAAAGGGAGAATGAGCCACCTTTTTCACAAACTTGTCAGTGCTCCCCAAAGATATGGGATTTCATCAGAACAGGACAGCCTGTAATGTTAGGCAGTCCTCCCCTCCACTCCTGACTGGCCCAGTGGCCCAGAGTCTGTGGTGGGCCCTTAGCTGCTTAGGCTGCTATAGCCATACAGGCCACTGTGGAACATGTATGTGAATCACTGAAGGAGGCAGGACCTATTGGGTCTGGCCTTGGACAGACTCCATGCCACAACACAGAGTGTAGAACATGGAAAGGGCACTCTCCTTAGAGACAGGAGACACTTGGCTTTGATCTCACCTCTGACACTAATTTCCTATCTAACTAGTATGACTTCAACATAATGGTTGTTGACTGATTAGCTCTGGGCCCTTAGTTTCCATATCTGTAAAATGTGGACACCCAGACTTGTACTGCTGTTGGCCTTCAGGGCTTGTTTGGAACAGTTGAGGACTTGTGTTTCCTTAGTAAGCCCACAAGTGCTATTCAAATATCAATCTAAATGCCAATTACTATGAGCTGAAGTGTATTGAATATGGAGAGCACCCGATATTGGATGATGTGCCAGCGGGCACTCCAAGATGCATGGGGAGATGAGCAGGGGCTGATCACACCTCACCAGGTCACTTCTTACCTGGAAGTATAATTTCCTATGAGTTAAAGTCACCAATCCAGGCTGATAAGAAAAAATCTGTCAACAGAGCCCTCCAGGCCCAGGACAGGCCCCAAGACAGCTTTAGTGTTAGGCAGAGCCCTCTCTTCTGCCTTTCTAGGAGATCTCTCTGCTTAAAGAAGAAGTAGGAGCTTCATCATTCCAAGAATACAGAAATTCTCTCTCTCCTGCTACCCAGGCAAATAGAGCCAAAAGGCCAATACAAGAACTGAAACAACAAAGATTCATCGTATCATCAGACTGTAAACACCTTGAGGTGGAGAACTATGAACTTCACAATTACAGAGCTGCTCAATACATCCCTCTGCATCCAGAGCACTGGTCTAGGTGCTGACAAGATCTCTACATACAGCCTTCCATGACAATGGAGGTCCAGGGGCAGGGACTGAATTCTAAGTCTGCCACATGCCATTCCCCAGGATAAAATGGAAGCTCCTTGAGGTCAGGGGCTCTTTATGTCTGCCTCTGTATCCCCCAAAGCTGGTGCAGTTCATGGCACACAGCAGGTACCCAAAAAATGCTTGGTGTTGGAGGCTGACCCTGGGTAATTCACTTCCCCTCTTGAAATTCACAAATTTACTTCTCTGTAAAATGAAAGGTGGGAATTGGTCAGTTCTAAGACCATGACCTCATGAAGCCCAAGTCTAGGAGGCAGACAAGACCCAGAGAGCCACATAACACTTGGTTACACCATTGTACACCGAAGTGGGAGGCAGGAACAAAGCTCTTTGTGAGGGGATTAGGGAGGGTTCTTCAGAGTGACCTGGAGCTCTGTGGATGCTTGACTTCAGAGCCTTGGCAAACCAGGATCTGGGCACAAAGGACTGGCCCAGGTCATGCACAGGGTCAGCATGGGGCCTGGTGTTGGCCTCTTGGGAGCTGCACTGGTCACTGTACCCCAGAAACCCAAAGGATGGGGTCCAGAGTGCTCGATGTGCACAGACTGATAGGGAGGACTTCTGTAGAACAGCCTTGGGGAGCATTGCAGCGAGTCGTGTTTGAGCATAAGAGGGGAAGTGGAGAGAGCTAAGATTTCTGACGGCCCCCTCCTGGAGACTGTCACACAACACAAGCTAAGGTAGGAGCCCAAAGCAGGATGCCAGGGCTTGGGATAGAAACCTGGAAATCCTGAAGCTGCAGAAATCTCTCACGTTCTGTCACAGCACACTCCCCAAAATTCATACTGTATGTTTTGCTTTGAAATGGGAGCTTTATGGACATTATCTCATTATTTTTGTTGAAAATATTTTTGCTACTTTCATCAACAATGCTGTCAGTGCTATTAATAGCAGTATAATAACATTGTAATGGATGAGAGGAGCTATATTGTTATATAAAACAATCATGACGTTATTGTTAATAATAAATAATAGTGATATTATCATTGATTTTTTTTTGAGAGGTAGTGTGCCTTCGAGCCAGAAAGACCTCAGCTCAAGTCTCGCCTCTGACAAATATTGGCTGTGTGATCCTGGATAAGTCATTTCCCTTGCGAGTTGTAGGGAACTATTTCAGACAGAAGGGGCAGGGAAGGTGCTACTTCTATTGGAGTAAAAGGAGTTTCCTCAGTAGATGTTCTAACTTACATAGATGAATTCACAAGCTCAACCACTTTTCTCTACCTGTGAACTAAAATAATGGCCCTGGTGAAGAGACTTGAGAAAGCAGCCACAT